>JAVFKF010000017.1:7200000-7800000 GCA_036926295.1 Pachydiplax longipennis | reverse complement strand
ACAGGAAAGCACCCCAGAGGGTGGATATCGATCCAGTTTTGAAAAATAGTGATTCATGAGAAGTCGGTAGCAAGAATTTTAATCAGAAGATCACGTTTATAAAATTAAATGCGAATACAGATGATGAATATGCTTCCCATGGTGAAAGTTGACGACATCCAGTAGCTTCTGCCCCAAAACCAGTTATCCTCGCCGCACGGGGAATTGAGAGGTGTGTCGCCAAAGTTTAAAAGTTTCTTTTTGCTGCGTGAAATTGACTTACGAGCACTACTTTGTACGACGACGTCAGAATAAATTATGAAATTCTCCTTCTGCGGTAGAATAATGTTTCCTCTTGCTACTTCTTTCCTTTGTAGACATTTCGAAAAGCAACCGATCGATTAATGCTAGAATACTTACTCAAATTCACAGTATTTACTTGGTGAATTCCTGATAATATTACACCATTTTCATAAGACCTGTTTAATGGTAGTTTGTAGTTTTTTGTTAAATATTGAGGATGAAGTAATAGCCCGATACAATTCTACTGTTCCTGTAAAATACCTCAGAAATAAAAGTCATTGGTGAAATTAATTTTCTAGATTAGCACTCAAGTGTTTTGTAGATTAGAGCTGTAGACAATTTATTCTCCGCAAACACACTATAATTGTAAATATTTGTCGTTACTATAATAGATTGTCTTATGTGGCAAAGTTTTCATCTATGGTTATTGAGAAAACAACCACGTAATTTTAAAAGGGACCATTCCCTGTTGAAAGTTTGTAGATCAAATTTTTGAGTTTAAATGATGATATAAGGTACTTCAACTTTGGAACCGCTTTATACACGACCATTTATCTTTCTCCATTTTGATCTCTCTATAAGAAATTAATTTTAAGCAACAAACCGAAAAACTGAAATCATATCCTGAAAAACTAGGTTTCGTGCTACACACTTATCGAGTAACGAACTTCGAACTATAGCGTTTTGAGTTCATAAGTCGGGATACACTTTGCGTAAGGGTTCAATTCGGAAATAGCTATTATTAGGGGATACTAGTTAAATCACAGCGAAACCATAGTGAAAAACATAGTGAGTGCTCAGTTACAAAAGTCTGTACTCCGATTCCACCTTTAGGCCTCAGATCCTGTAACGAATCTTCAACTCTCGTTCCGATTCAGGTTGAAAGTTATTACAAGCAATAATAACCCTACATTCATTTTGGCCGAGATTTTCGTATTCATGAATTAAGGAGTGCATGTCGTGACTTTCTCGATGTAGTTGTTTGCATTCTATTGTTGGAGTAATAAAATTTTAATGATGTTTTCGAAATTGAATCCCCGTCACGGAGATCGTTGGTTGGAATAAAGTAACCCGAAAGCCTTTACCAGAGGCGTATTATTTTTATGATTTCAAATTTGGGAAGTCGAAATAAAAAGAAACGCCAGTCATTTTAATTGTTCATGCCCGGCTGAGATTAATTGAAAAATTGATGGGAGCCATAATTGAATATTTAATGAGAAAGAGAAGAAAATGTGAAGGCGGCCTCCGTTTGCTTACAGATTGTGATCTTTTTATAGAATGTTTCCTTTTAGTCACGCTGTCCAATGTCACTGAGCTTCGTTTACTTTCATGAGTAATTTCTTCTCTTTTATGAAATTTCGTTAATTACTTCATGGGTTTTATGCATTTTGCGTATTTATATAATGAGATGATATTTTTGTAGTTGGTACATATTTCTGTTATGTTCAGTAAAGATAACTGTGCCAATGATTTCCGATACCTTATCCTTCAAAGTCAAGGTAAAACTTCTACTTAAAGAATGTAGGCAGCTGTATTTAATATATTATAATGCCAAATTAATTAAAAATTCAAAAGTTTGTAGAATTAGATCACTTTTTGCCTTCTCAGATATGATTGACATAATCTGTTTAGCCTAACCGTAAATAATCAGAAATCAGAATATGAAATCATGTCAAAATAAGCATGAGGAACTTTTCATTTAATCGTCCTGTCTAACAAAATATAAGTTTCAGAATTTGGAATTTTTTCAACAAGATATTCCATTGTTTTTACAAGTAATATAATACTATGAGACCAGAAGAAATCGAGAATTATTTCCTTCGTCACGTTGGGAATGAATAAGTTCCGCATAGATTTTAAGAAAATTGCTTTTGTGGTTTTAAATGAAGACAGCCAGTTTTACTTAAATTAATTTAGGGGCTAATTTTTGTATGGAATCTTTAATATGAACAAAATATTTTATGGAAAAGTTCTAAGATATCTTTGCACGCAAGTGCTCCCAGGAAAAATCCAAAGAAAAATCGGACACGAAAAAAGTCTGAGGGGAATCGGGAATCGATCCCAGGATCTTCCTCTACCCGAGAGGTTGCTTTACCCAAGTAACCTATCTGATAAGAAAATTTTTCAAAGCATTTAGAGAACTTGGAATTACTTACAAAGAGGGAGATCCCGGGTTCTATTACCGTTCCCAAATTATTTTATATTTATCTAATAGTAACAGCATGGCTAGTTGATGATAAAGTTGGTACAACTATACAACGGCGAGTAGAACTCCCCGTGCAAAGGCTTTTGTAGAAAATTACTTAATTACCGGAGTGAGATATCAACGGCGTAGTTTTTATTGCAAGGATTGGATACCCATTGTCCGATTCTTGGAAACGACCATTCTTGTTCAACACCCCTGCCATAAATCTGAATTAATTACTTGGAAAGAAATTCTCCTTCGCTACTCGTCCATGACTGAGACCTCCATGGAACGAGAGTTCTAGGTATCAGGATGACGTAGAAATAGTAGTTGCTTAAAGATTAATGTGGAGGATGACCTGTCAAATTTTGGTAGTCTGAAAGTTGGACGTAGTACTTTACCTTTCTTTTCCTACCCAAGTATTCTCTATCCATACTCATCACAGGAAACATTTGTTCTCAAACTTCACACGCTAGAAATATTTACTTTTTATACCATGTGAATTTAAATCTGTTTAAAAGAAGAATTTTAGACCTTTTTTTGGTATCTTGTTGAAAGTAAGCAGTAAAATATCTGAATTAAATAAATGCAGGAGTTGTTTCAAGTAACTGACAGGGCATCGAACCGGAACCGAACCGAAAATTTTAACCGGAACGAATATCGAAACCGGAAACCGTTCCGATGAGTAGTTTCTATCATTACACATTTTAGTGCAGTATAATTGAAGAATGGTTAACTAAATATGTTTAACTACAACTTTCAACCATTTTTAAGTTTTGTTCTAAAATCTAGCGTGAAGTATATCAAGTTTTATAATAACAAATTTTCAGAATGATTTTATATTACAGCAATCGATTCAAAAAACGGTTGAAACCGGTTTGAGGTTGAAAGAAGAGCCGCATTCGTTATTTTAGCTAGTTAAACCAGAGCAAAAAATATTAAGATCCGATGCCCTTATCACAAACAAATAGACAATTCAAACACAATGTAGAACACTTACTGTATAGTAAGAGAAAATGAGGACTACGAGTCTAGCATATAGCTAAGGGAAGAAGCTAAGAATAAATGAAACTAGGATGCTTCTGCTCTAAATCGATGCTTCTTTCCAAAAATGTGCCTTTCTCTGGTGCTTTATATTGAAACTTCTCCAACGTCGGTTTTGTTGCAGAGATGTGATGGGGATTGTCTGACTGATAATCGAAATTTTCCTGTCTTCTGATACTTCCCCCGTGGTAGTTAACACTCATTAGTTAATTTCACGTTTTTATTTCGAAAGGAAACGGGAGAATAATCCGTCCGCCCGGAGTCTGCCGCAATCGCGCCACTAAATTGATTAGTTTAGTAAAAAATGTAGCACCTCCAGTATTCCTCTCCGTAGAGGATTTTAATACGGTCATCAAAAAAGGAGACGCCATATATCATGAACCGATTTCCCTCCCTTTTATCGGTGGGGCGACCTTGAGAGGTCAAATTTTTTCATCTCTTCACCTTGGACCAAAAGGGGGACCGTCGAGGACTTTTTCGGCTAGTCCTCGCGTACATCATAAGAAAAAACACTATAGCCGGACTCTTCCTGCTTTTATTTCACTCCGGATATCTATTATGGGGCGTTTTTCTTCTGTTTTTGTCCCACCCTCGTTACGCCTCCCCCACCAATCCCATTTCCCCCTTCTTTTCAGCGCCGATCGACGTGCCATCATTTGATGAGAAAATGAGCTACGATGATTCTCAATTTCGGTCTTCTTTTGTCTTCTTTTTGCGCGCGTCTTTTCTCCTTCCCGCGCCCGTTATCTTTCGAATCCGCTCATACCGATTCTCTTCTCCCGACCAAGTCTCCCTCCAGGAAGACGGTAGCTTAATTAGATTTTCGCTTTTTCATCCATCACAATGGTGGAGCGATTGTCAGTTTTTCCCTCACCCCTTCCCTCTCTTCCTTTCCATCAGCTGCCCATTGTTACGAGATGATCTCCTTTTTCCTGTTCCACAAACATCTACCATCAGTTTTTTGTATTATCTGCGACCGTTACATTTTTATGTCCGTTCACAAGTTGTTTTACGAGGTGGGAGGGTGGTTAGATAACCTTGGCTGCCTATTTGCTTTCCTCATCGGGAGCTTTTAAGTTTGTCATAATTGCCTGTTTGGATGTCGGGAAGGAGTGGAATCGGGTATTAACCGATGGGAATGTATCTGAGAGGAATTTACACCCGAACTTATCAGACGATTTTCCATGTTCTTCCGTGTTCTCCAGTTTTTATCTAAGTGAAAATAAAAATCGCTTTCCAACCTTATAAATCCTCCACCGAACGATCTCAGTGTTGATCTGCCCGTAGCGTTAATTATAGCAACCATAAATCTTGGGGTAATTGAAGGTTTCAGGGTAACTCCTGGTTAGATCACTTAGTGCAGTTCCTCAACTATAGATGAACTACTGGAAGTGCACCGTAAAGAATTAATTACTTCCCGCGGAAAAGTTGATGAACATTCTTACTGTTTTTTTATTCAAGCGCTAATAAGCGCAACAATAGTTGTTACTTCATCTTCAAGCTCATTACCTTCTTGTCAGGAGACTGGACTCTAGTTATGTTCCATATTAATCACATGAGCTAGCGCAAATAGTAGTTGCTATTTTTAGATGTCGGTCGTGTTACTTTGGGGTTATCAACCTGATTTCCAGTTGACGCATTTTCATTTGTTAAACTACCATCACTAATCACACTCTTCGATACCTATATTGCCTTTCACTAGAGAAAAGCATTTAAGAAAGAGTTCAAACTACTGTTATGTTAAATTCGTGCTTTTTCCGACCAATGTTAGGTGTCACTTATAGCAACTATGTTTCTTTTTGCAGGATCTCAGTTATTAACATAACATTCATCACTATGGTGTGTTTGAGAATTTGTTTCTGAAGGCTTTGCTAAATATCTCAATGCAAGATATACCGTTCATTTTTTTCGTTTTATTGAAGAAAAGAAGGTAGAATTACATTTGGCTGTTTGGAAAAATGTATTTTCCGTCTCATAAGACGCAAAGGCATATAAGACGCACTGCCGATCGTCTTTCGGAAAACTCAGTTATTCAAGTAGACCATGTAAACTCAGGGTGATTTCCACTCATTTTTCCACGAAAATAGCGCGTATTTTAAGTCGGAAGGCACAGTAGTTTTGATGTCGATCTTTTGTATATTAGTCAGATAAGTAGACAAATCAAGTAGGTTAAAGAATAAATAGTCCAGTTATAACTGAGATCAACAGAAAGTTTAGTAGAACTAAAAAAGATTCTTTGATCTTTTCTTCTTCTCCTTTGACGCTCTATAGGCTACCTTGAGTTAAGTCAAAATAAATTGATCTGAACAAATTATATAGTAAATCCTAGCCTTCGCCGAAGCACATAACGAGTAGCTCTAGGAAAAATTTTTCAAAAATTATTTTTTTCATGAGGAGCGATTGGAACCGCACGTGTGGAATCACTACCACGTAACATAGAACACAATTGTTTCTTCATATCTTAAATATTCCATTTATTTGAATTTATCTCATTGAAACTTCGGAATTTTAAGATATCTGTCTTGCTACACGTAATAAAATGAGCTATTATACTGGAAAAATTAAATTCACTATTAAAATTCTACTTCGAGTGGAGTTTTACATAGTGGAATTTCAATCAGTGAATGTTTCATCCAACATTATATTTTGATCCTTTATGCGCTAAGAATGTCTAGATTTTTGGCCTTGGTAAAATTAACATTAATAGATGAAATACGTATATTTTTGTGTGCAGTAACAGATTAGGGCAAAGCTGTAATGCCAATTCCATGCCATGTACTTTGCAGAAAACATCTCCAAAATTTCTCCCAAATGGTGATTTATCTCTATACTCTCTGAAGGTAGAATTGCCTAAAAAAAGATTGCGCGGGATTTTCCAGTTTATATCCAGGTTCTAAGAAACCGAACTGCTTCCACGAAAATGAAGACCTTTCGATATTTCTTTACACATTTTCCTTGCTACTTTTCAGGAATCTTGGAAGCTAATTTTTTTACGTCTCAGTTCATTCAAGAGAAAAATTTTATTTATTTCTTATAAATAATGTCATTAAAATTGAGAAATCCCCTTCAACATAGCTCTTCCTCTATCTCTTTCATAAAAAAACTTCTATCATTTTCAAATTTTGGATGATTCCCTCGACCAAACGCGAGAGAAAGACCCCGGCATGGTGAGCTTAAGTAACCCAAATCTTACCTTTCTAAGCGATAAACTATGTGATTCTTGTATAGTGTATGTGTTGGGTACTTGGCGAGTAAAAATGAGGTTCGATACTGACAAAAGATGTTTTCTCAATAAAATAAGTCCCATTTCTCATTGCTTTCTTGGAGCAACAAATTTTACTGCTTCATCAAATATTATTCGAATTTTACTAACTACAGTCATTTATAGTAATTTATATGTGTATGAAAAATCAGCGGACGTCAGTGAAAATTGCACATAATTAGTACTATATTCAATATTTTAAAAATACACCGCTAAAGAAATATAAAATTTTGCTTTTAAATCCAAATATTTGAGGATTAACATAAAGTGACTGAATAATTTAAGAAAACTATCCGAAGTATAAATACCCTATATAATTTATTTTGTAAAGTAAGAGGGAATCTCCAAAATTGAATTTCAAGTATATCATACTTCCCACAACAAATCTTTAATATCGATCGTTTTCGACTTAAACGAGCCATCTAACGAGGTATGTGATAAACTTTTGTGGAAAGGACAAATTATTTGAAATTTAATTCTAAATAACTTTTCTGGAGCTACGGCCACAACTTAAAAAGTTTGATTAAAATCAACCCCTTCTCATTTTCAAATTTATAATCCCAACCAGTATTTTTTCCTTGAAAATTACTTTTTATATATTTAATTTAAAGTTTTTAGATGTGAAAGTTAAGAAATTGGCTATAAGTTTAATTTGCCGATTTTCCCGATATCATGTAAGAAACAATACCATCCATTCACGTTATTAATTTCTTTATCATCTTAATCAAACATCCTTTGAAAAAACAGACCCATCTTGACCACTCATACGCCGCAATGAAGCGTAATTATGCCGAGGAGAAACTTAATTCCTCCAAGTATGTTCATCGCTTATTAATAGTCATCCCCATTCAGGAGCAATTGTTTTCTCATAATCTCCCATATCTGCACGTCTCGAGCAATAATTGAAGCCACTCGAGGAAGAACTTTTAATGATGCAGCCGACGGGAAATCGCGATCAATCATTCGTTTACGTATTTTCATTTTTAATCGCGATGTTGGTTTTCATCCTATTCCCACAGACTCATCACACCAAGCAACCGATCGCCATTGGAAAAAGTACTCCGCAAACAAAATTAACATGCAAATGCGGTCGCAGCGCCATTTTGATTCCCGCTAGATAATGTACGCAATCGATGTTGCGAGTTTTTTTGTTACGGATTGCTATCTCGATCCAGTACGTCTGGAGTAGGTTGATTTATGACTACCACCGACAAAAGACATTCGTTATCGATCAAGGAGTTTGTCTCTTACGTTATGAAGAAGCTCACATTCCTTAGAGCGTGATCGATGCGCCGAGAGATCCTCTTTTGTTTCGTCCGCCATCTTCGCCTCTCACGCCATTTTCCTGTAAGACCAGAAGCCGCTAACGATTGAGAGCATTAACATTCGGGTAGTTATTATTTTCGAATTGAATCCTTCCCGTGATGAGCGGCTTTCAAGGAAGAAAAAAGGCTGTGAACCGTTCGGATTCTTTTGCCGACGTGAAAGGGCTTAAAAAATGTAATCGAATCACTTATTTCTGAAATGATATGTTTTCTCGGGTGCTTTTTATGCGAGATGTCATTTGTCTCGCCAGCTAATGTTTTCTCTTCTTAAACGTAAATTTCGACGCTATTTGTAAAAGTTAGGTGGGGAAAAAGTACTTGGCTACAGCCGTTAGATTTATGCCGTTTTTCTCTTTCTTTGCACGATATTTGATTTTGATCTATTACAGTTTGGTTGGATGGTAGAGATTTTTTTCGCTTTAGGGAGTTTAAAGATATATTTTGGATAAGAAATATTTACGTAAGTTCATTGCACAGAACTAACTTTTTAGGTTGTGCAAAATGTGAAAAATGTGGGAGATCTGGATTCGAGTCCCAGTCACGTCTTTTTTCACTTCTTGTACTACCTTGGGTTAAGATGCACATTTTCTTGTGTAAAGTCAACCTTTATTCCCATCTATAACTTTTTACTTCGATAAAATTCTGATGTTCTTTCTGAAAAAGTGATATTCTTCATGTAAAGAAAAAAACCTAATCCAATCCAAAATTTCCTACAAGTTATGCAAGTGATATAATTACATCATATCGTGTTCATCGCCGTCACCAATTACTACTCGATTATGGAGTGCATAGACCTATCTCAGCGTTTATAATTATTGCGTTCCTTGTAAGTATCCTTTAATGAGAGCGTTTAGCACCATTTTCGATTTCGATTTTAATTGCCACAATTCCGTCCAATGCTCGGCTTCTTAAAATTCATTTTCCGAATGAAAAGCATTATCCTGAAGTATCGTAATGATTCTTGATGGTTAGTCACGAGTGATCTTCCTTTATAACAGTACTCCAGCAGGTTTTTTAACCTTTTATGAATTTGAGTGTGGTATTCAGCGACGCACACCTGAAGTTCCTTTAGAATTTGGTATCTTGCTGGAGCTATTTATCCGGGTCTTAGGAAATTTATTATGTTACAATGAAATTCTCTCTGACGATGTACGCAAGCCTCATACAGGATAGCCGCTCGCCAAATTACTACTCAATAGGTGTGCATAAAGGGGACTTAATAGCAATTTTTCACTGCTCTACGAATGATATACTTATTCTATACGAGTGACATACTAAAAATCTTCTGGTATAATTGTTTGAGTACTATACAATCGTTCTATGGCAATCGAGTAAATAGAAATAAGATCAAAATTTTGGCGATTGCCCCTTTCAAAAGGTTATTTTCATTAATAATTAGTCTTTCTTTTTGAGAAACAATAGGAGGATCAGTTAGTAAAATACTACAAATAGCGGTAGCTGTAATCTTAATCGAGTTGAATTAAATATTTCTATTGCAGTTATCTACAAAGACGGAAAAGAAATAAATCATATTGCATTAATGTTAGAATTAAAGTAGTAAATAACATTTAAAAGAAATATCTCTAGTGGATCGTAATTTGAGACTTTGATGCCCTTTAAAAGTCATTTGTGAATTATAGAGGTTATTTCGCGGCGATATTAGTAACCATTTGCGTTTTTCAGTAAAAGAACTTTTTCAGGATGATTATATGTTTTTGATTCGAGAAAAAAAATTGTTTTTAAATTTATGTTCTCACATTTTTCAGGTTAGCCTTTTTTGCAAAATTTCAAATTGGAAACAATCATTTTAAGGAGCTTTCCTAAAACACTACTTATTTATTTAAGCGTTTTTACCCGGTTTATTTAAAAGGAAACGCAAAAAACGATAACCCAAAGCGGTTCATTGATTGCTCTCATCCCCCTCTGACATCAACTTCCACAAGAGATATGTGCCTCATCACATTTTTCCCTACGTCATTTCTATTTGTTCTCTCTTTTTTCATCCATTGTTCTAAAAAACTGCTCGTCACGGAGTCATTGTGTCAGCTTTTGAAGCCATTCTGCGATACTGCTCTTTGTCGATTCCCTTCTCTTTAATTTATCCCCACATTATGCCGCATTAGTCCTCATCCGTCATGCGACAAATAGAGCGCCGCTACAAAAATAAACGGAAAAAACGCATCCCGAGATTATGATACATGGAGTCCCTTCGTCAAATTCATCGCCCTAGAGGTTTTCGAGTAATTTTCTCGACACAAAGAGATAATAGCGTGTGAAATGCCTTCGGATTGATCGGTTGAATGACCCTAATTGAGTTCATTAGTGGTCGGGGGATGCCCTCCGCAGGTGCAAATGGTCTTTGGTAGGGCGTAATAGAGTATGAGATGCAGATAGAGATCACTCGGTAATTAACCAAGTTCGCCTCTCCAAAATCCCTATTGTTTATGATTATTTGCGAAGGGCTGATGAGTTCGGCGGGCTATTTCTTTGCTAATAATGAGATGCTGTGATCAATCGATGACATGATCGATGGACCAGAGTTGCTTTTACGATGCGTGATTCATGTGTGCGGCGTGACGCAGACGAAATTTTTATCGTACTTATTCCGAGTAATTTAGGTGTATCGCTTTCGTTCTGGGATTAAGGAAAGACGATTCGGTTGCATAACGTTGAAAGTTAAAGATCAAAGCACTTATTTTGGTGTCGATTTCAGGACGGAATGAATCAATAATGTTATAGTAGTAATTTAATGGTACTTTCATACTATTATATACTATATTTTATAGTATATACTATATTTTTTCAATCAATGAAATCATAACTTAAACATTCTATGATAGACATGGTTCCTATACATCAAATTTTTTTTACGTTTACCTTGAGTCCACATGAAATGATTATCTATCACATTCCCAGTGTAGGGATGGAAAATGAAATTTCGAATCATCACCCATACTACCAAATTTCGGTAGCTTGGAGCTATGAACTCTGTAAACGGCATGACTCTAGTTTTAAAGTCACAGTAGAAGCATTTAAAAGTAGCTATATGGATTGTGGAATGCCTTATGCAGCGGATACTCATTAATTTTTGAAACTGAATAAAAGAGATGTAAAATGAACTGCTTATTTCTAAAGCGATACTCAAGCTAATGTGTACCAATGGTGTCAAGTTAAAGTTAAGTTAAATAGTTAAGTACCAATAGTGTCAAGAAGAACCTTGTCTTTGAGAAAAGAAATTTAACTTGCTCCCGGATAGCCTAGTAGGCAATACAATCGACTATAAGGAAAGCAGTCCCAGGTTCGATCTGGGAAATTCCGGAATCGCTTCAGCTGTCAAAACATTTTTAAGAATACTGCCACAAGAAATTTAACTTTGACGGATCAATTTCAATAATATACCGCATCTTTTAATAAGAAAATTGTTATAATAATAGCGCTGGATGACATAGAGGTAATAGACATAGAAGGCAATAGAGAGGTTAGGATTTGTCTCACCTACACATTGAACCACTTTCATTGAGGGTAATGGTCTAACTGTTTAAGATCAGTAAAATTTTTCTATGATTATTAGAAGGAATTTGAATATTAATATATCACTACCATCAACATTTTGCCTTCTGGGTACTCTTATAGATTTTTCAGAAAATTTCAATTGATTCTCAAGATATCTACTAATTAGTGTGTTAACTTTAAATTTTTAATCACGTTTAGTATAATTTTTATTCCATGTCTCCCAACGATTGGACATTACTCAATAATATGTAATAACTCGATAAAATTGTGATCAATTTCCATTCCAAATACCATTGGAAAATTTCACTTTAAAATTTTTGTGAAGAGTTACGTAATGTATTTCGGAAGTCCAAACGTAAGATTGAATTTTAAGTAATTATTCTATATCACGGAACGAAATCACGACAGTTCCATCTGAGATACTGCCTCTGTTTTCGTAACGTTAAAGCATTCCGTTACGCATATCAACGAGGCTATTAGCTATCTCATAATCGGGGAAGGGATACAATTCTATCAGTCACCAGAGTAACAAGTTACGTTAAATATTTTATTTTCAATTTATTCTGAATTAATTTATAGTTTTCATCGTCCATCATAAGTCCCTGGAAGTGACTTGGGATGTCATTTATTCAGACCCTCCCATTCGCTTCACATTCCTCCTCACCCACTCCGGCTTCCTTTCATCCTTCCAATAAAACCGCAGATTAACTTAGCTTGAAATAACATCCCCACTTCTTGAATCCAGCGTATAAATAGTTTTCCGCTCAACTCTCTCATTCAAAGGTTCATGACTAGCACTGAATTGTTGTAGCGCGTGCAAAAATAGCTATTTTTAATTAACCGCCGCACGAGAAAAAACATGTGCACCATATTTGGCAGACGATAAATCGGTTTTGTCAGTTGAGGACAGTGAGAGTTGGGCTTCGACTCCCGCTACGGGCAATGTAACGCCTACTCAACGATGATGGCTTTTCATCACCGATATTTATTCTATCCACAACATTCCCAGCTCGGAGAAACAATAATAGAAGGTGAATGTTAAGTGCTGAGGTCTTTGAGCAAGTTAATATTTCTCATGTGGAAGTTACGTCCCATATGCTTTGACTTTTCCCCGTGATTTCTTTCACGGTGTCTTTGTTACGAAATTTTCTTATTATTTTTAAGCAATTTAGGATTTTGAAGCAGAGCGACACTTACACTTAGATAAGAAATTGTTATTCCATTTGCTGAATGTGCGGGGTGTCTCGACGCCCCAGGCAACTGCTCATAAGTTGTTGCATAAATGAATGGTGGATTCGGATTTTTCTCAAGAAGTGATATTTGATGTTAGATTTTTAATTGAAATATCCGACCAATCAAAAGTAAGGCGCGCGTGAATAGTATTTGGCCATTCTTTTCTCATGTTAAATTAATTTAAAAAATTTATTGATGACTAATTCAGCAATTGATCTCAAAAGATAATAAACATCGACTGTGATGTAGCATTTCCTTACTGCAAAACAAGCCGTTTTATAAAGTTTATTGATATAGTGATAAAAATCTTAGCAAGCATAATGAAATTACCCGATTAATATTATTTAGATCTATTCTAATGACTATCAAACATTTTTGATATAATAAACAATAATGGATAGTTAATATGTATATATGTTGGGCTGCCTGAATGAATCCCTGCCTGGGGCGCCAATACAACCTCCCCATGCTCATATATATGCTTGAAAAGTAACTCTGGAGAATGAAATTAAAGAAAGGGAGGCATTAAAATTAAGTATTCACACTTTAATGAGCACTAACGTCTTTCAAACGCGTCCCAGAGGGAGAAGTGGTCATCATTGGGAAACAAAACGATTTCAGAGGGCGGTGGATAAATTAATAAGAGGCGAATACACATGGAAGCCGAAATTAAGGGAGTACAAACAGGAGCAAGCAAGGACGGAACCAAAAATGCAAAAGGGGCCAAAAAAGAAAGGATGAGAGAAAGATGACTCGTAAAGAAAAAGAGGTTGTAAGTCTTTTGGTTACCGCTCCCCTTTTCATTAAGGTGATTGGCAGATTCAATTAAGGCGAGGGCGTAAAGAATGAGGTCGGTTTGAGTTTGTGGCCGTGAGATGGCAGCATGGGAGGGGTTTCGGACTACCTCTCCTTTCTCAGATACTAAATGTGAGCAACGGCTATTATTTTTTCCAACATCGTCAACGTCAGGCGCCAGATATACTCTTCCCTCGAGAAAATGTCTAATTTGCAATTATTGATGTTTCTCGTGGGGTTGGAGTTTGCAATGACGGTTATGGTTACTCTTTCTCGGAATTTATTCAGCTCACCGAAGAACATTAATTTGGAAAATCTGTTTCGAATGAGCTGCCAAATTATACGTACATTTATCTATCGACGATTTTTCTTCTTGATCGGCGTTGTTAGCGATTGGTATTATACATTGGAATTTTTCTTTGATAGGTTGCCATATGCCCAAAAGGGTTTGCTTGATTTTCAGGTGGTCTTGGGTTTTATTCTCAGTAAGGGCCTAATTATTTGGAAGATTTTAATTTACCTTCACATATTCCACTCCACAATCTATTATATCGCTACTTTTCGCAGATTGCCAACATACTCTCTCACGTTTTATAAAATAACACTCCCCTTTTGATTAATTGATTTTAGAATGATGTTCTATAAATGTTATTCACCGCCAGACTTTCTAACGATGCGTTCTTGAATATCTTCACAGCTATATCCAGCCCTTTCCTCCGTGGATTCAATGAATTTGAACAGATTGGCTAGTATAGTTATTGATGTCTAACTTGAACTTGAAAAGTCTTCTATCAATATTGTTACTGAGACTAGTAAGATATTTTTGAAAAGTTTTGTATGGATTGTGCTAATGTGAAACATGGGCTCTAAGAAAGATCGAAACAAATATACTGGAAGCTGCATAATGCTATTTTGGAGATGTGGTGATAATTACATGGACAGATAGAAAAACGTATACTAAACCAAGCTCAATCGAGGAGGGAATTATTAAAAATGATTATGGCAGAGTAAGCAAAGCTAATTGGACACTTACTACGGCACGATACTTTCGTATAAAATACGGACTCGAGATAAGAATCTGAGAGGCCGATCATGAACTTCCAGTTTAGAAGTTATGATGACTGAAATAGGATGTACTTACTGATATATTTGTATGAACTGATACGTAAAGTGAAATTAAAAGGATGCTCGTGTGACGCCGGCGAACTGTCCTACACCCGTTAGCTGTGGGTATGGGAACATATCTTGAGGTAGTAAAGGCAAAGGAGTAAATTGCGTTAAGAAAAGTTTTTAGAGAGCATGAACCTACCGAATGATGGATATGGAGATTTTAACGAAGTCTAGATAAGCATAAGAGGTTCAAAAAACTCCAATTCCTCGAAAAAAGCAAGGAAACCGCGGATTACCGACCTTCTGGGTAACACTCTTTGCGTATTTTGGCGACTATGCCGCCATCCTCAGGGGGTATACGCATAAGATAAACTGAACTTCTTCTAGATAAGCAGGCATATCATTCATGAAGAAAATCATTTTTGGGCTCAGTCCATTCATCTACGCATCAGATTGATCGTGACGGGAAATCAGGATTTGAATCGGCCAGCAATATATATCCAACGACCATTGTTAGCCTCAGAAATTTCCTTTCGATTTCCGATCGTGGCGGTGAATCGGGAGTGCTTTTTTCTCAAGATCTAATTTAATAACGGAAAGGACTATTAATCACCGCTAATTTAATTCCGGTGGGTGTACTCTTGTTCTCCGTTAATCACTCACTGTCTCACGTCAATCGTCTTCACTGAATGTGGGAATCTTCTCGAAATACCGAGAAACGAGGGAGTGCACTGTTTTGACGGCTTTTTAATTCTCTGATTCGGGCTGCTTATCCGTCAGAAAATTAATTTCGGTGAAATTGCTTCTTACGAAGTGTCAGCTGCTGCATTCATTGTCTTGAAAATGGTTTTCAGAAGCTGTTAGTGTAAGGAATGCATTTTATCTGATTACATTTTTTTCGGACAGTTTCACGCAGAGTAAAAATATGTTAATTTTAAATTATATTACATTAATATTGTTGAGCTTGTTGCTGAAAATGCGGGAATTTTTCATATAAAATAGAAATGGGAAAATTTCATTGGCACATTACAAGGTTACGAGAAAGAAATGTGAAATATGGATATTTCAGTGGAATTTTGTCCTTGACTTTACCTAAGTACTACGATTGTGACAATCAACGAAATGTTTATTTTCAATAAATTATTTTTTGATAATGGTATTTAAATATTATTTTCCACTTCAATGTGATATTATGCTTTTAGAAAATTATTCTCTCCGTAAGAAATTATTTCAAAAAATAAAAATTAAGTCAAAACTCTCAAAGCATATTGTGAAGAATCACAAAAACATATTTCTCCGTAAAACTGAGTTAATATTCCGTACATGTTTTATTATACAGTTCGTCAATAAATTTTATAGGAAATATAAAAATTGGAAAATGAGGATCGGTAAAGTGATATAAATAAATTATTAGTCAAGGTTTTAAGTTAACTTAAGTTATCTGCATTTACATGAAATCACAGCTTTGTAGGCTTTTTATTAAGCCTTTTAGAGAATATACTTTCGTATGTATGCATGTCACCCTAAACTTCGTGAACGAGAAGTAGTTCTAATTATCAAAATTCTCGTTTTTACCGCCAGTAATAGTTAATAGCTTAAAATTATGCAAAATTTCCGCTGGTTTCCTGTAATTTCTTAGATGATACGTATCCCTTAATCTTTTTCCTTCGTAAGTTTTTTTTTTCAATCATGGCGACAAAAAACCTCGAATCGAATCCTCCCCTTTCATTAACATCAGAGAAATTCGCTTTAATTAACAGCAGATCATTAGTTTCATCAGCTCCCTACTTAATTGGGGAGCGACTTTCTTTCCAAAGGATCGATTAAAGCCGAAATCGATTCCTCAATCAAGCCGGCACGATCGCTTTGTCATTCACCCAATGAGTTCTTTTTAAATTGAAGGACCAATGAACGCGCTTTAATCATGTCTTCGGTCTTCGCGTGTGACGGTGGTCGAGATTTTCAGATGGATAAAGCGCCGCATTATGAAAGCGGGCGTTGATATCCCCAGCGCGTGTGATGGATAGTCCATCCGTTGGCAAACTCGTGGGAGGACCATTTGTAAGATCTCTCGAAGATCCGCTTACTTACTTCAGCAACAATAGGCGTCGACGCAGAATGCCGATCATCTCAAGATGGCGGACATATGGAAGATATTACCTCCGTTTCTCTTGTTGATTCGATAAGATTTAAGATTAGCATGCGCAATAATCTCCCTCTAGGCTTTTATTCGATAATGTAGATAAATTTAACAATATGCAAGCTATATTCGGAAATCTGGAGTAGCACCCGTTTAGGAATTAAAGAAAAATTAGTGAATATTAAAAAATACGAACGTGTTATTTGTAAAAAGCAGATCTTTAACAACACATCTACATAGTCGCCATGCAAATTTAAACATTTTTCATAACTTGTGATGAGTTTTTTTATCCTAGCTTCATAATTCTCCGCCTTTACTTTCGTTGATAATCCTATACTAACCTAGAGTTGGTCAATAATTTGTTTAGCGTGCATGCCGTTGAAAAATATCAGAAAGCGATCATGATGTCAATCCTTATCTCGATCACTAGGCAAGGGAACACACATTGTCGAATGATGGTATTATCATTTGTCTCTCTCTCGAATTTTACCCCACTTATGTACGAGTCTGTGCAATGCATTGAAGAAAAATCACACTTTATTATTTGCTAAGTAAATTAATAACCATTTCTGTGTTAACGCAGGTGCAGTTCATTTTCTCAGTTTTTATACTTTTGGATTTATCTACTTTTACTATTCTTCAGGAAATGTTGTAATAGTTAGTTTTGTCTCTTTACTCAGGATAATATGAATCAGATATGAATCACATTTCCATTTCGGTTATTAAAGATAGAACCCTAGAAACGGATGAGGATGATGATTGAACAAGTATTGCTGACGTTCGTATATTTGAGAACTTAAGCTTTCTAGCAATAAATAATATCAAGATGGATGGATTATCAATAATAAATCATTTTCATGGAGAAATTTAACATCATCATCCTGCGGTATCAGGAAAGCGAGAGTTTATTTTTTTTTAAATGCATTCTTTTAGTTACGGACAATCCAAATTTATACTCTATATACTTATACTATATACTAAAGAGGAATAAAAAATAGCTGATGAATTAGAAAATAATGATAATTTAAATCTTAAATTTATCAATGATCTAACTTTGTAAACTGTATCAAAATACTATTAGTGTGCTTCACTAAATTCAGTATTCTGCCTTCTTTACAAGATAACAAAACAGTAATGGATGATTATATTTTTACATAAATCTACCAGGAGGAAATGTTATTTTTATCTTATTTGGCCGAAAGGCAGGTATGCAGCTTTCCGATGAGAAAATGTTCCTAATCCCTAAGGTAGGCTGATGGGGCATATATATTCTGGTTAAAATTTCTTCTCAGTGAAATAGAAGTGAAATATTTCCTACCAATCCGGACGCAATCTAGAATCTGCCAAAATAGTAAACATATAGGGGAGCATAGTATAATATACTTCACCATCGCAACCTAATAATTTTATTGGGCTTTCCCAGCGAATGAGATTAAGCGTAATTGCTGCGTGACGATGACCACAGAATCACTAATGAATTGAGGGCTCATTTTATGGCTCTAATCGACTAAATCAGTGACCCACAACACGTATTTTATATCCGGTTCCTCGAGGAATTTTATATGGCCTGCGATTCGCTCAAAATTTATGACAGTTGAGATAAGTTTCTTTCAATTTTAGATTAAATTAATTATCCCTCGCTGTATAATGTGATATGTAGACTGCTTTTGATGGATGGGTTTATTGAACGCATGGATTATTTTTGATAGTTAAAAAATGCGGAGATGAGTCCAAGGAGGCAGAAATGTGTGTACAGAAGAGAGCTCTTGTTTTACTCATTTTAGCGGTGGTTAAAGTTATCTG
The DNA here is from genome assembly GCA_036926295.1 of Pachydiplax longipennis. Lineage (NCBI taxonomy): Eukaryota > Metazoa > Arthropoda > Insecta > Odonata > Libellulidae > Pachydiplax > Pachydiplax longipennis. The sequence continues at coordinate 7,781,308 of JAVFKF010000017.1, read as the reverse complement.
GTCAAACAATTGTTTCGAGCTATTACCTAAGGCGTATTATTTTCTGCACGAGGGAGGAGCTAGAGATCCTGATATTTATGAGTAAGCTTAGAATAAATACAGGGCACAGTACTGTTAAGTTGATTATACAAGGGCGAATCGCGAGGGCTGCTTATTAACCGTGGTATCAAGTAAGCTCCTGCATATTCCTACTTTAGTGGTTATTCTTGTTACGGAATCTAGCCAGCAGAAAATTAGTTGGCAAAGTTTCTTTTAAGGATCATGAATAAATATAACATTAATGAGATTACCTCCGGGAAAAAAACAAACCTCTTTAATTACTGATATGAGATGAATAAAAGCACATCTTTTACTCAAACCACTCGAGCAGCACTTAGTGGAATTCCACAATTTCGATGTAGAAATACATGGAGAAAAAAAGGAATCGTAAAAGTATATCCATTTATTTCTACCCCGATAAAATTTACTTTTTACCACAGGATTACATTCTAACGACGTAAGTTTTAACTCTCAGCATCATAATCAGTTAATGTGTAACTTTCTATGGTATTGAGTAAATATTGTGTTTTTTATTCTTCTCCTAACGTTAGAGACACTACAAATTTGAGGCTGAAAGTTGGATTTTTTAATCTTTATTTTTTTTTAAGCAACAATGCAAACAAAGACACATACGTGGATTATTGTGTGCTAATTATTTAACATAGCTGTATATCAATTGAAGATTCTATCCTCACATTAAAAATGGGGAGTTTACATGCAGCTGAAATTTTCTTTATAATTTTCACTAACAGATGCTCCTTCGTTTTGATTTGGAAATGTATTAATTGACTTATATTGACTTATGCGTATTAATTGACCTATCCTTAATCTCATCCTCCTCATTAAAGTCTTATTCATGCTGGTAAACAGACCATGTCAAAGATCTTAAATTTTTCTTTGCATTATCTCTCTTTATACGGATAATTAGGAAAATCAAAGATTCGAGGAATCTTATTACCGATACTGCATGAATTTTCACTGATCCCTTTGTAGGCTGATCGAGTATCAGACTTATTGTCTGATTGCGAGTATATAAAAGCATTTCTTTTTTTAAGAAAGATAGGGGAAAATTAAGCACAAATCTGAGTGTACCAAGCATAAAAAAATCATTTAAATATCTTATATTAAAGGCTTCGAATAGAATGCTTGTACAAGGGACGACCCAGAAAATCTTCCGATATATTAGACATTAGAAATCATATTTAGTAGCATAGAGGAGTTTCAGCTATAAGCAGCATGATTAGCCTAAATTACCTTTTTTTGAGGCAATCCATGAAAGCTATCAAAATTTGACAGTATTCATTAACAAAATTCTAAGTAATGAAATGCGCACACTTCTCTGGTAGAGATTATCCAAGTTAGTTATTTCTTCGTTATGCATAAAGGCAGTAATATTCGCCGCCGTATAATCTTTTAAATATTTTGTAAATCTTTGCGACCTGAAGTATTTGAATCTGAATTATGTTGGAATCCACTTAAGTGTATTAATGTCTAAAAGAACTATCCATTGCTTCAGGGCCGAATTTATGGTAAGAATCCGTAACGTAAAGCATAAGATGATATAAGCTTCAATGCGTGCCACGATAAACTTTATTTTTATATATTCTGCCATGTCTTCTGGTTTCGACGCTATAAACCATGGTCTCCGAATTAAATATTGTGATACAGGTGATATTTTGTATTATGCCATGCTTTAAAATATAAAATAAGTGAATAATTGAGACAGCTTGCTTATTCTAAAAGTAAGTAAGAAAAAAAATAAGTAACTTAATATTTGGTCAATTCTTCTGATGACTGACACATTAAGGAATCTTTATCTTATGAACATATCGCTCTTTAGTAAAGCCAAGATAAATTCAAACATTTACTTACAACATATACTTATTGTTAGTATGAAATATCCTGCTTAGGTTTGTGATATTTTCGTAGCCACATAAACTAAGGTATTCGTTTAAAATCGCAATTAAAGACCAATCATTTTGACAAATTTGATCGTTAGACAGACCATGTACTGGTGAGGTTAGGTCTCCGTGGATCTGCTTTCCTACTTACTTTGCAAGTCGTCATAATATTAACAAAGATAAAAAAGATAAACAAGAAGTTACTCACTTACTTAAGCTTTAGAGTTGCGCAGAATAGTTTTGGACCTCATTTTTATGTATATCTCATCAAAATCTTTCAAGCTAGTTAAGGACTTCACTTAAAGGAATTAAGGTAACACGTTCCAGTCAGATTTCGTTAGTGGCCATTTCAACGGAATTCTGAGATTTCATCTCGGAATCCTAAGAATCTTTCCTTCTTCTCGCGTCTTAGTTTCCGCAAGAGAGTTAGAGTTTTTCCCTAAACTAACTGTTTTCACCCCAAAGGTTTCGTCATGATTATTCATCGGATGCGCGTCACAAAACACACCGTGCTCGTGTACGATCTTATCTCATCCGTGTTTGTTGTTGATGAATGACTACAAGGGAAAATTTTAATTCGGAAATTTATGAAGGAAGTTTAAAGTTATTCATCGAAGGGAAATTGAATTTCCGGGTTCGTCTTGTTAATTGTGCACAACACGGGTTCTGAACATCGTGTACTCAAGTACTCGAATGAAATCGGGAAATATAGAGGGGACAGCTTTTTTCACATCTTTCTTTGAGATTTATTTTAATAGTATTAGTGAAATCTTGCATAAGAAATGAAGATATATTGCGATTTTTTAGTATATCCGATGAATGAAGTTGCTGCGTATGCGCAAATGTAGTAAAATTAATATCCCAAAAACTTTGAATGATAATTGATTCCTATTTTATTGGTATTGGTTGATAATTATGGTAAAGTAATTTCGAAATCGGTATCTTTGTTCAATTCCTCTATATTTAAACATGTATCCTGCAAGCAGCATTTCGGCATGTGGTTTGGGGTGTATTTATCATGACTTAATTTCCCTAATCGTTTACTTTCGCGTATCCTTCGCGAACTCTTTAATTGTGTTGTTTTAGCGTCTAATTCTTTATTTAGCGTCATCCTCGCAATATTTGAACAGGAGGACTCATAATATTGACTAGAGCATCTATAAATATACTTTTCCTGAATTTATTAAGTTAATTAATAAAATCAAGTTTGTTTATCTTTTCGGAAAGATTCTAATCATATGTTCTGAATCCTCAAAGTACTCCTTGATTTGTCGTAGTAATTCTTTACAAAACGCATTGCATTTCGTTTTACCTTTTCCAATTGCTTAACTACTTATTAACTGTCTTACATCCCAATGCCTTGTGCATTTCAATAAATATTTTAATAAACTTTAAGCAATGAGCCCTTTGAATTCACATTTTTCAACTCCAAAATTTTTATCTAAAATTACATCCTATACTCGGCTGCTTAAGAGTGACAAATTTATTCCTTTTCTGGATGAGGATATAAATCTTTTATTCAAAATAACTTTAGAATCAAATAATTTTTGAGCGTAACTTTTGGCTATTTTTCTTTTCCCTATGTTATCGTCGATGACTTTTTTTAATTTGGTAATTTAGTAGTACATTAGTGTATTTTGTTTACATTCTACCAAAATTGGTATAGAACATGGAGCATTGGTATGAAGCTAAGTTATTAAGTTGTCTTCGATGCACTTTAAACAATATTTAGGATTAAAAGATGTAAACCTATTATTTTCTAGGAAAATATCGAAATTATACAAACTAGTTCCAATTATAGCAAGCATGGAATGCGGTGATCTCTGTGGAATTCCTTGAACTACTATCCTCTTTAAACTATTGCCTTCTTTGTATGATACATGCCAGTTCCAATCACAAGATATGATCTATAATTATGATTAATTTTTTACTTTGAGTAACTCATTCGTGATGTCCTAGTATCACTACCCTTTAATTACATCATTCCTGAAATAATATCCCTCTTTTGTATGAGAGCAACGTTCTATTTTTCTTTTTCTTTAATCTTTGTTTTCTTCTCCATTTTTTGTCACAAAATAGTGTAAGTCAAAAATAATTGGTCTACCATTAGCATTCCTAGAGAAGTCTAGGATATTCTTGGCAGAAGTAAAAATTACGGGGACGAAATGTCTAATTACCTTTCGGTAAAGAGGGAATTAGGTTCTCGAAGCGCCGGATGGGAGCGGTATATTTTTATATTTATTTTTTTTTTGCATTTCGATGAGGTTGGAAAATTTCATCCTCCATCTTTTATAGTCCCGGCCACAGCATTCCTTTCCCTCTCAATTAATTCCCTCCCATTCCACAATTCCTCACTAATAACACACCTTTTAAAGACGTTCTCCCTTATGTCCTCATCCTTCACCTGGAAAATAATCCGTAGAGATTTGATTAGATGGAAGTTGATTTCACTGCCATTCCTCATTCAACGATAACGTGAACATTTGTACAGTCTCTCGCTTGGTGGCGCTATTAGTGAAGAGTTGTTGATGTACTTGTCGTACTTTTCAAGAGCGCCATAAATTGAAATAAGAGGATCTTCATGTGCTGCGTGAGATATTAACTTACCCTGTGATGACTGGTAGAGATTATGGGAATTAGAAAGTCAAACAGAGATTTTATGGGATAAGAGATTTCTTCTTGAGACATCCCTCGGTTTCCTTTCATTGCATCAATCTCTTTCATTCCAAAAGGGAGGTCTTTTAACGAGGAGAACAACATCAGTTTACGTGAATTAGAGGACGTTTTATCTGCAGCTTATGGATTTTTCGATGTATAAACGCGGTTAATTTGATCTTGGTTGAATCTTGGTTGGTAGATCTTGGTTGATTGATTTGGAGAAAGAATAAGGAAGTAAAGTATAATCTTGGTTAACAAACGCCTTCATAAACTATTTGCAGAAGGAGTGGCGAATTGATCAGAAGGAGAAGTATGAATGTGGTAGCATATGGAATATGCATGAATTACTATTTTAAAAGTTAATATGAACAGTTATTTTGGGGTGCACGAACGGAATAGTCTACTTTGCAATAACCCTATGGTTTCAGTTTTACTATATTTTCCGTTTACGAACTTTTCGGATGACGAACGTCTTCAGAAAAGAGACAAATTCGAAAACCGAGGTTCTATTCTCGATGGCCCTAATTACATCAATCATCTTTGGCTATCTTCTTTCCAAGTCATGTAGCTTTAAGAGTTATCAAAATTAGTGTTCTTCAGTTTTGTACTTGTTTGAGTGCCTTTTTGCATTTCGGTCTTTAATCTTTCAGTAACTCTTTGTAAAGTACACGCCAGCAAAATTTGTAAGTCTTTTATCTTACGGATTTATTTGCATCAATTATTTATAAAGCTATATCATGATTGAACAATGACCAACAAAGAATTTACGGCTTTTAAATTTTACTTTAAATCAGGGATATGCTCAACAACCACCTTTTGCTGCACTTCTTTCAGAATCGAAATATTTCAATCTTTTAAGAAATTAATAATTTTTGAATGATAAGAAGTTTCTTTCTACCAGTATTTATTTTCAATCTCAGTTTATGTGAAGGTTATTAAAATCTCAGGTTGCTATCATCACGTACTTCTAAATAATCGATCAGTTTTTATTTTTCATTTCAATTTCTTAATATTCCTTAATTCAATCTTTTCATAGAAGTAGCATTTGCAATACTTTATAGTCATGCAGTTTTAATGAATATAGTAGTTTACCAGTAGTATCTAATTATTAAGTTTTCAAATAATACTGTAATAGTAGTAGTCGGTTAGTTGCAAAGTAGTCTTTTGTACATACCTAAACTATGAATTCCATCATCCCAACAGTTAATTTCTTCCAAGATTTATTTTTCGATTAACAAGTTTCTTGCTACGAATGAGTTAGAAACTTAAATATTTACCACTGACCTGAAAACGTGATGTATAAGAAATAGGCTTTTAAAACCAGTGTACATTTGATACCACCCTGCGTTAATACGATGAATACATTTGCATATAATTTAGAAAGTTTCATAAAGAAACGAAAATGATTCGGAGAAGAAAGAAAATTAAGGCGGATGGGAAAAGATATCAAGCTCAAAAGACACTTTTCCTTCGCACATGATTTAATAGTTTACGTTAAAGGCTCTTTTGCGTAGTAAAATGCACGCCACGATGGTTTCCCTTACAAATTGAATACAGAGCGCATAAGTTATTCTCCGCAACTATTTACGAGCTTACGGAAAGGAAATATTTGTCATACTTCTTGACAGCCCAGGCGTAATTTGACCTTTCGTAATTTCTAAACTTCTGGAAGGCATCTCCATTTTTTACCCTTGGGTGGCTCTAAGAATTCCCGTTCTAAACACAGGAAGAGAGGCCTCAGGCACGGGAAATTCTCTGTTACCTTCATTAACTTTTTGACAAGATAATTTGAAAGATATGGGCGAATTTCCATATTTTGAAAATAATACAATTAACTTTCATATAATTTAGTGGCGTAGAGCTTTAAAGAGGAAAATGGACTGGGAGATATCTCAAGCTGGAGCGAATCACTGGATGTCCTCCTAAATTGTAATTTAGTCCAAACTGGTATTTTAGTGATTATCATACTCGAGTTCTGTTATACTTAATGGTTTCATTGCTCTCGCCAGGATTTCGTAACAGAGAAGACTCTCTTGTAATACTTCTCTGTTAATGGAAAGTTATAATTTTGATGGCTCTCTGCAATATTTAGCTACAATAAAACAAGATTAAAACTATAATGCAGATGAAGAAATACCGTCTGTAACGAGATGAGTTCTATTTCCCTTTCCTTCCCTTCCCATGGCCGAAGTTCTTAATTATCCTGCATGTATTAGTTCTGGTTGTATGGAATCTCGGCTATGGTGAGCCATTCTAGGTATAATATCTATTTTTTCGGCCAAGTTTTACATTTTTTTTAAACGAAAATACACGCTAAAGATCAATTGCAAACTTGGTAACGCTAACCTTCTGGTTTCGAAGGCTTGTGAAGGCAGTACTTATATTGCTTATTTGCTCGTAATTTTGATACGCATTGTGTTATTGTAGAATATATGGCTGTTTTTAGTTCAAAAGACTCCTTATGGGGAGGTTTGGCCTGTATGATCTATTCTTCCACCCAACCTCGTATGTTTGTAATATTTACAAAAACTATCAAAAGAAAAATAAAGAATTCAGTGCTAGGAAGAATCTTTGAGAATCCCATCTCCTACATATTCTACCTTTTTTCTTTTGTCTCTTTACTGAAATTCGAAGCATATTTCATGAAAATATGCAGTTTTATACTTTAAATGTCAATTGACTGATAAAGAAGTAGCATGGTGTAATTTGCAAATTATTTTCATTAGGCTTGGATATATAGCTGTCCCTTTCCTATTAATCCGAGAAATACTCAGTTTACACTCTGCCACACGCCGAAGGGTAGCTTGCAGGATATTAACGTAGCAGAAGATATAGGTTTAAAACATCTGCAGTTTTCAAATATTTAATCGACTACGCATCAGTCACTAAGCGATTCAAATATTATATTCCTCAGAGGAAAAATATTTTATCATGCGGCAAACTATGCAGGATATTCGCTTAAAGTTGTATTCATTACAGGAAAAGACATTCAGAGACAAGATTTCGTGGGGTCGTAGGAAGTAATCTTTTGCCCTTCAAATTTTCGACAGCCGATAATTGCTGTCTTTTCCCGCAAGAGTGGTAGGTTAAAAGAGAAGGACCACCCATCATGTGAAGCTTAAAAGAAGAAATTTGATATTCAGTAACTTTAGCTGGTCTTATCTCATTTTAAAAATGAATGACGAAGGAAATACATACAATATACATTCCAGATTGAAACGTATCCTGCTGGTTGCATTCTAATGAAAAAATTTATTTGAACCATCTTTCAATTTCCACTCAATCTTATTGCATCTTATTATAATAGTCTGACTTAACTGTGACAGTTGTTTGAGCCAGAACTCGTTTTTAGGTAATATTTAAACTAAGACAATTTGGTCCCGCTTGAATTAATCAAAAGTAATTCATGTATTTTAATTTTAGTAAAGTAATTTTAAAATTTCAAATATCACGAAAATAGCACGTATCCTTTATTATCTCAGATATGATACTCTTCTCACAAAAAGTGGTACGCCCATAGATATGTAAGATAGCCGTCTATTATTTTAAATATTACATCGACTTACTTAATATACAATCAGTATTTCCGTAGAATTATGCAGTACAAGCTTATAATTGAAATGCATTCTAAATTCGTCATTGAGATGAAATAGCTGAGAGAGAGGTTTTTAAGAGAGAGAGAGAGAAAATTTTGTTTCAAGCAAGAGCAAAGCTTATAGGCTTATGTTATTTCTAAGACTTTTTAGGGTTGCTTTCTCTTTTTCTACTTTTATCACTTCAATCGCCTAAATTTGAATGTTTTGCGTTTTAGTTATCATCAGAGTCTGTTTCTAAATGCAATATCACCGCTGCCAGATAGTTCTATCCTCAGCTGCCTCTTCAATTCTACCTAACTTCGGAAACCCACTCGCCTCTTTATTACTACTATATATTTCATCCTTGGTATTCCTTTTCCATTATTTCCTAGAATTTTCCCCTCTAAAATTCCAGTCAAAAATTTGTTGTGTCATATTACATGACCTATTAATCTAAACTTTCTTCTTTCCATACTTTCTAATAATCTTCTCTGTTCACCGATGTCTCGTAATATTTTCACTATTCCTGTTTCCCATCTCGTTCGTGTTAATCTTCTCCAGATCCACATCTCTACCACCTTTAGTTGTTTCCTTACCCTTTTACTGATGGTCAAACTCTAACTTCCACGCATAAACATGCTCCGGACGATGGTTTTGCTAAATTTGTATTGTAACCTTTGGAGTAGGGGTTGAAAATCAACGTGCAAGAGGTTTCCTGCGGCATACAGTTAGAGAGGCTCCGATGATGTAGAATCCGTTGCTTTCCAGTTCGGATTTCCCCTTCCCTCTGCAGGTCCATCGCTTCACAGCCTCCGATCCAGCCCGCGTGCGCTATCTCTCCCCATCGATCTCTAAGGAAGCGACGCAAGAAGATATCCGATTGGTCCGTTAAAAGTGGGAGCACGCCTTCCCCCTTACGATAGCTCCACCTCGTTTAAATTCATCTCCCCTCCCTCATTTTATTTTATCCCATTATACATTCCCCTAACGATTCCGTGTTTACCAGATTTCGTGGCGATCTATTTCCATACCTAATATCTCTTGATAAGATCCTGTACTAACGAGTAAATATCTCGATCTGGTAGCTTATTTAGTGCAACAAGAATGGAAAGATAATGAAGCCTGAGGGCCTTATGATATTGCTGGTATCTAATCTCAGAAGGATTTGTATCATTTGTTGTTTAAATTCTTAATTAGCGAACTAAATGAGGTGGAAATCGATCTGCATGTATCCGAAGAGATTATCACATACGTTAAACGTAACCGTCAATAGCGTAAATACTCTTCTATATATATTGGGGTTCAAATCCAGTTTTACTGAATTTTCGATTGAGCTAAAAAATTATCCCATGGATGTATTAAGCCAATGAATTTTTTTTTTTTATCTTGCGGAGTAGATCGTGATTTATTAATGCTTTCTCTATCAAGTAATTCTGTAGGTTCAAAACCACAGGGGTATTGAAAACCTAGTAAGTAAATTATGTCATGCAGTAAAATTAGCAGTCACTTTGGCAAATGAATGAAAATATTTTTCTTTCAATCGTTGCAGCTTCGTGAATCTTAAATATTTTTTTTTTAAGTAAAACTAGGGAAGTTTTCCATATACTGGATAAACACATGTTACTTGGAACTACTATTTGCTTTCTTTGGCAATTATCGCAATTTTTTTAAACACCTCCGGTTTCACTTTCAAGGAAGCATCTTCCGGTGAATAGATAGATTTTTCAAAGGAATGTACATATATTTGGAGGGTTATCTAGGGTGGAACGGTACAAAGTGGAAAAGTACACCATTTATTTTTCTTATTTTCAATAAATTGTAGAAAATACCAAGGTCTTACCTATATCAAGGCCTTTCACCAAGTCACTATATCCGTAATTGATTTCAATATTTATTAGTGCTTGCTTTTTCAGATATGTTTCATTTGGTCCAAAGTAAATTATCCATAGAATCTGAAAGCATAGAAGAATTATTATCAATTATGTTTAATGCCCATTTTTGGCAACAATATGTTATTCTTTTAATTTCTGGAAAAACGTTGAAGAATCATAAACGTAAAAAGGAAGCCGTTTGACATAGAATGCTAGTATGTAATACAATCCTCTATGCAATCTTGCAATTCACGAAATTTGACGGTGATGTCATCTGGGACAGAGTTCTCGTTAATTCCGAGATAATTATACTTCATCAGTCAACATGAATACCTCGAGGGCAAAATGTATGACTTTAGAAGCTTCCCTCTCCTCATCCCCTTACTCATTTACTTTTAATTCATTGCATATCTCTGAGCCAGATGGCACTTCCACTCGATAGCCACCTGTGTTACATTTGAAGATTGGGATCCTTCCGACCACCCCCACCTCTCCTCTTCATTCCGAAGTTGTTAATTGTTAAATTGACCATCTCCCAGCGCCCCCTCATTTCCTAATGATTATTTAGTCGACTCATCAATGAAACAAAGGACTTTTTTACGATGACTCGAATCAAATGAATGCTCCGATATCTTCCTTTGTTGATGAATCGGCTAATAATAGTAGATGATCCTATCAAGTGGGAATTAGCTTCGATATCTTTGACTTCTTCGAGCCTCATCTTCTCCGTATAGTGGATGATAATCATTACGTAGAGGTTTCTTAGGTGTTCCATCAACCGGCTTTTGTTGTTCGCGTAAATGAATAGCTGAATGATGTTAACTGAATTAGATTTATTGTTTTGATGAGGATTTAAGGTTAAACACACGCATCAGAGTTTCGGTTCCCTCAAGCACTTGCTTAACTCTTTCTCCTTCGCTTCTTGATGTCTATCTCCTCATTCTGTGTTTTATAGTTTTTTTGAACTTTCAGTGGCTTAGGACCAACCATTCTTGGTTATCTTTTTCAAGGCCCTCCGTCCAAATTTCCCTTCGCCATACTTAAGCTCCTTTAATTACCTCCATTCATTTTCAAATCTCTTTGGGATGGGAGGTGTATGTTTTTTATACACTTCCCATCTCAACAAAGAGCATTACCGACGGAAATTTGTCCTCTTCTTACTGTATTTTTTCTCCAAATTAATTTTCAAATTCGTTATTTTTCCATTTAGTCCATTCCATTTTCCATTTAGAATTAGAGAGCTTTAAGTTTACCAAAATTTATTGTGAAACATCCTGTTTTCTCATTTAGTGATTTTAGGACACTTTCAAAGTTTCATACAACAGCTTTCTCTTCGGCAAACCTTTCTGAATTAGTTATAAATTAATCATCATCATTCAACATATTGCAATAATCGCACTAGTTTTCCTCCTGTTTTCATTAGCATCTTAATAAAAATGATGCTATTCCAGTGAAATTGTTACACTTGTATTGCGTTATGTATTCGTTCTTAGCTACTTGTTCTCAAACAGTTTCAGCTCAAAGTCGAAGTACTCCTTGCTTTCTAAGTTCTTTCCATAGGAGATATTTCTAAGATTGCGATTTCTCTAATCTTTTAGTAAATGAGAAATATCTTGTTAAATTGCTTCTGGAACATCTTCTTGTTGCTTTCTCGAAAAAAATTGTTCCTGGAAATTGAAATTCCTTTTTCTAATCTAAGAAACAAAAAACGATCACTTTGGGGAAACTTTAAAAATAACTTAAGTATATAAGGTAAATGAGTGATTGCTGTGTCAGAAATATCATGAACTTTGATTCATATCAAAATTAAATTATCATCGTTTATGGCAGAAGATATAATAATACTAACGTCTGTAGTAGGAACAGGAAGATGATTCCAATTAAATCCATTTTAATAGTTATTAATATTCACAAACACACGAATATTCTCTAACCATAAAAATCCGATTAGCCGGTATTCGAACCTGGAACTTTAATCCAAGAATATAACCAGAAACAGGAATCCCATACTCGAAACCGGGACTTTGAGGTTAGGGTGCTACCACGCTAACCACTCCGGTCAATGAGATATGTCCTCAATAATAATTTCAAGAATTATTCAAAGAAGGAGTTTAATGGTTGCTTGGTATTAGAGTCTCCATCACGATTGCATGAATCACAAGAACCATCAGCCAAGAATTAAAACTCCAAGAGACAGGAATCTAAATGAATAGAAAGATAAAAATGGTTTCTTAACCTAGTGCGCGTTCGGAAACTCTTATAATACTACTAGATCTAAATAATTGTGAAGATAAAGGCGGTTAGTTAATCCATTGCGTGTTTTCCAAACTTAATTTTCCGCCGCTAAATCTGGAAAAATACAGAGATAAGGGCAGTTGGTCAATCTATCGCGTGTTCCCGAAACTTATGCCGCGAAATCAAAGCTCCCGAATCCTTCATCCCATTACCAAAGCGGCACTAATTACAAGACGCGGATCTCTTGGAAAGAATCGAGGAGGCCTGGGAGTCGCAGTCAACCATTCAGACCCCAAGGATAATGGAGAAACCTCTGAACTCTTAATTATCACGGATGCATGTTAGCGAACGCCTTTGTCCGCGTGCGTGTGTGGAAGCCGAAAGATAAATCCAAATCTGACACCCGTGACCCATGCGTGAAAGCCATTTTACCCACTACATTAACACGTCCAATCCCATTAATTCGCTCCTTAAATGGAGAGTGGGAAAGGGAGGGAAGACGTTAATGAACATTGCTGGCGGATCTATAATTTGAAACTACCAAACGTACACCAACGGAACGCATATGTCGTAAGAAATTGAAAAGAGGTTGGCTAACGTATCGGAAGAATGAGATTCCATTCCTCTGCGGTGTACAGAAATCACCCGTGTTCAAACAGATGCTGTGGATCGAAGGAATCAAATAATAAAAATGTCAACTACCTCTGAAGCAACTGACGTTTTCGGGAATGAAACTTGGAAGATGGGAATACCTACTCAACTGTAGGATATAAATTTCACGCACTCTTATCCGAGAAACCGGAACTTAATGAGAATGGGAGAAAAACACGCCACCTATAGCCAAATCTTTGGATAAGGAAGTTAATTTCACGCGAATGTGGTAACGAAAATGATACAATAGCCAATTTATTAGAGAATTGCTTAATATGAAATGAAATTTTAGAGGTAGATAAGGAATCGCGGTTATTACAGACTAATTGCATAATGAATTCCCTGAGCAGTTTGGAATCATCATTTTGTAGCAAGTAGCGTCGCGTTCAGTTTTTACTTCAGTTCACATCTTGACAAGTTTCATAATTTTTAATCGAGTTTCAAAAATTTAGAGATTATGGTAAAATATTCATTTAGTGGCATTTCGTTAATAAAATGAAAGATGAGTAAGTGTCCGATGAACTTGGTGAGAGTCACGCAGATGGACTCGTCGTTACATTAGGCCGAAAGTGAATATTTTGGTAAATGAATCCCTATTAGAATGTCATCTCACTGTGAGATAACATTGGTATGTATGCATTGCATCTAATAGTTTCAAATTCATCCATAGTAAATAGCCATCATTTCTGCTAATACCTCTTTAAATTTCTATGCTGAAGATTATGGTCATTTTGAGAGTTTCCATTGGTAATTTGAAATGAAATCAAAGATTAAAGTACCAGATCTGCTACGTATTTTTTTAGTCAAGAGACAATAATCTTCCCAAGCATTTTTCATTTTATGGCCTAAAATTTTGCAAAAAGGATGTGTTTTCTTTTCTGCGGTTACTTATATCGGAGTTAAATAAATTTGATAACAGCTTTTTGAAGCATGAAAGTTTAATTCAATCAAATAATTTGCGCTGCTAGGGAAATGCATGTACTTCTAATTTTGCCATGCTATGTACGAGTATTTGTTCGTTCAATTTTTTTCGTGTTTAAGATTTGATGTCAAAAATTCATTTCTTAAAATCCTTTGGAGATGACCTACTTCGGGATAACGTATACCGATTTATATTATTAAAGTGATAATGTATGTTGTAGTATCACATTATATCACAGTACTATGAAGAATATTGAGCATTCATGCAAAGGAGTGAAGCATTCCGAATTTTAGTGTCTTGAATATAAGCTCCATCTCAAACAAGAGTCATTAAAAACTAAGTTGACGGGGAGAAAAATTACGCAATTTTTTTCTCGAGGAGACGCTAAGCATTTCGCTCATATATATATTGGCATCCTCATTCTTCCCACAATCTTATTCCTCTTTGTTTTTCCTTTCTTCTCATCCCATTCCCAAGCTCATTCGCCCTAAGGGAAGGCCTCTCTTCTCACCTCATTCAACAGCAGTTTCATTCACGGAGGACGATTTAAAGTGGTAATTACAGGCGTGCCACCTTAACGAGCTCTAAACTAATTACAAAACCTCCTCCGCTCCCTTCCCGTTCGCCATCCGGTCTCTTTCGTGGCCCCACTAACAGCCTTAGACGTTTCTTTTTTAATCTCTCCTTCATTTGCTTTCTTTTCCTCACCCATCTTTCTCCTTCGAATTTTTGTTAAGAGGGTACTTTCAAGTAATAGTTGTCTTTCTTTATTTATATAGCATTTTAGAGGTGAGTTGTGAGTAGCTGTAGAACAGGTGGTGACATCAAACGACATCTGTTTTTTCGGTAAAAATTTCAGAGGAGATTTGGAGACGGATAAAATCCATTAAAATTTAGGTACAAGTATCCTATACACATGGTAATGAGTGCAATAGACCTATACAGAAATCGAGAAAAAGCGTTTCCATAGAAATCGCATATGTAAAATTCATTCGTTTGCAGAGTTTATTTCTTTTCCGAAATTAAAGTAGAAAGAATAGTTGTACAAATCTTAACTAGCAACAGAGAAGAGAAATTGAATAAAAAGACTTATTTCGATCGCAGAATGTCGTTTTGAATCTGTAATTTCGAGAATTTTGATAATAGACGAATATGTTTTGGGACATTTCGGTATAAAAACGCAGTCCCCTTGACCACAAAGAATCGTAGAATCCGAACCCACGAATTTTTCTATAGGAAATTTTGACCCAAACGTAGCAAGAAAATATAAATAATTTCGAAGATGGATCAATTTCCCATGATCTGAAAATTTGCTCTTCTGATAAACCATTGCAGAGACAAACTTATAGCCGCATAATTATTTCTTAATTGGGCTCTTTTCTCCCACGTACAGTTATTTGTTACATTATCATGATCAAAGAGATGATAAAACATCGAGATATATATCAATGCTGGAAGAGGAAAAGAAATATTTTGAGAGAAGAATGGATTTTAAGAAAAAATTAGGCGTAAAAAGAATTATTTTTACTTTGAGTTCCTACTTAAAGCCTTAAAGGTCTTAATTGAGGTGGGATTAAGACTGAAAAGCCTCGTTCTCATCAAACCAGTCTAATAACTCTTACAATTAATAAGGAAAAGGCAAAGCACAAAGGGAATTATAGTCTGATAATATGATCTACAGGCATTCGTTGCTCCTGTTTTATGCCATTATAATCTACATAATGAAACTCAAACTAAAAGAAGTATTCAAAATGATACGTTTTCTCAGTGTTAAGGAAAATTGTTGAAAAACAATATCCTCAGTCGACTAACTATGAAAGGAGGTATAGGTATTTATTTATGGATACTTATACATTTATATATTTTTTTAATAGTTAGAAAGGACAAATTCTAAGAATTTCTGATCGTAATTTCGAGTGATCTTAAGTCGTGGATTGTCTTTACTCACTACAGCAATACACGCTACGCTTATCATATCTGAATTTGCTACACTTATTAAGACTTATAGATATTATTTTTTAGATAACTAAATTGAAATGTAATATAAGTATCTATTTGTTATTGACAATCGGAAATGGATATTATTATTAACTTTTGCTAAAAAAAATTCTAGGAATCGTTTCTGGAATCGTAAATTAAACATTCTTCGATTTTTATACTCAAAACATCGATTTTTGAGATTCCGAACAATTTTAAATAAGTAGGCAATAGTTAAATTTAAAATTGAAGAAGCGTACGATAAAGGAATACACTGTTTTGAAACATTGTTCTGTATAAACGTCTTCCAGGAGCAAAACCGCTTCCTTCTTCCACATTTATATTCTGTATAAATTTGACGATGCTTTACATAATCACGCTCTATTTTCTCTTCTCATTTTCTTTTCCATTTCTCATTTATCTAGCCCCTCATCCCCATTCTAAATTTATTCATTTACTTATAACGCGTGAAGTCTCTCGTTAAACATTATCAAATGTCCATTTAGATCAAGTTCTTCTCCTTCGTTACGGAAGGAAGAATATAAGTAATCGAGACTTAAAGACATCCTCTGCAAATGTTATTCGGTTTCGCCAGCAATTAGTTTAAAGAATAATACAGGGTTCAACGGATTTAACTTTAAATTTAGAAGCGTTACGATAACAGGATCATATATTCGTGAGGGTTTAATGAGGGCGCTGTCGGTTCTCATAATTAAAACGCAGTTAGCCCTTCTGATTTATCTCCTCGCTAAATCTAATGGTTTCTTAAAGATACCTTATGCATGCAGCAAGTGGAAAGTGGAAGGTATATGTATAATTAACGCTTAAGACTATAAATACTATGCATTAAGAATAATTCGGGTTTTAATTGTGGTATGAAGAAACTGGATTCACTTTCGGCAAGAAAATCATCTCATCAAGGTTCACTCTCCAGAAAGTTAGCTAGAATTGTTTTGCTTCCAAATTGCCAGGCATGTTGTATATCTTGAGGTTTATATGAAGTTTTAACGAGCAAATTAAGCGCTTAATATCCTGATTTACTTACGTGGTTTTTCCTGAAGGAAAGGAAATTTCCTACAGGTTATTTCCTTCTAATGTGACAACAAATTAAGAAAATGTAGATTTTCGTCGAGGTATTTACTTTGTTTAGGTTTACCTGCAAAATTAACAGATTTTCAGAATTAAATTTTTTATTTTATTCTAATCTAAGCTAGGACATCCTGTTTATGTGATCCACAGCCAGACAATTCGGGAGTGTAGATTAATTTTAAACAAGCCTTGAAATAATAAATGAGGTTTTAGACACAGAGATTTACATGTTATATGGAAATGTAATTACTACCATTTCACTAACATGCGACCTTTCCCTATTATCCATAATATCATAAAAATTTTATAACGTATTATAGATCATTTCTCGAAGGATGTCCTATCATTGCTCCATTTATCTAATTTTGATAATGTGGGAGAATTAAAAGGAAATCCTTCCGCATTCATTTAGTTAATACCCACCTCTTGTATTACTTACTTAAATGTTCATACATATTTATTTATATACTGCCGCTGTATTACAAAAGGCTGGTGGCAGTCTTTGCCTCTTAACATCAACTCTTAAACTTTTTCGTTTTTATGTCTATTTTCATACATCTCATAACTTATACCTAACCAACGTATTTACTTTACATACTTAATGCAACTTTTCAATTCTGATAGCAGTCTCATATTAAGCATAACCATTTACCCTATTTTGCGCACTGCCTTTTTGTATGACGTGCTGCCTTCGGGAGATACTTTGGATTTTATTTATCCTCTTCATGCATTATTAGTCCAGTATAATAACTCAATACAATATTATTAAGAAGTAAGAAGAGCAAACTTTGTATGTTTCACAGATTTTTTTTATCACCGACCGGTTTCGGCCATGATGGCCATTTTCAATATACAAAACAATATTATTAGTTACGTATTAACATTCACATCGTAAAAATATAACCGAAATGTATTATCCTTATCGTATAACCGAGGATGTATGATCCTTATTGCGTAAGATAATTCCTAATTGTTAGTGATATAAATAATTAGCATTGCGAAAGTCTCATGCTGCAGAAATGATGTTAAGGAGAGGGTGCCTCAGGAAACCTTCAAAATAGGTCAGTAATCGATCCCACTCGATTAGGTGATCAAGAGGATATTAAAAAAGGGAAGCCTCCGCTCTTTTTTCCCATTGCCCGAAAACATTCCTTCACGATGACCATCAAGTGGACGTAATTTCGAAAATGATGAACACGTTTGTAATTTGTTCAGTCGACATTAACGCTTCCGCGTACGTCTTCAATTTAAGCCGCGTTTATATTCCGCTGCCGACTCTTCGCTAACATCCTTTCGATACCAATTTCACTGCCTCATCATCATCATCATCTGAGAGGAAATCTCTCCTTTTTTTGTGACTCCACCAACGTGTTAATGCGGTTAAGTTGGACGATTCGCTCCCTCCCCCTTAATTTCGACGCTAATTTTGATTTTTATTTCGTTTTCCCGGCTTTCCGGTTTTCGGGATTTTTTCCACTCCGCCCTTTGGTATTAAAGGGAGAGATTTTGATCAAATGGGTGGGGAAAGGGCCGGGTTTTTTCCGAACGAAGGTTGGGAGATAACCTTTTTTAATGTGCCCTCGCATTATATTTTTTCTTCATCCTCCTTATGTCCGACGTAATCTCCTTTTGACTCGTTTTAATAAGGGCGGGTGAGGTATTTCGGAATTCCTAATTTCATTTTCACGATTCTCAATTATGGTTCGTTAAACGGGTGCTTGGGATGGGGAGTTCTTCTTATACCCTTGTATCAAATGGAAGTCGGTGGCAACGTCCGAGATTAGGCAGAGGGAAAAAGGGTGAATAGTTGTATACTTTCGGGGAACAAATTACCATGGCAACGTCAGAGGGTAATTTTCGTGAAGGATCTAAATTGCGATTAAACGACGCGAGAGCAAATTATGATTTACAGATATCCGATTATGATCATTAGGATTAAGGAATAAAATTATTTGAGGGTATCTATCTTGAATGTTACTAGTTGTAGTATCTAATTTTGCAGCTGAAATTATGCTTGAATTTATCCGTGTTCCAAGGGATCAGGGTGATGAGTATATCTGTATGTTCGTTTACGAAATTGGATGCTACGAAGTTCCAAATTGGGTACGTTCATTTATCCAATTATTTATTCTGAAGCTTTGACGACGAACAAAACTCACTTCATTCCGAAGGCTTTCTTCATTGCTCCTGTCTCAGGGTCATCTAAGTTTATCAAACGGAATCCGATGAGAAAACCGAAATCTAAAAAATGTTAACCGGAGTGAAAACCGAACCGATCCGAAAAATGAAATTCTTGAATCTAAAGCTGAAGCATAATCGAAACCCGTTATTTATTCCGTTTCGATTTTCAGTTTTCGGCTATGCACAGTTTACTTCACTTTAAGGTGGAAAAAGGTTTTCTAAACAATTATAACTATGTTGTGAAACTCCAAGACTGATTGAAAACTCTTGGAGTATCTGTTGGTTTTTTGTTCACTTGGAATTTAGTGGGAACACAGGGACCACCCTGTAGGACGTTCCACATTTAGTTGAAAATATTGCCCTTATTTGTCTTTATGGCGAGCGCTTAACGCTTGCCTTGCTTTATCTCCGTCTATTCGCCTCATAATTACCGCCCCAAATTTGAATTGGCTATCTATTGACTATGGTACGTGCTAAGAATAAGCGTATTGAAAAGTTCCTAGTAATAGTAATGTTTCAGAAAAGGAGAGAATTCATAAGCTATATTTAAAGTATGGTTAAGATCAGAGTTCTAAATGCCACGTGAATTCCTTGAAACTAAGCGTTTCATAGAATAAAAATTCATTTTTGGCAAGGATTTAGTAGTTTACCGTATCGTAATCTATATAAGGGACATGTTCTAATTCACCTCTTGAATATCGAAATTTCGAGATAAAACATTTGACTATGGTTATGATTCTCAAATTTAACATTTGAAGTACAAATCGTTTTATGTTGTCAGCAAATCTAAAATTTAATTTCCCTATTGTGCCGCAAAACCAATGCTCAACCTCCGGTAAAATAAGTTCGGCAGGAAAGTAGTTCGGCAAACATTAAAGTAGACGGATATCAACTTAGTCTATGATGAAAATAATCAAATGCTCTTCGATGACGATGAAGAAGAAAAGTCGTTTGTTTTATCCTACATTTGAGATAGCCATAGATGATAAATCGATCGTACGTCATTGAGAATTCTGATGACTAGGTCACTTCCTCCGAGGAAATGTCTTCAGCTGGCTGTTTTGGGGCGGAAATAGCACGCCTCGAATTTTGGCGCTTTCGTGACTTGCGAAAAGGTTTCTAGTAAAAATGACGGTGAGGATTCCACTCCGAGTTGATATTCGAAATGATTGACCGCTTATCTTTTCTCAAATCCATACTTCGTGCCTCTATCTATTTCAGGTATCTCTGTGTCGGACCGCCTATTCCTATCTCAAATTTGTTTTAGACGCATACATCATGCGAAAACTCTGAGGGATATTTTAGATAGCATAGGAAGTGGGATCATAAATATTATTCTTTTGTGTGAAACTTTGACGTTTTTCGGGTCGTTAGCTACTATCTGTTCTCACATGATGGAATCGTTGTTTTAAATTATATAGCGGTCGGTCTGATTGGGGTGCTTGTTAACGCTTCCTTAAAATGAGATTTGTAACTTATTTATTTAAATCAGATTTTCAACTCACTTGCCTTTATTTATGAATTCTTAAATGTACCGTTATGTTCATGCCTTTTGGCCAGTATGATATAAAATTATATGAAATGATAATAGTGAAGCAAATTAAGTTAAGCTATTGGCTAATTGATATATTCCCGGATGTAGACGAGTAGGAGTAAAATGTTTATGGTGTTACATATTTGCATAAAAAAGCTAGGGAGAAATGGACAAATGTATGGATAAATGTATGTTTATTGTAAGCATGAAATTGTACTTCGTTTCCCTCGTTTACTTTTCTACAACCAGGTAATATTATATCCAGCAGATATTTTACTATCCCTCTATCAAACTGATCTCTTAAACCGATATAAATTATTTAAACTAAATTAAAAGTTAAAAACTAAACTCAGTAGATAACCTAGTGATTCTCGTTTAATTATAGCTTACTCGTATGATTGACAGTAGGTTTAGGCAATGGATCATGTTAAATACTTATTCGTAGCCATTTGTAATGACCTAATGAGGATTATTATTAGAGAAACCTAATGTAAATACTTCATTATTCAGAAAAGGTAGATCAAATATGCTAATTCTTGACTATCTGCATTAATAATACATCAAGCAACAGGTGTTATATCGCATTTTATGTAGAGAGTATACGATTAATCTAATTCGGAAATATCGAAACCTTTTTGGGTGTTGAGATTTCCTTAACCTCATTTCCGAGTCCTATTCTCGAACTTACCATATTTTCCGTTAGTTCCACTTTATTTCAGTTTCAAATACTCAAATAATATTAGTGTAAACTTTTCTGATATAGAAATAAAATGCGGTCAAATTGTTATTCTGAATTTTAGATATAGTTTTTATATCATAGCTATCTTAAGTAGTTATCTATATGATATAAATAAATATTTTTTCTTTATATTATCGCAAGTTTTACCCAAGTATTTTTACAAATAGGATATCCTACTGTGTTATATAATATTTTTTATTGATTCTTCTTCTTTGTTCGTAATGAATATAGTTTGTTTATTAAGTATTTGTTTCCTAAAACAAAGACCAACTAAAAAATGAATTTTACTCATTGCTAACTAGAATCGTATTGGAATCGGAGGTTAAGAGAAGTGTCGGAAATTCTATCATAAATATAAAAAGAGGTCATTCGAAGAAAAAAATAACACACTTTGTAAATTCCACAGAAATATATTAAAGGCATCTAGTTTCGTTTACCAGATATCATCGGGAACTGAAAAGTCGAAAATAGGGACTGGGCTGGAACTTGTCAATTTTATATAAAAATAGGTATAAATTTTGATATCTTCTCATCTCTCATCGTGGGACACGTAGTTTAACCATCTTCATTTTCAATTTAATAAATGTGGTGAATCAATGTAAGTTGGAGTTGGCAAATTGCAAATTATGCTCGATCGTTATTTTCTACGATATTGTAATTTTTACCACTTTGCACTTGAGTTTGGCTATATACATGACTTTTTTGTCTCGTAAATGACATATTTATTTTGAGACCTTCCAAGGAAGAATATTAAGCGTAGTTCGAGTGCTATATTTGTTTTAGACCTAATGTGAACTCACAATATAGCACATACAATCTTTTCTAAATTTTCCATCTAAGGAGTTATCGTAATTTTGTTTCTTGCTAGCAGATTGTCCGAATAGGACAGTTACGATTAGATCATAATTTACGTCGTACTATTTACATTTCTCTTATTTATCATAACAACAATGCGGTAGTCATTAATGTCGGATTTCTCTTCACAAATTTCGAAATGAATCCAAGGGATTCTGCATTTTAAGAAAATATAATAAGCGGCTCTCACTAAATTCTATTGTACTCTTAAGAGGGAGTAAATTGGCCCCTTTCACGAGCCTACGCTCTAATCCGACTCCGTGAATGCTCATCGCTGAGGAATTCGTGAAATTTTAATTTGAGCTAAGAAGTTATCTTCGTCTCATCCATTGTCACTATGAGGTTGTTTAGTTGGTGGGCTGTCCACGCCGGCGCCACTCTCGCGCAATCTCCTCCGTGGGCGTGGCGCGAGCCATTGGGTGCGGTGTTTGGCCACGAATTGTGAAAAACAGCGTGTTTACGCCCTCTGTTGTTAAGGTATTTCAAGCTGCAGGAAGAGTTGGTACTTACGAAACAATGTATCGCTATGAAAGATGTGCTGTAATGCAGGGGTTTCTCGGTACCACACTGCTGATTTCATATTGAATTCCATATTGAAATTACGAGCTTATGGTAGCACAAAAGAAATAAACATCCGAAAGAAGCAGTTTAGAATTTTAGACATGGGATCGGACACAGTACACTTTGAAGTTCAGTAGAGATTTTTATTTCATCAAAGAATCCAAAAATTTACTCAACAACATGAATAACAAGAGCTTTAGAAAAACTCTCCTATTGCCGAAACGTCGGTGTAGGGACCAGTTCGTAAGGATGGAAACAGAATTTCCGGATTACCCTACAATTGAAAATATTTCGGCTTAAGTTCAATTTCCGCTAGTATGCATTTGAAGCATCATCTGAACGTACATTACTGGAAATGAAGTATGATTAATTTTATTTTTCATCTTGAGTTATATCATGATGTTCAGAGGCCCTCCGGATAGCCAAGTTTGCAATGCGTTCAGCAGTCACGGGTTCGATCCTGGTGGGGATTACCTAAGCTTACAGGGAAATAATCTCAGTTGTCGAAGCACTTTTAAAAAAAAACACTGCTACGATGTCCAGAGTTCACTTATTATCTCATACATACTTCATTAGAGGTAATATTGTTGGAATTTTCATACTGCGAACGAACTAAAAAATACAGGTCAGGGTGTACAAAATGAAATAAATGCCGTTACTGTCAATGAAGTTTTATTGTTTCTTCATAAGATAAAATATTTCATTAAGATTTCATCTTTTGCTTAAAACGAAAACATTCTATATTTACATTCACCTACAATGGAGGCGAAATTCTTTGCCTCTTATCTAAATAATGCTAATTTTACATTGAAGTACGCAAAACACAACATTAATTCCCGATAGGATCGCTTATTGCTTTATGCCCAGCAACTTTGATTTAAATCCCTTATCATACATATACTTTAACGTATTTACATAATCTTACACATTGCCTTTTCTTGGCTTACACTTTTGGTCTTCTCTGTTTTAGCTTAACTATATAACAAGTTTTTTTTCCCATTCACTGGAAATATTGCTTCATTTGCATAATTTATATCTGATTTAATGCGCAAAATTTTCTAAAATATATACGAATTTGCCATCCGAATTTCACACAGATTTTTGAGACCAACTTGAAACATACATTTAGGACGGATATTGAGTTATTGCTTGGACGGTATCTTGGAGTAGGCACATTTCCCAGCAAACTTTATCTTACTTTGGTCTTCAATGATATACATTTACAAAAATAAGTTATTGCAATATTAAATGGAGTAACTTACTTCATATAGCTCCTTCAATGGTAATCATTAAATTTGAGCTAGTCCACTAGATTACCATTTCAAGTTTCTCCATGCTTTTCATTTAGATTTTTATACTAATATGTGATCGTGATAGTTAAATTTTATCATGATATCTTTGTAATCATAACATAGTCCCATAAGAGACGAATAAAACAGCTTTCTATGAAGCATGTTTACAAAATATTTGTTCATGTACAAGGAAACCGATCAATCTCTTAATACAAATTAATTTAGGGCAACGGCATAATTTTCGTTTCAGCACTGAAATTCAGGTCCGTTGCTTTTCACCACGTATGACAATCACAATAGGAATGTTAATCACTGGAAAAATAACTCTCCCGTACTCAAGTTTTAGTTTCGCACTACTTCTGTTCTTTTGCGCCCAGTAACTTCCTTTTGTATTCTCACAGAACACCTTTAGAAAACGTTTAAGTTTTCAGATATTAATTCGTTAGCAATTTTGCTTTTAGTTCTAAAGATGCTCTCAGATGAAGGTCAATAAAGGCGTGATAAAGAAGTGAGGTTTCCGTCGTTCTCCTGGGCTTCCGTTCATTTCACTATAATTCACTCAAAGATGGAAAGTTATCGGTTGACGAAAGATTTAGAAGGTCCTCCAGTCATGTCATTAGCCCTCCGTGGAAATTGAAAACAGAGGCTGCGCTTTTGTGATGACACAGAGATATAAATTCGCTCAGCTAGACCCGTCATCCTGGACGTCTATTCCATCTTCCGCACCCACTCTCCTCAACATCTCCAACCGCATCTCATGTTCTCTCGCCTTCAGCCTCAACGCTGCTATACTAGAGGACCTCCTGTCCAACTCCGGTCCAGAGGGTGGTGGAGATGGTGCGGCTGCTGGAACTGGAGGTGGTGGGGGAGCTGGTGCGGGAGGTGCCGCAGCTTGTGGCGGTGGCTGCACCTCTGGGGGTGAGGGCGCCGCTCCATTTGGTGGCCTCCCAGGCGCCAGGGCAGCGAAGAGCGCGGAATACTCCTCCGGAAGCATTATCTTGTGAGGGTGCGGAGGCAGGTCGGAAAGGTGCGGGTGCAGAGAGGGGTGAAGTGGGGGAGGGTGGTGGGGATGCAGGTTGGCGAGAAGGGCATGGAATGGGGGATGCAGTAGGTGGTGAGGGGGACGATAGCCAGGGGGAAGGAAGGGGGGCAGAAGAGGTAAGAATGGTGGAGTAGCAGGAGATGGGCGGGGAGGTAAGAAGTCGAATGGCTTGGAGGCGGAGGTGCGTAGGAAGGAAGGGAAGGGGTGCGGGGGTTGGTGTGGGTGGTGGGTGTGGTGGGAGAGGGGCGATGGAGGAAAGGGGTGGTGAGAGAGGGAGGCTGAGGAGGAGACGGGGTGGTTAGAGGCGGATATGTTTGTAGATGGGTTGGTTATATTGGCGGGTGCCAATGGGGATGCGGCACCCACGACTCCGAATGGGGCGTACGGGTGACCCTGAGGGCCCACCTTCTCCTGTTTCCTCCATTTGGCTCTCCTGTTCTGAAACCACACCTGCAGAAAAAAAGAGCTTATTAGGATCATGCATAGTAAAAGGACACTCGGAATATTACTTGCTAGGTTACTAGGAAATGTTATAAATTGTAATGAAAGAGAAAAATGTTTTTGAATGCGTTTAATAACGATGACTTGTACTTTAACTAATTCGAAGAAAATTTTTGGGAAATTTTATATTTAACTGAATTATTGTTAAGATCCCAATTAAAAATATAGAGCTATTAGTAAAGTCCAATTTAGAATACGCTTGCTTCTTATTTGTATAATAAAGTAATCGGCAACTTGTCGTTGATACCAGCATTGAGTTGCTGCTTGAGAAACGTATAGAAAAACCGTAGACTTAAATGCAATCCTAATCAACCATAAAAAAAATATTTTTGGTGTATTTTAGTCATGCAGAGATGAGATCGATTTGTGTGCATTTAGATAAATGAAAAAGTGTGCATACGAAGAGAACATGTTCGTGTATGACTACTCTGTTGTTCGTAATAGAGTTTCATGCGTATTTATGACCAACTCAACCTTAGATATTTAATTCAGAATCAGTACCTATCTCATATAATGTCAAACTTGTTTTTGCTGCGGCAACTTATGTGATTTCAAAATGAAGGTTTATTTTTTATTGTTGTGTTTCTTTTACTTTACTTTCTTTTACTTTTATTGTTG
Source organism: Pachydiplax longipennis (assembly GCA_036926295.1). Classification (NCBI taxonomy): domain Eukaryota; kingdom Metazoa; phylum Arthropoda; class Insecta; order Odonata; family Libellulidae; genus Pachydiplax; species Pachydiplax longipennis. The sequence continues at coordinate 7,755,067 of JAVFKF010000017.1, read as the reverse complement.
TGTTTCATTTACTTGAAACTTTTAATGTAGTGTAAAATAAGTAGCTATTTCCATCCTGTTAGATTTATCCCTATCCACTTCAATATTTTCGTTTTCATACTTCGCTTTCCTTTAATAAGGCATACTTACTTCGTATATTGCATTTTCCTTTAATGAGGCGTATTTCCATTGCGTATTTGCTGAGTAAGCATAAAACGATCTTTGAATATAAATTAAGATCAATGGAAGGAATTATTGTCTTATTTAGATCAAAAGCAGACGCCAAGGTTACAGCATTTTGTGTCGAACTAAACTTACTAGTTTTTTGAATACTCATGACAGGTTTATTTTATATTTGAGATCATCATTAGTGAGGAATTTACCATCAGCCTAAAATGGGATATAATATCATAAAATTCTACCGTATGTAAAGGTTATCACCAGAAATGCCCTAAAAAATATGCGAGGCATTCCGCTTCGTTCATTGCGCGCCAACCGACGCATCTAACCATAGTAAAAGGCCATAAAATACTCCCTGCTAGCAACCCTTTCCGGGACTTAATTAAAACATCAAGGAGCATATGTTTCTTCCAATGTTATGTCCTCGGAAAAAAAGCCGGCTCGCTTTGCGTAATTCATCCTCGCAATTCCTTCGTTAGTCTTTTACTCAGATGCCGCGCTGGTTTATAAGGGCGTTTTTCCTAAACACACAAAAAACCAACTCGAATCCCATTAGGTGCGTAAATCATTCACGGCATTCTTTTTACCACCCCACGCCTTTCTTTCTCCTGCATTTCGTACCTTGTTGAACCCCATGAGTTATCGTCCACCCCAGACGCAATAAATACTCCAGAGCGTGGGTTTATTCTATATAAGCGGAACCGGAAATGACGCAGAGAAAGGGCGCGTGGCTTTCGTTGCGCATGCGTGCGGATTCCATGACAACCAATTACGGATTATTCTGGGCGTTGGAGGGTTCGATCGGGGGTCTGTTAGATGGAGGGAGGAAGCGGAAATGTAAGAGTGATGTTTAATTGGATCGTATTGATTGCCTCGACATGCTGGTTGCACTCACTTGTGGAGATCCCTAAACGGTTGGACTTTCCTAATGGCAGGTGCAGCGATAGAGAATTTTGAGGGAGGGAATTTTTCGTGAGACCCTCACTGACGCCTAATTAGTTACCTTAATAATTCCTATATAACATGCGGGGAATGTCCCATGTTAATGGGTTCTCCCAGGGTTGGAATTATGAAAAAATGGGTGGTGTGGATCAAAGAGGTGATAAGGTACGTGTTAATTTGTAATCCCTATCGGAAACTGTTCTTGATTGTTGATCGATGGAATGATTATTTTATACCGGAGGCTATTAATAGGGACATCGGCGAATGAGGGTAAGATTTATGACAGTTGTTCTTTCATTTCGGTTGAACTTTCTCTTTGCTTGAGTTTTCGAATATTTTCAAGGAATGTAACTTTTCGACTTTTATATTTTTTCATGAATTTAAATCATATCTTCATTAGTTGATCTCTAAGTTAGCGAGTACAAGTTCACGGAATACGTCGCTTATTTGAGGAAAAATGATCGTTCAAGAATTTTCGAAGAAAACTTTCCTCGGTTAATATTCTTTGTAGGATAAGATACAATTTATAAAATATTGTTACTAAAAACTTCAATCATCATCGATTTCTTATATGTTCTATTTTAAAGTTTCGAATGTATTCTTGCATTGATAAACATTTAATAATAGATTCTAGAAATCGTCGAGTTTTTCAGTTATTATTATTTGTGAATGTTACGTATCATTGGTCACTGTAAGTATTTAGTTCCCCGAAAGTTTCTAAATTGCATAGGTTATCTCCCTAAACGATTGAATAAAGATGTAATAAACTCATGAAGTAATTCTTGAAACGACAGTCAAATTGCCATAATGAAAAAATTTAGATTCATGTACAGCACCCCTATCAAAATAAGAAACTTAAACTCGAGGAGTATCAGAGTACGTAAATACGACACTTTCGTGCAAGACAGATGAGATCATCAGATGTAAATTTAGAGCTGATAACTCCTAATTATCTATTGTTCATTTAACCGGAAGAGAAAGAGCATACGGCCAAAACAAATATTTCATTGGTTTTGTTTCGAATTCAAATCTTAATCATTCCAAGTAAAAGCGAAAGTAAAAGAATTCCAGTAACTATAGATACGGACCAACGAAGTCCGTCCGATTACTCACACATTTTCCTCATTCACAAAACAAGTAAGAAAGGCAAATGATTGGCGGTCGCATCCTCCGACTCATTCCGCGCGGTTAGGGTCCAAATTAAAGGGATTAGCGTCTGCGAGAGCCATATTGAGTCTGGAAAAGAAAAGTAGGGGAGATCTGAACGGTGGGTGGCTCTGGAGGAATGGAAACCACGTTTCGAAAGGTCGTGCTCAGGCGCCTCGTAATTGCTCTGCAATGATACACTAGAAAATAGGATTTCTCTTCCTGGCGTCCTCTTCCCCTCCCAATGGAGAGACGGAAATTACGCCGTGTGATTGTTGGGAAGGGAAAAACGCGCTCTTTCCACGAGAGATATGACCCCAATGAGATATTCGCTGGAATGGAAGATTTTTTAGACTCCTCTCTCTTTCTCTGGAGGGATACGTGGGACTCGATTTATGTGGGAAAATTAACGCGTTAATAGCGTCGATGTACGTGATTTGATTAAGGTGAAATTACGAAGAGTAATTCGACACTAATAGCTCACGTCTAAACTTTTCCGTGCATCTAGTCGCAAATGAGGATCTGATGTTTCCCTAGGTGTGAAATGAGCTTCTTCGGCTCTTAATTCTATTCTTCCCCTTTTATTCCGAGGTTGCTAAGTTTTTTTAGGGCGCTCGAAATCATCGCAAAAGACTAATGAAAACAGGAATAACTATGTAATTTCTTTACACTTAAAAAATCTAGGTTTTCCCCTTAACATTTTGAAAAACTGGTTGAAAAACGTGTAAGTTGACATAATGTCAGCATTCTAAAATCTTCTCAATATAAACAATCCCTTACTCCCACGCTTCATCACTGATTGCTTGTATTACTTGAAATCACACTGTAAATATACTTCGGGAATATGTAACTTACATACCTATTGTAGAATTTCACACGTTCTCTGTGAATGCAGGAATTTACAGGTCAATATCTACGAATCTATAGTTATTTAAACAATAATATTGTTAAAAGAATCACACATCAATTAATACAATTAATGACTTGGTAACTTTTTTCATTTTAATGAAGTTAATTAAAATATCGAGGTAAACCCGCCAGTAAAATGGTCGCTGGGGAGGGTTTAAAAGAAAGAAGACGCATTTTCTAAAGCTAATTGCAGACTTCGTTCTTTTTATTCCATTCTAATTTTAATTCATTCCATCTAATTCATTTGCATTCTAACTGAATAAGAAAACTTAAGCGCGTAAGATTAATGAAGGGTGATGATTTGCAAATTCCTTCTTCAACCTCATGGGAAAAGCGCGGAAAAAATAGAATTTTCCTCCGTTGAAAGTAAAGAGCGTTGAAATAAGGAAATGCTCTTCGGAGAGCTCATCGGGTGGATGCATTACCGGGGATTTATGAAGCGTGGGAAGACGAAGGCTAAACTTTTTTAGGGACTTCCACAGAAGAAATAATAGAGTGATGGAATGAAGACTCATTACGTGCAGCAATCATAGAAACACACGTGTGTGGGATCGAAATTTTTTCGAGGTCACGACATTTGTTCAGTTTGGTAGGGGATAAGGCGGTCGAAAAACGGGTCGATGGTGGATGAATGAGAAGGGAAAAGTGGTCAGAAAACACGCCCTTTGAGGGATTATTAGGGCCCGTCGTATTAGAGACCCTGCAGAGCATCGTGCGCCGTCGGTGACTTCAACGCCTGCAGTCCCTTCTTGTTTGGATCTCCTCGTGGAGATTCTACGAAATGTCGCGGCACTTGCGCAGCAGACGGTTTCTGTTTCCCCTTACTTTTCTCCCTCCGTTCTGCGCATCCAAGTGCCATGAGCTTTTGTGGAATCTCTATACCTCGTGCCTCAGGTGGTGTGGGTCCTCTTCCCTTCCCCCGCACTCTCTAATCCTCGCGTGAAAATGCTTCGCAAATTACCGGAAGTCGAGGGAAAAAAGAGCGGTGGTCTTTTTGGTGGGGAGATGTTAAGGCGATTTCTTAGAACGGCAAAGAGTCCGCTGACACTAATGCGATGTTCTGTGTCTCCTCCGGGAAATGATATTTTAAGAAGTGGAGAGGAAGTGTTCCTTTGAATCTAAATTATGCTTTTTTTCGTCTCGAGAAGTAGGAATGAATCATGCTATTCTGGAAATGGAATAAGGTGAAAAAAACTTGGTTTGACTTATTTATTTGCATATCGCATGGCTACTCTTCCTTCCCGAGGGCTGAGAGGAGTCAGCCTTGCTCGTGTCGTAAACTGTGTGCTTTTTCTGTTAGAGTGATTCTTAATTTCTTCTTTGAAATCATTATACCTGTGTCTTTTATATAGATAAATTATATCAGCATCATTTTTACTTTGTAAGGGAAATTTAAGGAGAAATAGTTGAAGCGTAAGAAGTTTTTTGAATATATTTCTTTGATGATAGTAATCTGTAAACTCAAGAAATTTAGCGAAAATACCTTTCCGAATTTTGCACGCCAAGTCTTAAAATTTCAAGGATACTTTAAGCTGTAATAGAAGAAATTTATGTGTTGGATTATTTGCACATTTATACAATTTTAAATGAAATAATGAGCTAATTCAAACGGCTGTCGCATGATTAGAACGTCATCTCATAAGCTTTTAATTTATTATAACACACGAAAATTATTAACTTTCCCTAGCTGAAGTTACGTTAACATTTTTAAAATTCGTAATCTTCCAATTTAAAAATTTTCTTCTTTCTTAAGGGTATTTCTTATAGAACATCCCATGTATATTCGAAGGTATTTTACTTTTCGCTTTTATCAACTTTGCAGATTTTACCGCTTTTATCAAAAAGTTGTTTTATACCACATTTTCTCAAATGTTGAGTGTTTATTTTCTCAAATATATGGATGGAACAAAGGACTGGATTTTTAATTCTGCTGTACGATTGATAAGCAATTATTTATCTTCCTACTCAATTTCAATAGCGCTGTAAAACAATTTGTTTCCCCAAGTTAATTGACTCCATAACATTCTACGGGCAGTAAATTAATCAGCGTGAAAAGACATCTATTTATTCTGTTATTTAGGAACAGACTTTCGTCGAAACAGCTAATATAGCAACACAGAAATATAGATAGGAAATAAACCCCCTCAGACGGCTCTCATTGTTCCCGTTCCCACATCTTTTATTCATGGTGATTAAGTAATACGACGTTGGATATTCATCAGGACGGAATTAGCATCATAGTAAAACTATCTCATTGGAAATTTTTTCTATAATCAATCTAATTTGGTATTCTAAATCGCGTTGTTTCTTAAAACAGTTGCCCATTATGAGTACTAAAGGACTGCCCCTAATGCGAATATGAACTCTCCTTAATGGTCCGGGGCTACTAACCTTTTATTTAATCGAGTTGAATTATGGGTGGGGATTGGGAGACGGACGATGGTTAGTATACTCGACCACTTTGTTTCAAACGGGCGTTCGCCCGTCTGCAACGATCTAACAATATATGTATGCAGATATTCCCCACGTAAGTGGGACATCACTGGTAATTTTCCGGGCACTTATGTAAATGCGCTCTCCACTTCAGCAAGTCCCATCGAATGAGAGAGGATTTTCATAATTTATTGGAACGGACAAATTCAAACCGCCTAGCAACGTGTTGTGTTTTTTGGTCCTCGCGCTAAAAGCAGACGCCGATGAAGTTGTACTGTTACATTTTTTCCAGGGCTTGGAGGAATCTTTTTCGTTTTTTGCCAATTTTTTTACGAGAGGAAACGGGGAAAATTTCGAGCGATTTGGAAATAAATCGCGAGGATTAATATGTAGAGGAGGGATGATGGGCGCGAATTAAGAGCCTACCTTTATGAAGTATTCACGAGTTTTTCCTCAAGTCAGCCGACACCCACGTGTGTTATTATGCAGATTTGTCGAGGTGGAAAATAGCACGTTTTAAAATGGCTAAAAACATCAGACCGGGAGCAATAATGTTTCATTTCCGTAATATTTTGATTGGTTCGATTATTTCGGGATTAACGTTTATTATCTGGCACTCCATAAATATGTTGGGACGAAAAATATAAAATTCTGGCCATTATGTAAATTGGTTGAAAGTTGTTGGAAGTTTGGGAATGATGGCAAAATTATCGCGGATATCCTTTATTTTACTGTAAGAATAATTAATAGGCAAAAATGCCGTTAGGTCTAATTATCAGTTCCTTTTGCGTTCAGCGAAAGTTCTTCTGTCCACAAACAGGGTTATCGTTGCACAAAAATCTTACTAAGCTAAGCTAATCTAAGCATTTCATTACAAAAATATCGTTAAATGACTTGATAACTTGAACTTAAACTCTGTGCACTTTTACGAAATTACAACACCCATTTCCCTTCTTACATGCTCTTTTAATTTGTCGACTGTTGTTGTATATTAGTATTTATTGTAAGGTGAGCGCAAATGTTTTCATTAATTTACTTTGTTTAAATTTGTTTGGAACAACTACGCAAAGTATCGTAGCTCGCAAAATTGATGGAAATTCTTGCTATATTTCCTTTGATTCTTCGAATTTTTATCACCTTTAATATGCTACTGAATACTTTATCGGGCTTTGAATAATGTTAATAATATTTCATATTTTTTCAGTGAAAATATTTTTATACTTTTTTCTGGCTTTTATCAATTCATCACAAATAAAATAACTTTTTCATCTACGCTGCCGGTGAAATAGAAAAAACAATCCTACAAAATTTTCGTTCGGTACATGGGCTTAGGCAAAATTTTTTATTTAGTAATTATCGTTACGTGTAGTGCATAAAAGTACAACTTGCTTATTATTAAATACCAATACTATACGAGTGTACATTTAACGTCCTCAATTTAAGGAATCTTGTTGGTTGTATTTAGTTCTCTTCATCTTCCGTTTTTAGAAAGATTTTAATATATTTGTCGCTTCTTTTCAATAACTTGAGCCAATAATTGAAGCTAATGTAATAAATGACATTTTACTTTTATCATAGGAGTATTTTATACCTCGCTCGAACAAAATTAAAAATCCTCAGAATAATATTTCTTCCATCAATTTGACGTTCACTCATGTCAGTGGAATCACACTTCTAGATAACCACATTCAGGAAATAACGCGATAAATACGATTGCTTTAGGATAGAATCTCCGCACAGGGTAGAATTAAGCACGAGAGAATTACATTCCTTAAACGGAAGCCGAAAAAGTCAGAATAAGGAATATTATGAGTTTTTCAACACGTGTTATATCGCTGGCGTAAACGAGATTCCTTTTGATCGTAGTGCGATTGGGAAAGCTATTGAGGAGGCAGATGTGGAGGCGGCGATGAATAAAACATGCAAGGTGATTGGTTGGAATGAAACAGCGCCCAAGAGCGGCGGCAAAGAAAGACGAAATTGGAAATTTTTAACGGAGGTTGGAAAAAAAGCGGACTGGAAGGGTATGTAAATTCGGTGGGGGAAATTTTGGAAAGCTGAACGGTGAGAGGCGAAACAGAAGAGACTGGAAAAGCTGCTGGATGTTTAGGAATTGAGCAATGGAGAGTTAAGACTACTTAAGGTGGCGAATCGGGGTGTATTTGTTCTCTCAATCCAAGAGATATTGAGGAATTAAAATATAGAGTACCAAGTTTTAACTATTTCACTCACCAAGAGTGCAAATGTAAGGTTATTTTCGGTCGCCCAAAGTTCTCAACTAATCATATTCACATTATATTTCATTATATGAAACTATAAAATATACTCTAATAAACCATCAAAAAATTTTTATGGTGGTTATTTGTATCTTTATTTAATTATACTTTTATATGAGTTAATAGAAAAATTCTTCCTTCTCTACGACAGATTATGACTTTCAGATAGGTTTTATTGGTCCAAACTCTAATTTACCTTCGCCTCTAGCTATAACTCAATTCTGAATTTAGGTGGAATCTATAAGTGGCTAATTTTAATTAATGTTGATCAAATAGCATATAATTATGCTTGAAAACATTTCGATGAATAATATAATATATATTTAAGAATCTCCAGTTTTTCATCAGGATGATATCAAGGATGAATGAAATATTTTTTGTAAAGAAACTAAGGGTCACAAAATTTTAGCCCTCTATCTTTCTTATGTATACTACAATAATGAGGTTTCTGGTAATATACAGAATTCATGTCTCATAAATATTGCTTAACTCCAAGCATAGAAGTGTATGTAAATTTTCGCTATTAATTTCGAGAAACATAGGCGAAAGATCTGTATTGCGATGTCTCTCGCATCACCCTCAATCAGTAAAATGAAAAAAATTTCCATTTTGCAAGTGAAATAAATCTTAATAAGACTCAATTTACAACAGACTTGAATGTATGCTACTATTTGTGTAAATGAAATACCCTCAATGTGTCATGGAATCATACTAAGTGAAACCTTCTATTACCGAGTTTAACATATACATTCATTATTCATTAGAATGTTTCTTGAGATTGACATTAGCACATAATCAAAGGAATCCGCTTATCGCAAAGGAATAAAATATAAGAGATGATATTCATTTACTGCAAAGCACAGTTTCAATAGTTGATCGGTAAATATTTTCAGAAGATTTAGATGCGAAGAAAAGAAAGTAAAAGAAATAGATAGACAGGCATGGAATTCCTTGAAGGAATAGTTGCGGTAAGCGAACCTGGACGAACTGATTAGACAGAATTGAAAGATACCATGTTTGGGTTCGAAGGAAACTCGAAGATAGGCATAGAATGGGAAGAAGACGGAGATGGAAATAATCGGGTAACTTCAGGAAAGGAAAGTGAGTTGGCCAGGAAGGGGAATTTGCAACTCAAAGCGTGGATCCGAGGTTACATGATGATAATATAAGGGAATCATTTCGCTAAACGAATGAATCCATACAAGAATAGGCGAGAAGAGGCGATTTACATAATAGAGTGGGATCAATTGAATGAGAGAGTAAATCGAATAGGATGGTGTAGAATGCGAAAGCAAATTACAGAGAGAGATGACGGAGCGGTGAAATGCATGAAGATCGATCATATGGGTAGATATGTGTGAACGAGACGTATTTTCAAATCGGTAACCATCTTTAAAATGTCTCCGTAATTTGCTGAGGATCTAGGTTCAAATATATACTTAATGGAGTATACTCTAAATAAACACAGATGTCAATATTTGTACACTTGTGTTACGAATTCTTTGTAAATACAACTTAAAGAAGTTTTGGTCTGCAATCAGATGATCAAAATCGAAGATATACAGATATTTATCTCTTGAATATTTAAAATAAATTTTGATCCCTTTTCTTTAAGCCACAATTACATATCGTGGCTCCGTAAAATATTTTTCCAATTTAATCGAAATGAAAATTACTCATTTATGATAAACATTCCAACAAACTATTATGACTCTATAGTGCACATTTCAAACTCTTCTCGTATGAAACTGGAATATTACAAATCTTTGATCTTTTAGATTCTAAAACAAAAGGGAAGGGTTTTTTGACTCTATAAATTTTAAGTAACTACTTTGCTCCTGAAATGGAAAGGAATCTTCTTCACTTTGCTTTACTTTGCCGCAGTTGTGGATGAGTTAATGTTGTGTAATACTGGTTGTCTCCTCGTCATACTTAAAAAATGCTCTCCTTTCCGTACAAAGAGAACGTCTTCCTTTTTATTTAATTTTTGACATTTTTTCTCCAAAATGAAGCAACGTTTACCAGATAGATAGGGAAGAATATTGTAAGCAAATTTCGGTCCATCGACTGAAGAGTAGCAATAGCGGGTTGTTGTGCACCTGTGGACGGGAAGAATCCGTCTATTAAGCGTGTAATGCAGTGTCTAAAATTGTATCTTTACCATGGTGTTTAGTGTGAAAGGGACTGGAACTGAAAGAGAACCTAGTACTAGGCGGGAACATTTTAAACGGGTGTCACTGTGCTTTCTTCTTCTTTCTAAGAGTGTATTCTGATTTAACCATCATAAATACTTCGACATGTAGCAGGAAAGTATTATAAATTGAAATTAGTTACATAATTCCATCCCTTTTTCGTTATTATAGGAATTTAAACGTGAACATAATTCAAAATTGAGTCATTGTTGTCGTAAAAAATGCGAAAAACAGACTGTGCTGTTGCATGATGCATTTAACCGGAAACCAGCGGAATTCCTCTGTAATTACCATCAACGAGACAAGCGGTTACCTTAAAAATGATTTATAAAAAATGCAAAGTTGGACTAAAAAGTTAACAAGATTCGCGATGGCTTTCGTGAAGAATATCAAAGTAAAAGGCAGCGTACATGCGAACGTAATACGCACGTGTAATAACTGGCGCCAAAAAAATAAATAATGCACCTCTTGCATCGCACAAAAAATCGGCGCGAGTTAAGGAACAGATGAAGATCGCATTAATAAAGCATCGGATCGATCGGAGGAGAAATGACAAAGTAAAAGGCGAAAAGGCAATAAATAAGCAACGAGGCAATAATTCCAGCAGCAAAAAAGAATGGAAGGCGTAGAAGTGGCAACGCCGTGTGCGGTTGGAGAAGACATTAAGAAAACGGAGGAAATGAAGAAGGATGAAAGAAGGGAAGAGAGGAAAGGGCCGCGAGCGAAGCAGCGAAGGTTGGCCAACGGGAGGGGAAAAGACATTAAGTTAATTTACTTTAATTTAATAAATTACACGTTTTGCGAGACACCACGCGGTACTCTTGGGATTATCAAATTATGTGTGGAAGATGGAAAGGAGCGAGGGATGGGTTGAAATTGGTAAGAGGTCGAGGTGGAGGAGAGAGAAAATTGGAGGTTGGAAGGATGGGAGGGAGAGAGGGTTATTTTGAAATTCTGTGGTCGAGAGGTTTGAAGGTAAGAAGATTGACGCACGGGAACCACAATGAAGTGAAGAGTCCGCCATTGTCTGTCGTTCCTGTTGATTTTTTTCTTTTTCTCGAGCGTGGATAACAAAGGGTAATCGAACAGCTCTCGTATCTCCGCGCTTTATTACGATTTGTATTATAAATCAATTTTTTGATTATGATTAATCATGGTGAAGTACCGAATTCCACTATCCCCACCCGGGAGCGATTACGGAAGATCCCTTAAGGGCTTCGTTCCCTATTATTTTTTCGATGAAATTGCAATCGGCGCATAGATTACGCAGCTGCGCGATGATTGCAAAGGAGTATAAATTACACGTTCATGATTTTCATTCGTTAAATGCCATTATTAACCCGTAATATCACGTTAGCGTCCGTAATAAGCGATCGCATCCATGAATTTGCAAAATCCGGTGAAGGATTTCATATTTCTCGGGAAAGCGTGGGCGCTTCTGAAGGGGATATTTTCATATTTTGCCTCCGGAAGTTGGCCTTAAAATGTTTGGGGCGTTCAGGTGCCCATCTTATGGGGAACCCTGCCTAAGGGGTTTATTTGTCAGAAGCATTAAAGGAGATGGATATTGAGAAATTCGAGTAGAATTGATCATTCTTTGATTTTGTATTGTGACTGAATAGTTGTAATAAATATCGTTAAGAAGCTTAGTTCAGGTTGTTGTTGATATCGGAACGTGTTTGCCAGCATCATTGTATCATTTTTGAAGCAATCTCCCTAGTATTTAATTCTATAACGTACTTGCCAGTACAGCAGTGAACATATGAGCGTCTTTATCTTAAGTGAACAATCTCGTAGTAATAATGAGTTCTGTTGCTAAAAGGTATTTCCCTGGAAATATTATTTCAAGAAATCTTATTAGAATTATTTGTTATGATTTTTAAAGGAGTTAAAACTATTTACTTTTCGTGGAAGCGTTCTACTTTTAGATTTTCCTTGTATGCCAAGCAACAAAAATTTATTATTACTCTTCAAAACGTCTGCAGAAGACATTCTTGTTTATAGATCATTATGTAGATAGTCTTATTAGGAGTGTGTTGAGTATACTCTTAGGCTATATAAATAGAGAAATGTTCCAGTCTCAAGAATTTGTCGTAAATCTATTTTATGTAGCGCTAATAAAATGCAAATTGTGTTGCCATTTGCTCGATATTCCTTCTAGAGAGTCATTCTATATGCAAAAGAAAGGTGCGTTCATCTGTTTTTGTTGTTTACATCGGAAATCCAGGTTGATGTACCTTAAAGATCACATGTACGATATGTATACATCTCGTATACTTTTCTTCATTTTTAATTTATGTTAGCCATATATTTTAGCCATATTATTTATGTTAGCCATAGTTATAGCTATACTTACTTTGCCAATCATCATATAACGAATATTAACGATCTGGGCTTTCTAACATCCAATATAAACTAGAAGCGCTCTACTTGAGTACAGGTTGGCATAGATGCTAAATCTATATAATTTTTCTAAATTAATTAATTAAATAAAAGTTGTTATAATCTTCTTTTTATGAAAACTACCCTCCTACCATATTAGTATAACAAACATCTAGTTAGTTAACATATCAATTTAAATAGATTGTGTATAAGACTTGATTCGTCGTTGATAATTATGGGATGTGAAATATTTGACGAGATTACATTTTCAATTCAGTTCTATCTTCCCCTATCTCAGTGCTCAATAAATGCTTGAATGCACTTGATAATGTCTGAGCCTCGGTTCAAATATCCCCCAGCATCATCACCCGATATAAATCTACGAGCTGAACGTATTTACGTTTAAACGCATCGGAGGCGGAAGAGCGCGGAGAATTTCCTCGCATCATCACGAAAATCACTTAAAGCAGATAAAGGAATCGCCGGGGTGTTCATGTAATAAGGCAGCTACATCCTCGGACGTCAACTTCTCCAAGGTCAAGAGGCGAAAATTCCCCCGACTTGTAACTCGGACGCCTTATCCGGGGTCTTCGTCTTCACCAAGGTGAAGCTATCAGCGTAGACTAAATTGCGATGACGTCCTCGTAGATGTGCGCTCTCCATTGCCTCCATCTTCCGTTTTAATAGACTGGCTAGAGGGTGGTCCATCGTTAATTGAAAAGGAGACGGATACGGGGGCTCCAGTCGGTGGGGAAAGAAGAATTAAGCGCCGATTGAGCAGACGGAGGAATGGTAAAAAGGTTGATAATGGTTCGATAAGTTTCCTCAATGCTCCTACTTTGTCGACACTTATTTCCGAGAGGGAAAGATGGGTAAGTGTAGGAGATAACCGGTTGATGGACGGGTGCAATGAGTTGGAAGTGTTGGCGGAGTTTAAAAGCTGCGTTTGGAGTGAGGATGTTGTCAGATGTGTTCTGAACGTTTGGATGGAGAAAATACATCGGTCACTAATGTTGCACTTGGCGATATATGAGTGTAAAAGATGAGAAAGTCGGAGAATGTCTAATCATCTTGGTTTGCATTCTAGATTGCGCTATTAATTGGTGAGTTAGTGGAAGTTACAAAAAGATGTATTGCAGTGTTCTCAAGCAAATATCCTTCATCAGCCATCGAGGTTATAGGGCAATTATTTCAGGAATAAATCAAAGAGTAACCTAATAAATGTGTAGTTTAATTAATACGTTGCATATAAGAAGAGTGTTTTGAATCCAACAGCCTAAGAGGGGTCATTAAAGAAGAAAGAAATCAAACAGGATATCATGGAGATTATTCTTGAAATCCTTATTTAAGATTCCTGTGAGACTCCGCTTTCTAACTATACATATTTTACCTTGAGACGGATTTACCATTAGGCACACTACGCGATATCTCAGTGTCTTGCTCTTAAAGGGACTCAAACGAGAATTTTTTTATGGTAAAAATCTCTTAGTTTCCTCAAAACGTCCTTGTGCCTAGGATATCCGATTGATTAAATTCGTCCCTGACTTTACCATTTATGCATTATTTGAGTTATCAGAAATATAATTGATGTTCAAAGTTCAAAATCGATCAAACTTAAGTATGAAGCTTGTTACAGATTTCAGTTTCACGGAATATCTCCTATCCCATAGCAATTACATTATTGGTTGCCTGCAATTTTCTGACGGCTATATATTTCGAGTAAAAAAATACAATGAAAGGGAAAATAAAAGAGTAAAAATTGTTACATCGTTTTTATGGCTTGAGTAAAAGACGGATTCGAAATTAAGGTTTAAATCTCTAAGGGTGGATGAGATGGACCCAAGTGAGACTAAGGCAATCAATAGGTATAGGGAAAAAAGAGAATTCTTTCGATAATCACAGATCAAGCATGCGATGAAATCTGAACCTCATCTCCTCACTTATTTTACCTGCATTCTTGGAGACCGGCGTCATCCCTATCAGCTAAAATAAAGTCCCAATCTTTCAATTAAACCCGCGACGAAGCGTCGCCGTGTCTAGACTTTGTAAACCAAATTTATACGACGAAGCTCCTTTCCGGGAAACAAACAGAGAACACCATAGGTTACGGGGATAACCCAAAAGATAAAAAAGCATTTAAGGATGTCTAATGGTGCTGCTGGAAGCTAGACGGGGTAAGAGAAGGTTGGGAAATCGGGTAGATACGGCTTAATGGAGAGAAAGGTAGCTGGACTAGAACTGGCTAGACGCGGGAGGGAGTTAAATTGAAGGCGCGGTAGTGTGGGTAAGTGAAGGTGGATATTCGCTGCTTCTTTCTTGTTGTTTCCGTCCATTATCTCTTCACTTCCCTCACCGCAGACCCTTTCTCCAATCCATCCCTACCTGTAGGCCTTCTGCGGTCATTGCTGAGGCTCAAGAACAATGTGTAGGTGGCGTCGTCCCGTTCGATCGTTATAGTCTGTTGCTTGTCGAGAACACGGATTAAAAGTTTCTCCGACAGGATATTGTCTTTTTCACCCTCTAGTTTCGAGATTTTCGATCGGAATGTATGAGTTAGCTGTAGCGGAAGGAGTCCAGGTGTGGTTCGCAAGTTAGGTCTGTGATCTTCATTCATTTACGCGTTGTGGTATTGGAGAGGTCTGTGTTATAGTGGAATTCAAGGGTGTTATTTCGTAGAATAAATACGTTTATGTGTGGGTGGTAAGAAGCTTAGCTACAGCGAAATGGAAAAGAAATTTATTTACATGAAATCCATCTCAATACTTATATTCGGTGAATGCAATGTAAAGTCCATTTTTAAAATGTTTAGGGTTTTATGAAGATTTTTTGTCGAGATGGAGAATGTTCCGATACGTACTATTTATCATTAAAAAAATCATATTTTATATCAGTACGTTTACAGAAATAGGTTCGTGTCTCTTAAAATAACTCTATGGTTGAATGAGATACAGTATAAATATGATTATATTCGACTCAATAAATCTTCAGGTATTGAAGATGACTGTTGTCGAAACTGTCGTATTTATTAAAAATATTTTTCCCTGGAATCTACTGAGTATTTTATATCTTCTCTAAAGTGTTCCAACAAGTAAGACTGAACCACATAGATTATATTTATCGAAAAATATTTGTTATAATTAGAAAAAATACAGCCGATCAGAGTTTTTTACAGAGCCTTTTAAACTTTTGATTTCAATCACTGTGTAACAAAGAAGTGCATACCTTAAATAGTTATTAATCACCCTAACTTTCTAAAGGAAAGAAACGCTTTACATAAAGAGATGAAAGAATCGCATTTCATCCAATGCCTAACCATCATTTATCAGCGGTAGATTGTCAAGGAAGTGGAAAGCAAACCGAGATCAGTCATACGCATGAGACGAATGCTTCTTTAAACGCATCTTTCCAAAGCACACCTCATCGCCGCTGCAGTCAATCTCTCGAAGATTGCCCTCCTTTCTGCACGGCCACGAATAAACGAGTGTTTTATTCAGAGCAATCACCGAGCGTTTAATTTCTCCATGCGACCTAGATGGCGACGAGATTACGGACTTATTACCCTTCTCTCGCTATGAAAGGGAGAAAAAACACGCTAGATAGTCGCGATACATACTTAGTTAAATCCATTAGAAGATATCCCTTCCCTCGTGTTACATTCCTATTCATTTCTGCAACATGAATATTCCTTTCATGTACCCACCCCATAACTCTCCTCTCCCAACACATTCCCCCCAGCAATTAAGTAGGGATTGTTTGACTTCATGAGTCTTTAATTTTTAATTTAAATGCATTCGTGGAGTTTGTTTTCCTTTTGTTCGTCCAGAAAGAGGTAACTAACGCTAATGGCTTGACGAGGAGGAGGATCATTAACCGTAGAGCTGAGGTCAGTTATACATCCATCACCATGGTAACTGGCACGCCCACCTGGCAACCTTCACTTCCATCTTTTTCTTCTCTGCTTTTTGTGTGGTCCTCTGCCTTTAAATCTGCGAGTTTAACTGCCTTCCGGTCGAAATCTCTTTCAACCCTACCTGCATTAACACCTTCTCCCTCATTGTGCTCGGCTAATCTTTCTTTATGAAGTGCAGACTTGGAAGAGTTGAATCATTGGGAAATATCTTGAAATATGTTCGTTCTTTCAGGTGTCGGCACGGAGAGATTTATTCCTTAGTAAGCGGCGTATATTCCGTGTGTAAAGTTTGTTCATATTGTGCGAGATGAATTTTATTTCCTAGCTATACAAAGGTCTATTTAATATAACAACTCCATTCTCTTCCTTCGTTCTTCAACAGTCCCTTCTTGTTGGTTTGAAACTAATTAACTAAAACTTCTCTGAAATTTCTATCTAGTCGTTGAAGAAGAAAAAGTAACTTTACTGAGAATCAGTTTCTAGTCATTTGCATTTCCATTCGCTTAGTAATTTACAGAGCAAAGTACAACCCATCAAGTATTGACCATTAGTTATATTAAAAAACTCAGAATAAATTTCAGCAAAAGAGAGGAAATTTTCTCCTCTGTAGGAGCCAAATATCTTGCTCACTCTAAGTTAAGTATGTGATGTTTTCTAAATGAATTTAACCTTTTTAAATAAAAACTGGACCTCTTATTTACCGCAATGTCTTAATGAACGATTGAGTTTGGCCTTGCAACCTTCATCCCGTACAGTATTGGAAATACCACTCGCGGTTGATTAAAATAATGTGGAAAATTCGAACTCAGCTTTCACTTATTAAAAGGCGTTCCATGAAGTTCAGGTCAACTCATATTGATTAAATTCGTAATTAGTTTTATCATATGATTTTTAATGGCCCAACAGAAGATTAAGAACTCTGTATGCGGCCCGCCGATCGAAGTTTTTCTTTTCATGTGCTAGGATCCAACTTAATGATCAATGATTAAATGTTGTTGTCAGCTATCAGCTTTTCAAAAAACATTTTCCGTAAACGATTGCCAAAAATCTCGTTTTACGGCATCCTTGAGAATACCTGGTTTTCGCGTCCCATTTTACAGTCCGTCAAACCTGATTAAGATTAAAATAAACTTTAATAGTTACAGATAATCGTCCTGATAACACTATGTTGAGGCTCTACAACGTATAAAATTTTCCACCTGGAAGTATTTCAATTCACAGTATTTTGTTCTACTTGTGTATGTGATTCGTACAAAATTTCTGATCTTAACTTTGGAATTGTTATTTCTAAGCCTTGCCTCCTCATTCATAATTTCGCCGAGTAGTTTATATCTCATAAAATGCAGAGTCACCGTAATGACTTAACGAGAAATCCTGAATTCCTCTATCTGTTAATTTGTACCATCGCTATTCTGTTCTCAGAAGAAGTTCCTTCATTTTAACTTTTAATTGAATTAATTTTCAACTTTATCTAATTAGCCCAATCCATCGCTGCCATCATTGGATTATTATCTAGACTTTCTTAGACCATTGAGGCAATAATATTTCCTATTGTGCCTTGTTAAACATGTACTTATTTAAATTTGATGTGCACATGATTGGGGGTTGTTGTTGCAAAGGGATCACTTTATAGGGCCATAAAGTTCCACTTCAGTCCCTGCCGACAAAAAACATAGGAAACCACATTTCTCCCGTTGATGGTAATGGACTTTTTAAGAGAATTATTCAAATGAGGAGTAAATTAATTGCTCTGAATTATTCCTCGGCTATCGCCGCCACATCTGAGTGACGTAATTGAATTGTTAGTCAGACATTGATGGAATGCCATCTAGATTCGTTAATGTCGCTGCACAAGGCGTGACGCTTTGGGTTGTTGAGGTTCTTTGCCCCAAAATGACTGAGAACGAGTTTTTAGTGTTCCGCATAGTAGTCGTAGTCCACTTCCTCATTCCTCATAACACTATGTGATCGTTTGATTCGATAAGTAGTCTTTTAAATTTAAATCCTTTTACAAATGATAAGCAAAGATAGCATAAACATTATATACTTTGATGGTATTAAAAACAAATTGGGTATAGCTAAGAGGATATAAGTAAGCTAAGTATAGCTAAAAGGGTTACGGATTTGCCTTTGAATAAGGCAGCCCGGGTTTGATCCCGTGTAGGGCCAATATATGCAATATTAAAACTAATGTTATAGTACGATACTCCATATCTGCTTTACTAAAACTATAGTAAGACTGGAACCACGAGGATTAAGCTAGTAAAAACTTATGCCCGTCAGTACTGAATAATATATTTCCGGATTTTTAATCAAAATAGAAAATGATGATGATGATTGGTTCATATCGATAATGGCATCAAGAACGATGTTATTGGTATTTTTACAATCAAATTAGTTTCTCAGATACTGCTTATTCCTTAGAAATTCTTATTAATTTTCCAATACTTATTAACTGAGTTTCTCTGTAGTGCATTTTTTGCAACTACATCACACGTGGTACTGCTACAGTAAACTAAAGTGCTAAATTAAGTGAGCCTGTTCCCACCTCTGTTAGCATAAATGAAGAATTGCCTTATCCATCATTTTACTCATATCGTTTCCTTAGTTACCAAGTAATTGACATAAATAATGAAAGTGATGATAAGAGGTATAATATCACTAGTTTGACGTGCTATCGTTTTGATATGCACCTACTTGCTTTTGCTTTGTCCCTTTAACTTGTATGCCGTGAATTTGATTTACGCAGTGTATTTATCTTAGCTAAAGCTATCGCGGTGTTCAAGTTAAGTTATGATAGACTTTCATTTTAAACTGATTGGCACGCAAAAGACAGGTTTTCACGATGTGATAACGATTTTATTTTATTGACTTTGATTAGCCTTACTTCCTCGTGGGTTCGTAGATGGTAAACTTTCACACTCCTCTCACAACTCCTAGAATAATATTAATATCTTAAAGCTTCCTGAGAACTTGATTAAAGCAAGCGATTTTTATTACAGAAATAATTAGAATCATCCTCCTAGTACACCTTGTCCTTTCTCCTGCGATTAATCCTTTTTGGCATCTTAAGAGTTGAAGGATCGCAATTCCAGCAATTAATTCGTGAGAAAACGGGGACAAGTGTCATCAAATGCAGCTTACAAAATAAAAAATATCTAAATGAAGAAAAAATGCATTGTTCGAGATACTTTCTCACAGTTTGCTACGCGGAAACGTGTTTAATATACAAAGCTTGGAATTAATTATTATAATAATTAAATATTTTATCTCGTATGTTTAATAAAAACTAGTGGTACTACTTCTTGTAACAGCGATGTCTTCAATTATTCACTCAATGACTTTCTTGCTCAGAGTCTTATCTCTTTCTCCACAGTCGGGTTTTTTCACTTCCTCAATATATTTAGAAATGCCAAGTAACATGTTTGTGTGAGATTTCTCATATATATTATGATTTTATAATTAACGATGGCTATTTCTGTGAAGTATTCTATGTTCACATTAAAAGTCAACGAGAAATATTGGAGTCATCGTTGACGATGTTTCAGCAAATCCGTCGTGAATCCTGGAATGTTTTAAAGTGTCATGCTAAATATTCCAAAATTTTTCTTTACCTCAAAGATATTTCTGAAGGTAAGGTGGGAAAGGAGAATTGCAATTCAGCCGTGCATTATCTCTATCATTGCATTTTATTACTATATAATTTATGTAGTCGAGGTGAGGCTATTACATCTGAAGGCACCCATGGCTTAATAGCAATCACTCCCGAGAAAAAATAAGCGACGTAAAGCGCATGGTTCACATGGCTGATTTTCGATTAAGAAATGAAAGAGAAAAAGTCTGCATAGCCAGGACTCAAACCCGGATCTCCCGCTTGCCGGGCGGTTGCTTTATCCAATTAAGCTACCACGAAAGGACAATACCTCCTTCGAGTTTTAACTCTCAAGATTGTTTATATTTTTCTGATCAACAAAATAACTCGATCAGTACGATTTTCGAAATTATCGTTTTTGCAGGCCTTCCTCATTAAACTGTGGCGAGAGTATATTAGACTCTATTGGTTTAATATCTTAAGGCTGAAAAGAATGAACAAATGGTGAAGGTATACAAACAATATTCTTTCTGAAATTGTATTGACTTAATTTTGCTATTTTAGTGATCATAAAAATGTTAACACTCTTGGGAGTCCATCTTTAGAAAGAATCAATCAGCAATCTGTCAATGGCCATCTCTCGAAGATATAAAACGAAATAGATTTCTTTCTTTTCTCGTTCATTCCCAGTGCTACAGGTGGTCGATTGCTGACAGGCCTTCGATTTTGCATAAAGAGGATTTTCTCCGCAAAATATACCAGGGATCCCTCGTAATCGGTTTGCTGCGTCCTCTTCCGTGACTTCCAGGGAAATGGCAGGTAGGGGGCGTGGGTGGCTAAGTGGTGCTGCCCTTGTGCTGGAGATAGACGGGATGTCATTAAAGTCAGCTTGTCTGCTCTATGTCTCCTCAGAAAGACAACGTACTCAGACACCTTTCCACTTCCCTCCGCCACCCACGGTTGGCGCCACCAGCGTCCCATTCATTTCCTTCGCCGCACAACAATTTTTTCCTTTCCAGGGGCAGTCAACCATTCCTCCCCTTTTTTTATCCGTGTCGTCCTCAGGGAGAACACCCCTCTCTTCGTGTCTTTCTATATCCTACCTTTCGTTTCCCCCACGATCCGCCATTTTACCTTTCCATTCAACCTTCGCTAATTGAAGAGTGCAACATCCGCTCTTCCTCGGGCGACGCTCGATTTTTTTTCGTTTCGTAGTTGTCGTGCGGAATCGCCGCCTATCCGGAGACTTCGCTGCTATAGTTCGGTGGTATGTTATTTTTTCAGCGCTACCTTTCTCGACCGGATGTCCTGCTGCAAAATTGTTTCGTCATTACGTTTGTTTGGAGTCTTTTTCGGGCTTTTTGGGGTTTTTTTTTGGGTGCGTTCCTCCCGTGCGAAAAAAGGACGTTTCTAAATTCCGGATATCGGGGAGATTATCCTTTTTCCTTCGTTTCGTGACGGGATAATTTATCGATGCTTTTTCATCGGGAGCGTGCGACCGGTCCTTTTCGTTTTGCGTCACTTGTGAACGATCCGTCGATGGCTTCCGGAGATCATTCACATTCGTGAGAAGAATGGATACAAAAGAGAATATTTTGTGGATATCTACCAGTTTGCGAAAAGAATGGCCTCAACAGGAGTTTTAGATGCGTAAAGAATACGTTCAATCTTTGATCACGATGATTTCTTTGATATTACTCTCTAATGTCTCCGTAAATTTAAAAAGAAATTATTTCATTTTATTCTAAGTATCTACGCTAAATAAATTTTCCCGAACTGTAATCGACGTATATATTACATTAAATACATCATTTACTATATGTATTTGACCAACGACTACATATATGAAATTCATATAATCCCAAAAGATATCATACAAAAATATAGGATAACTCGTACAAGTAAAATATACCCCAGCATTGTTCCATAAATTCATACTTCGAATCACTTCAGACAAAACCCCATCACCAAACCCAACATAAATGCTAATGCCTTAATTAAATATATTTTCTGTATAAATTGATTTCCACTCGCCAGATTTATTGTATATTCTATTTTCAATTTAACAAGGAATAATTTCCTTTTGAAATTGCATACCCGTTTATATAGCATTGTCCGTAGTAATCGTAACTCTGTCTTCTGATTATCAAAAGAATGTGACGCAATAATAAATTAATTTATGTAATAATTTTATAGTGTAACAAATCTAGTATACGGAGATTTTGAGAACTAACATCCGTGAGATACAAAAAATTAGTAAAATCTAACAACTTTATTATTAAGCGATTTATAATCATTCGGTCCTGATTGTGATTACCGATGAGTTAAAACCGGTAGACTTGGTGCTCGGTCATATTTTGGGTGAATTTTTCTTACCTGTTCGATAGAAAAGTACATTCACCTCACATAAAATTTTATCTTAATTGAATTAACGAAAGTAAATAAGTTAATCTGTAGATGCTAGGAAATTAAGTTCTTTAAAAATTCTTGCCCTGATTCTTTTAAATCATTCTTAATTGAATTTTGTCTTATATCGTTGTCCCTAAGGTTTATTTGCACCCATTCGTGCCAGTCTGAAATATAAGATAAACCGTAGCTCATATACATTCATGTACATACCTTTATTTTCTCCGGAGATTACTTTATTAAATTACAAAATCTGCTTTAAGACGATGTACGAAATATGTTTTTCGTGTTTCAATTCACAAATAAAACGTTTTTCTTTATTTGCTTCTATTTTTGCATTGTGATATAATTTAATTTTCTACTTAATGGATTTACTAGTTAATGTTAGCGTCCTAATATATGGGTTGAAGAATAACTATATACAGACGTCATACTAGATACTCTGTAAACTAAATATAACTACTATAACCTAATACTGCAGTCGTTCAACTTATTTCCCTAGCCTGTTTCCATCTCTTATCACTCAAATAAGTAATTGAATTGACTGGCCCTAGGATAATTTTTAAAAATAATTCGTTCTATCTGATTGAAAAATATCATGGAATGATGATACGAACCATGTCTACCAAGAAAGGTTTTTCCATAGCTTCATTGACGAAGTGTTAGCTAAGATTTAGTCTTCTTTACTCTAAGCATTTTTTTTACTTTAATTGAAGTATTAGAAACATTATGGGACAGAAGAATCATTTGAAGAAGGACTTTTAATTTTTCTCCTTTCTTATTAAAGTCGTTAGAAACTAGCTGGTAGGAAAAAATAGATTTAGAAATTCGCCAATGGGGTATGAGACAGTCTTCTTCCTCTCATCTTTAAGGGACAACAACCAGTGCCTTAGTCCTTTATCATGAGTGGTATCAAAGCAATTTTTCCATGATCAATGCAGTATTTGTAGAAAGACTTCGGATATTCTAGGAAAATTGCTAGTACTAAAATCATCCTTGGGGGGCGATCCCCCATCTCTCCCTTAGATTCACCAATGGCCGCTGGACATATAAATTCCATTCCGTTCTCTTAATTTAGGAATGTCTTTATGTATTGGTCTCCTTTACTGCTACTCAGCTCATACTCTCTCCATTCTACCATCAAATCATTTTGTCTTTCCTTCGTCGCCATCATCGTTCATTCACAAACAATGAGTCCAGTCGCACGTAACATGGTGTTCTTCCATGAATGACCACTTCTCTGGAAGCCCTCAAGAGTGTGTGTGGAGGAGGATGTGTAGGAGAGTGGGGAGGTTCGTAGGCGGGAGACGAGGGCGTGTTCCAATGTGGAGGAGAGAGAAATATGACCTTGAATTCACCAAGGTAGAGTGCCTCCATAGTGACTCTATGTCATTATCGTTCGCGTATTTATAATGGCACAAATTAGCGTAAAATCGTGACTAATTGCCTCGGAATAATACGCCGGCAGATTTAATTCCCTTGCGAGCTGAGATGACGAAAGATGTGCTGCAAAATGAACGTTGGGTCGGTGTAAATCCACAGGAACGCCTGGTGCTGCTTGTTGTTTTCATGCGTGTTTGTTTTTCATGCATTTATGATGTGCAAGTAGGCGGATGAGTGTATATGCAGTAGATTGATAATGATGGATTGAATTACGTTATCACGTGAAATATTATCTGTGGTTCTGCTGATTCGCAATAAGAATAGCGTATTAGCTGCGTCTACAATGAGCCAGCAGCATTTATCGTTTGCATAAGTATGGGACAGGGTAGGCAAACATATTGACTCCTATACATCATACAATCGCTTAAAGATATTCGCTCGTAATCGCTCGTTGAGATGTTTTTCGATGCCTAATGGTTCCAATTTTTCAAGTATTTAGCCTCATAATACATTTATGTTTTGTTTAATCGATCATAGACATTCTAACGTTATGAATAAGTGCATAATTTGATAGCTCTGTACGAAAGTACAATGAGATGTTATTTCTGCTGCAGTAGATTCCTAATAATTCTAACAATTTGAATCTGGCCAAAATAGATGTATCAACACCTATTCAAATCAACAAATATGATTCAATGATAGATATACCCAGAGAGTTTCAGCAATTGGAGTCACTAGACGCAGGGATCATTTTAAGGCTCCAACACGCGATTATTGGCCATATAAGTCTCTTTTTGGTCCCACTTATCGGCGAGGCCCTCAGATAGCGCCTAGCACGCTTAATGGTAAATCTATCTACGTATACCTCTTGATATGTAAAACATTATTAATGAATGAAATATATACATAGTGATCACGTTTATATTATTTACTCCAGAGAGAAGTGTTGGTTTCGCGATAATTTCTTTTTATTTCTTATTCTGAAGTTCTTCCTATCCGATCCTTCTAACTACTTTGAAATAAATTTATTCGTTGCTATAAGCTTTCCTGTTGTCGCCTTGATGTATTTACTAAGTTCTTATATTATCCTCTAATCCTATATAATTACAATTCTTTGTTGAAAACTATTTAAAAATATATCATTTTTTACGAGTTAAAAAAGCATATTTACTTACTGCATTTCTGGAAAGGCTTAGATTTTTTGTTTTGTGTAGATTTATTTTAATGATAAGAAAAGTTATGCAAAGGCTGAAGGCTGTTCAGATCAAAATCAGGTTGTATATTTGTAGTTTAATTTAGTCGAGTTTACAAAGTTGTTTGAGAAGAGTGATTCACTTTAAATTATCACCCGTTGTCACCTTTTATTGAATCGCTTCCTCATGCGTCATCGATGAGAGTTTCCGAAAGTAAATAGGTCGTGAATTGAGTATTAAGGTTACCTCGTTGGCCGAGACACAGTTAATCAAATAAGTTAGTCTCTTCATGTTCTAATTTTGGCTTTTCAGGCTCACTCTTCATTAGTATAAGTGAATCAAGCTTCCAAGGAAATGATAAAATAGGTCAGTGGGAATAGTAAGAAAACACCATCGTTTTCCCTTGAGAGGAAGTCTATTCATGTTTTAGACTGTGAATTCTTATCTGAGAGACCGTAAAATATCTCCTTCGATTCAGAAATTATGTAAATTATTAAAATTACGATTATTACTAAACTTTCCGTCCAAAATTTTTACTCTCGAATTGACAGTCTTATACGTATATGATAAAAATATTACCTGATAACGATTAAGACATAAATCCTTCCAAATAAAAATCACAATTAAAATTATGAATTTTACATTCCTGAGGGATATTTTTGCCATTCCTATGCAATGAATTACATCTTCAGTTTCAATTTTCTCAAGTTAGATGTACAGGAACAATTGCTGAGGATCGTGATTTCGAGATAAGGAAAGAGTTGGAGGGTCTCAATGGTTGAAGTTTGGAAGGGAAGTGGTGGCAAAGGGTATCGGTCGCAGAGGGTGTTGGTGCATGACTGCGGAACAAGACTTTTCGCCGTTAATTCGACTCCTCCTTGTATTCTGCTCCCGTCGCTCCTCTGTCACTACACACCCTTACTCTTCCTGTCAATGTCAGAGGATTGGTCGCGAATTATGTTCCGCCGCATTGAAGAGAAATACTTCATCTATTCGAACGTTCCCACAGTATTCTTGTCGTGCTATCTGAGAAGCATTCACAGAGCTTCCCTGCAATATATTGGAGGAAATGGTTTCAATTGGGTTGGATAAGTTATAGATTAATCCAGTGATTCAGGAATGGTCGACGTAAGTCCAACTGAGATCTACATTAGTGTTAATCATTCAACTGTAATTGATATTAGATGGACTAAACTTGGAATTTATCAAAATGGAACGACTTGCAGTAATATTTTTGCCTATTCTAGAGATCATATTTACATTAATAAAAGAAATTAAAATTAGCTTTATTATTTAGTGATAAGAGTATCCTCTATAAAAGTTCAACGAAGGGATAAAATTATTAGATAAACCTTGAGTCCTTGATAGCTTTCTTAAAGCAGATGCAAACTTCCGTGCTGGTTTTTTTTCAATCATTCATCAAGCGTCGCAACTCATGTGCACATAAGATAATTTCCAAGATAGCTTAATGTACGAAAAATTCATCAGCATTAGAGTAAGTTCATTGGAAAAACAAATTAAAGAACGTGCACGAAAATAATTTCGTTTTATCTCGAACATACATTAAGTCGCACGAGTTCCGTAGACTTTTCTGTACTCAAAATTTCCTCTGGAGAAACTAATTATCGTCGATGCTCGTAAATAATTTAATTTTATCGCAATTGGCGCGGAAACTCAATGAAGTCGGATGATTGAATGGTGTGCTTGTCGCGGCAGCAAGAACGTAACAGCTGGTTTAATTTCCTTCAGAAGAGAGTGACTTCTATTAATTATTTTGTTTATGCGTAACTATTTGATTTCGAATCCGCGGGTTTCCTGGTAAACACCAAAAACGAAAACATATAGTTTCGATTAGAAATTCGAAAAGATAAATATTCGATGAAGAAATAATTATACTAAATCCTGTACTACAAGATTTAATTTACAACTACATGATTTCGGATTATTTTTGTCGATATCAATTATAATTATAGATTATTTTGCAATTTATTGTATATAATTGTATGTTGTATTATATTACATTATATTATAGTATATTATATTATAGTATATTATATTATAAAATTTGCAAATATGACTAATATAATTTAATATAGTTAATATAAACCAAAAATTTAGTGAATCAAAATTTATAAGGTAGTACGTTTTTATTCAACAGAATTGGAATATTATAATAATTTTCCATAACCATACTTTTTTGTGGAGTAATTCATTTTGACACCCCTTTGAATTAATTCTTAATTTAATTTCATTAGCAAAAAATATTCTATAAATCATCTCAAGTTATTGCAGTACTTCGAATGTCGAAAAATATCGGACGGAAACTCTTCAGGTGTCTCAGGATGAATTCCTTATGAAGTTAATCTAATTAGCGTTTCGTTATCTAGCTTACATCGAAAATAGTCTCGGAAAAACAGCGGAAAGAAATTATCCCGTCTAAAAACAGGCTCGCTGTGATCGATTAATATTTCCTCTAAATTTAAACTTGACACAAGGATGTACAGGTCATTTGTACAAATCGTCCGTGTCGGAATAAGACATCAGCAAATTCAGCTGTTAAGAGCATTTCATTCTGGAAACGCAACGGATGTCAAAGGATAAGGAATGACAGTTTCCTTCCTTACCATAACCTATTCTTTTTCTGGCATATTCGTGCAGATAACGATGCCTTCGAAGGATTCGAATCGTTACGCTCTGTGCGGTTGCTTTACTTTTTGGTCGC
Organism: Pachydiplax longipennis; assembly: GCA_036926295.1. Classification (NCBI taxonomy): domain Eukaryota; kingdom Metazoa; phylum Arthropoda; class Insecta; order Odonata; family Libellulidae; genus Pachydiplax; species Pachydiplax longipennis. The sequence goes on along the minus strand of JAVFKF010000017.1, from coordinate 7,727,422 downwards.
GCCATTATCTGACTCCACTATTGTCTGTGAGGGACCACACCGGATGTGGATAACTGCCGGCAAATTAAAAGCGCCCAGCCATTAACAAAGTGGCATCCGAATTAGCGATAAGGGTTTCACCCACGTAGGCTATGAAACTGACGTCATTGTTCTGGTAATTGTTTGAGACAGGCAGTTGCTATCAAAACACAGTGTTGCTGCTGTTGTATTCGGAGGCTGTCGGGTTCAACGGATACCCCGGAAGAGGCGTGCAGATTAAATCCGTGCTGTCTGAACATTTGAATTTACGATAAGGGCGACATACCTCAAGTTTTGAGATCATGATTTTCGTAGGTACGGGAACAATTTGGAGATTTCAATAGGAAAAGTTCGTTCTTTAATATAAACCATATCCAGTAGACCTTCCGAAGCCGTAAGAAAATAAAATAGGAAAACGACTGTTAATGAATTAGATGTTGAAAACTCTCCGTTAGTTGTTTGTTGGGCTAGCGTCTTTTGGGTCTAATTAGAGCCTTCCCAGATCCCTTCGGTATCTATAAAAGTGGCATTCAGAGTTCAGTATCCATTTTTGATTCTAGGGAGTGCTTGATGAAAATCATGATAAACGGAAGAATTTCTCCAGTAGATTTGCATCTCTGGGATTTACGCTTACTCTAATACTTTTTCAAATTTGAATTTTTGGCAAGTCAGATTGTCTTTATAATTAAAACTTAACAACATCCTAAAGATAAACGGTATTCACTTATTGGGCGATTGCTCTTAAGATTGAATCATCTTGCCAAAACATTCAGTCATGCTTCCTTAGGTAACTTGGTAGGCAAGGTAGAATACCCGAGTTAGTTAAGGCGCTCAGCCCAAGATTCTACTTTTGCACTATTATTTTGATTGCTTCCAAGTTTATGTTAAGATTTTCCAAAGCATGCAATCAGATAGTTGTAGTCAAAGTTCGCCATTTCTTCATTTTTAATCGTGAGAATTATGTTCATCGATCATTAGAAATTGTAACGACTTTTACGCACAGTTTGGAAAAATTCCACAGTTCATCCTCACAAGCAAAAATCTCGAGTGCTGGTCTTGTCAAGCTTATTTCATGTCCGATTTTCCTTGGGATTTTTTTCAAGGCACAAGTCTTTAGGTGTAAAAATCACATATCACCGCTTCCTTGTAATATCTCATCAGTTATACTCCTATATTTTCCACGTTTAAGTTATTCAAAGCGATTTATCTCACTGTATTTACCAAGCTCATGTTTTTGGAATATTTAATGAAACAGTTACTATCAAATTGAGCAGTTTACCTCCATTCATATCTCAAATGTCACCATACTTTCAGTACGATTCAATTTATTTAAATTTTCTCCTGATTCTCATGCCAGGAATCAAAACTCAAGATGAGTTCGCTGTTATCGTGAAATAAGGAAGTCTTCTTGGATTTTATAAATTTGGTCGAATATAAACACAGAACACTCAAAGTCATGTGTATTTATCTTTTACTTAATGTTAATTTTTTAATCTTCTTAAATCAAGGAAATTTTTTGAGTGATTTGACATTCAACGAACGTACATCGTTAATTGGTAGAATTCTCAGAAAACTTAATTTTTGGAGGGTGAGGAACTAAAAATGAATATTTAAAAATCTTAAACACGAAGAAATTTTTTGTATTACAAGAGAATGATTTGAAGGAAATATGCAAGTCGTGGAAACAATTCCGTTATTACTGTTCGCATTCATTGTAACTGGGATGGCTGAATGAAATTAATTTTCTCCTCAGCATAATATTTGGAGTTAGAATTACTTTTTTATGCAAATAACTTCCGGAATGTGGATCGGTTTCATTAAATTAACCTTCACGGGACGTTTGCTCACCTTCATTTTTGAATTATCTCAACATTATTGATGCAGATTTTTCCGTTAATGAGACGGCATGTCTGTTCTGTTGAAATTATTCAGGTTAAAAGCCGAAGAATGATATATCAGATATTTCTTATTGCATAATCTTCAGCATTCTTGGGTCAGAGACTGATTCAGAGTCACAGTTATGGACTGGAAAGTAACAGAAATGTATAATGCTAAGGAGATATTCCTCACCTTCAATAATTCAGTAGTAGAACAAGCAATCCGGAAATAAATATAATGAAGTAATAATTCGAGATATCCTGCGTTAGCAAGTGTGAATTTGAGGGTTTGTTTTTGAATGCACGAAAATGATTTCAGTTTATCTCGTTTAAAACATTTTGATTTAGCTGATGAGTGTGAATGTAATCTCCGCATTACTAGAGATATAATTCTTGCGTTCGATTTACCGATACCTCAGATATGTGAAATTAATGAGTCAATATTATCATTAACAATGATTCATTGAAAATGTGAAATGGCATTTATGAATTCGATCGACAATACCGCTTATATTGCTGGTCTCAATCAAGCCGATCAGTATTGTCTATCGTACCATTATAGGGTATTTCATTCTTTTTTGTAGACTTCTTGTAAACTTCAGTTATTTCTGAAATTAAATCACGTATAAAATTATATAGAAAATCGTATGTGCGTTCGCGGTTAAACTAGCCATTTAAGTACCAGAGTAATAAAAGGAAAATATTCGGGACCTTTTTAATTATCATTGATATTTGTTCTATCTTTGTGTTCAGTTCTATCGAGTTCCGAAAATATGGACGTCTTAAAACCCACGGAAAGTAAAAAATTATTTCGTTTTTACCGAAAATGCCCGTATGAAAACATCACAACGCAAGTTAATTGTGGTCCAACATTGGGTTCGAAATTACCGTAACTGTAACTGGTATTAATGTCGAATAAAATACCATCTTTCTTAATTTATTATGGAATATCCATTCTTCTCATTTATTTTAATATATGAGTGCATAATTAGGGAGACATTTCCACAGTTAACAAAGAAGGGCCATTCAATATAAAAAACATCCCCCGATGAACGTCCGTGACGACTAACGGGCTGCGATGAAATTTCCTAAACGCGCAAATTAGCCACTTTTATCTAAAGGGAGTTCATAATTTAAATGAAAAAATGATTCGAGAGGAAATGAACGTTAACAGATTAGCTGGAGCAAATTAGAGGAAGAGTTAATGCGATTACGAAAACGATTACCGCGTTTTGGTTTTTATACGCTCCATGGACGGTCCCGTTTGCCCATTACGTGTATTATTTATCTTCCATGGGAAAGATAAGATCCGAATCGGGGAACATATTGCCTGGAACTAATAGCGATGGTTTGAAGCGCTGGAATTAGTGGTGGATGAAGGTGGGTCGGGAAAGCGTGGGCGTATGGGGAGAAGGACTCCGCAGGAGACTTTGCCCTTAATTTTCGAGAATGTCCACGTAATTGGACTCCCGCTTGGTAGGGAACTAACGCCCGCCACCCGGGGAGGAATAAAAACGGCTTCGATTGTTTATCCGACCCCGTCTCTTTGGATTCACGCGCCCTCTTTAAATCATGGAAGGTCGGAAGTCGTGTCAAAGAGGAAGTTTAGGTCTGGAACATGAGTGGCGAGTGGAGACTCAATTTAGCACCGTGACATGGACATTCAAGATATGAGTGCTCCGGTGATTCAGTTGAGAATTCAAACGTTGAGTTTGAGTACCATCAGTAACATTGAGTTTGTTTTCGTTCTATTGAATACTTGTATATATTACTAGTGTAAAAATATTCTGATCTAATTTTTGTTTAAACTACTATTTTCCCTGTCGTCTATTTTTCTCTTTCTTAGTAAACTATTGCATCGTGTTCATCTACCTTTAATTTATATAAATTATTTGTTAAATATCCCAAAATTACAATATAAAATGCAATAATACCATAAAAATTAATACTGCAATAATTTAAAATACACAATACAGAGAAATGTTACTAATGCAATAGGGAAAAAAATGACCTACTTAAAATTAAAGCAAAAGCATTTGTTAAAGGAAATGAGGAAGAAATTTTTCTCTCATAAATAGTAAACCAAAATCTAATGCCCTAATGTCAAGACGAAAAAAAATAATATTTGGGAAACGATAAAAATCAATGTATAGGACGATGTGTCTTTGAGTCCGAAAATGATTTTTCTTCGGTAATTTAGACACGTTGTTAAAAAGACTGAGTATCATTACAAACACAATCACTTTGGTAAATTCAGCATTGCTTCATGAGATATAACTTTATCATTACAGTCATTATTTTGCAAAATGCTTCCAAAAGACGACACTTGAATTAAATAGAGAAACGTTATCTAATGCAGGCGTAGAAATTTCAAGTAAAAGAGTTTAATTTATCATCAGCTAGGTCGAGCTTCACGGAATTTTTACCATGACTTTCTTAGCTGAATTTTTTTAAACTTTTATTTTTACAAAACTAGCCGCCAAAGAATTGAAATCCAAGTAAATTAAATACATTTCATTACATTTTTGACATTTCAATTTAATCATATCTCGATACCTTTCGGTATTTAATTATCCGTGAACCTCTCATTTACGTTATTACTTCGTTTTTAATGAAGAAACCTATCAGACCGCTAAAAATTTATTGCAATTTGAGGATATTTCAGTATATATTCTACTCGTTTTAGTCATCTTTAGATTAAAGGTATGAAAATGGAATATTTAAGAATTAGTTTTTCAGGCAAGAAATTAATTTTATAAAGTCGCCAAATTGAATTTTGTTAGACCAAGAAAGACTTCATGAAATTATAATTTTAAAACCATTGCCTTTACATTGAATTTGCTGAATGCTGAATAATCAAAGGTTTGTTATAGTAATATCGTTGGAATAGGCTGTATGGGGCTCCATTAAGATGGACGTAGCAAATAAATTAAAATATTTCGTATTCTTTCCACAATAATATATGAACTATGACGACCAGGTTAAAACCAATCATAGTCATCGTGAGGCTGTGAATGCTGTTCATTAACTCGCATGGAACTACTTTTGAATTCTAAGCCCGAATCTAAACCAATCACTCTTCGATATCGACCAGTGGAAAAGGGGAAGTCACGCAAAGATAGACTCCGACAGTTCATCGATATCGACTATCGAAACTCTTCGATCGAAACAGCCGAATCATCTTTGATTCTATACCTTCCCTCGATGGAGATGTAAAGGGAGCCGATTATTTATTTCATACTGGATTTGGGTGCCTTCTAAGCTTCTCTTCCATTGTACGCCTTTGAAGGAAACGCGCCCCCTATTTTTTCAGGCCAATCTTTCCATTATGGAAGAATCGTTTGGGCAGAAAGTGAAGCGAAGCGGACTTTGTGGGGAGGCTCATTTGGGGGGGATAACAAAAGCCGCTTTTTTCCGCCTCTGCGCCTCCTCGACCGATGCACAAAAGGAAACGGCGTGTTTAGAAGTGTTTCGGAAGGTGGGTGGACGAGAAAAAAATTTCGGTGTAGGAATTACTGAATTGCGAGGAAACGGCCTTTGTTTTTTGGCTTGGCGTTGGGAGGCGCAACGGTCGCGTTTCGCTCGGTGGAGTTTCCGAGAGCTTTTTGAAGGGTTTTCTTTGCTTGCATGCAAAGTTGCGAATGAGAGGACTGGAGGAATTCCGAATCGATTTCCGATTATTCCACTCGGTCGGAGGAAGGAAAAGTTTTAGGGATGCCTATTAAGCTCGCGGGAAATCTTCTCTCCTTTTTGTGCAATTCTCGGCTGCCGTCCTTCGGAAAGGAATTGGACGGAGAGGGTTATTGATTGGACAATGCAGAATTGCATTATACTGTGTTCACCTGAACACGATGAATCATGCAGAATCCTTGGGTTAATAAATTAAGTAAGATGTATCAGATTATCATTCGCTACATTATACAAGACCGTATGACAATAATGACAAGTGAATCAAGCATCACTTAGGATGGTAAAATTTTAAGGCGAAGATTTTGATTTGCAAGAAAATACTCTAATTCTGTTACCTTTGGCAGTCGATAAGAAACCGGAATTGTATCAAATTAAGAGAACGCGTTAAAGACTAATGGATATAAGTTTTGCAGATAACCATTTAAAACGAGGTGTAAAAAGATAGGGACGTTATTCTTTCATCTTGGAATCCATGTAAAAGTTCTAAAACTGTCCGTTGTCAAAGTCCAGTTTTGAAGTAGAACGAGGTTTTTCCTTCTCTTTAATTTTGTATGATTTAAAATTTAATCCTATGTAAATATGTTGAGCTACTAGAAATTTTAATTACTTTTATCAAAAAATTATCGCTTACTTAAGTCCGACTTATTTAAGATGACTGCAATATCACGTTCTTTAATTCATGAGGGCTCCAAAAACACTTGTCACTTTGGACGCCAACAATCTTTGGGCTATTGGCAGTGATCGGATCACAACAACTTACTTCAAATATTTATATGGCATAAATGGATTGGATTATGAAGCCGAAGTTCTCATTGTTTTGTAGAACTTCTTATTAGTAATCGAAATTTTTCTTCAGATAGATGTTATTTCTAAGATTAATCCAAGATCCAAGATTATTTCCTTAAATTCTTAATTTTTAAATGTAATTTTCCTGCCTCTCATGAATGTTTTGTATGTACAATTTTGAATTTTTATAATTTCTTTCACTAATTTTCTTTCTTTTAATATTTCATAGGCAATTGTTTTAATTCTTAACATTTAATGTATTGATATTTTGAGTATGTTTTAATGCTAATGTTTTGTGTTTTTCTGTGACATTCTGTGAGTTTTTTTATGAAATGCCTTTCTATGTTTGTTTGTTACACAGCTTTCCATTATATCTTTTAGCTTGTACTATCAGTAGGCAGGTTTTTCACACCCCTCTTCTTCCTGGGTGTTTTCCTGCTGTGGATATTTTTCCTAAGTTATTTCCTTAGGTTTTTTTACATCCACCCTTCTAAAGTTTTTCATTCTATACCTTTTCACACGTACATTACTTGTATGGTTAGATGGAAGAAGAGACTTTTTAGTCTCAATCTCGCCAATAAAGACCTTTAAGACCTTTTAAGATCAGACATAATGTAAAGTATATATCCATAGAACCAGTTTTTCAAAATGAAAATTCTTCAGTACCAAAAACTTCCATATCTGGTCTCAGTTTTCTAAGTCCGTAAACGTTAGCTCTCAACGGTTTCACAATAGAAAAATGAGTGGGATAATTCACGGCAGCAGGGCTTGATATAAAATATACTTCCCAAATGTGCTGTTGAAATGGCTGAGGCATGGATGACACCCAATTTCCCTTGAAACGGATTATGGCACAAGGTATCTAAATTAAGGTCCCGGAGAGGTCTAGTCATATCGTGACCATTACTATTTCATGCTCTGTTGAAGGAGTGAAGGATCGCAGGCAATATTTCTAGGCTAAAATGGGCCCAATGGGTCTGGCAGATGGCTAACGAGAAATGATGCCTGACCGTATTTATGGACGTCATTCATAGGAAAAAGGGATACGAAGTCTCAACGATACGATGAAGGAAATTTTATTTTATCATCAATCCAAATAACTTAATCCAGCAAATTCATAGAACCGAAATAGAATAACTGGAGATATGTGCTAACCGATTTGTTCTACACGTGCAAATGGAATATCAGAAGTTAAATATATCTCAACGGAATGGAAAAGAGGTTCAACGAACTCTTCCAAATTTTCTTAATTAAAACTCATAACAGCCGTGTAATCAGTTTGCGTGTCCATAATTTTTCATCCGTGTTTAGTCGGGCAATTTCAGCTGACAGATTACTTAGAAATATAAGTAATAATTATTGGTGCAATTCTTTATCTGCTCGAGTGGAATTTTGTGATATCTAAAAGAAAAATGTTCTTTAACCTTTTTGGCATGTTTCTGTAATGAAGTTTTTATTGTGCAACCCTAAATATATCTCGAACTATATTTTTCTTCATTATTCAGACTCGCAACTTGTAGATAGTTGGTCTATAGTACTTCGTGGCACAGATTGGCCGTTTTTATTCCTGCCAGTAAAGGTTTTATGAGCAAGAATTCCCATGCAATATTAAATAATATTATATAATATTATATAATATATTATTTAATTTATGATTGTGCACTTTAAAATATGTATTGTACATTTTCGTCGAAAATATCCAAAGAAAAATACCACAAAATCGTAGGACGATTACTTTTATTTATTTTTAAGACAAAACCTATAAGTAGTAGCATCAAATTTGACGTACTATCCATGAGAAATACTATGCGTACGTGTCGTTCGAAAACAAAAAGGAAGTACTGTTTCATTTTTACCTTCTAATTTTGCTGGGTTCTAACAGCGATCGCTCAGATTTCCATCAAGAATACATTTTAAGTCCATTTTTATCATTTGATGCATTTGTTTCTCTTTCAAAATCAATCCCAGATTAGTCAGAGCGCTCCCATAAAAGACGCAAGTAAAGTTCATAATCATCGTTTGCAGGCTCTATTTCTATCACAAAATTTAATAAAAGGAATCATCACACGAATTTGAGACGAGTTCCACAGGAAAGAAATTCTATGAAGGTTCCTGAGCTTTTAATATATACTCTTATCGTCGAATATTTATTTCGGTTCCCATTTATGTAAATATATATAAGATTATAAAATATCGTTTATGATAACTTTTGATTTAAGCTGAGATGAGAGATGTAAGATTCTCTTTTGCACAAATATGACTTCTGTATTTAAGTTTCGTTCTTTCCGTTGAGAATAAGTGGGCACTTCAGCTAGTTACCTTCATATTAAGATAAATATAATCTTATTAATTACTATAATTCAATATTATTATACTTGTATTCTAGCGTTAAATCCGTACAATGCCCACATTTACGATTTAATAAGAGTACGATATTATGTACGTGTACCAAGCATTGAAGTTTCCGTACAATCATCGCATCTTTCGTGGCTGCACTTCAATTGTGGAGTAGAATAGGGAATGGAAGGGCGGAAATTAGAATTAATCAAGTATGAGTTTCCTGAAAATGGTTTGCAGGTGCATGATGGGAGGGACGTGCACCAGTCACGGGCGGCAGAGTTTGAGGGGCGTGAGGGAGGCGTGGGAGGACGGCCATCGAAGCTTTCCGACGAAATCGAATTAGCTCCCGCACTCTTTTATCCAATCCACCGCAGACGTCGTGTTATTTAATGGATTTCCACCGTTCTCGGAGCTTCCGATCGGACGTGAAGTTCGGGGAAAGAGTCGGATTACGGATAATTAATCGGAGAAAAGAGAGCACGCAAGAGTTGCTGGGCACCAATTAGAACCAAGGGGTTTATCTCGCTGAAACGTTCTACTCATCCATTGCTTGAATTTGGGTCTGATATTAAGGCAATATACATGAAGAACATTGAGGATGGACAGATAGCTTTTGATTTTTGAGATTAAGCCCAACTGAAGCGATCTTTCCGATGAATGGAATACATATTCGGATTTTGGGAGAATAATTACCTTTTGTTCATAATAATAACCTCCTCTCATTTGTCCCTTCCCCGGCTGTTATTGCGCTCTATAATGAGTGAGTTAAAGCCCAGTTAGGCCTTATTCTAATTTAGTTTCTTAATAATATTTTGATGAAGAAAAATCCATAGAAAGATATCCGTTCAAGTGGAATAACCCATTGTAAGCTTCCTGAGTTGTAAAACTATGAAAGAATGAATGTTTATTAGTGAATGTAAAATATCTATATTTTAAACGTAGGCGGATCGTGAATATCTACAAGGGAGGGTGGAAGACAACGAACTCATTACCGAGATTTGTCATAAGAAATTTAGTATGTATAGTAATCTTAGGAAACTTCCCTATCTGATTTTAATTTAAGCTTCTTGTCAGATCGTAAGCTAATTACTAGTACTTCAAAGTCACTAAGTGGTCCCCTCTTTATTAGCCTCCTCTCCTTGGATCCATTGATGTGCTTGAGGTTAATAGCATTATATCTATACTGTGAAGAATGTGCCTTATAATTTCCCATTTTAGTTCCCTATTTTAATAACTAAATCCTCCCTTCGAATCAAGCAATTCCTTTTCTCTCATCTTCTTGTATTTATGAAAAACTTCCGTTAATCTTGTAAGTATATACTGAATACAATTTTCTTCTCAAAAATACCTGCAAAACAATCTCCGCTCATTGTGGATAAAAAGATGGATACCACTAAACGGTATTTAGTTCACTCATAATACAATAGCTAAATTAAGGGCGGTTCTACAAAATTTCCAAGGGTACTTGCCAAGGGGAGGGAGTGATTTAAGATAATTTTCTTACGATCCCATCTCCAATTAACTTTAAAAGTACTATTTTTCGTGATAAATGTAGTAGATGCTTAGTGATCGTGGAAAAACTTCACAATCTGATTTAAAGTTAAGTTTCTCATCAAGGCCTAGGCAAATTGCTAGCACTACTACTAAGTCATCAGGACGAGGGAAGGCGATCGTCCTCCCACTCCCAATTAGCGAAACTCAAGCAATGTAAACCATTCGTAATGATAGGAAGTAGAAATCGGATGAGCCACGCAAAATAAACCCGTTGAATTCGAAATAACTCCGGGATATGCGAGAAACACAGGAAGTTCCTTTCTCAGGCATTTTACGCGGCGTTTTAATGAATAGAATGGCATCCGTAATGAAATGACGTCGTGATGAATAACATACGGTATAAATTAAACCGCCTACGAATCCGGCGGAACGGGGTCGAGCCTCTTTGAATACTTCACACCCCCAAACACCAGCGCATACCTCGTTTAATAGACTCGGACAATGTGTTTAATTATGAGTTCCTCTAAAACCCGTTATTATTGCGTCGCTACCGGGAACATTCCTTAACGGAAGTCTTTCTTTTCGGCAATACACCCGACGATTTTTTTCTTGATTGTCATCCCGAGAAAGATGTTACACCACGGGGCTTCAGTTTAACAAAGGTGATTTTTTTTAACCAAAAGCTCCTTTCTTTCCCCCCTCACATGAGCCTCCTACGCACTCCTTCCACACCTTCTCTCCCCTCCATTCTTTCGAGCTAAGAATCGCCAATCACTGCGAGGTAATTACGGTAGAAGATGGATGACTGGAATGAGGATTGGGAAGGGAGTGGTGGGGGGAGGCGGGGAATGAGGCTGGAAAAGGGTGGGGGTTGGATATACTGATCGCTGCTTCTCTTTGTGAAGAAAAAATGGATTTTTTTTTCGTCCTCCTTTCCCAACTCATTCGTCCTTCGTCTAGATTCTCCATCAAACTCCATTACGCGAGGCTGTTTCTCGATCTATCGATAAGCGGAAATTAGGGCTTTCGAGCTATCGAATTACGTACGCTCGGTGGTCCGGCCGATAGTAATCGGCGCAGTAATATTTTCGATTAATCGGAAGTAACGAAATGTTGGGCGATTCGATTAATAGTGAATTTTCTTCCACGTGTTATTGACGGGCGTAACTAATGTGACGGTCACAATAAGAGGGTTTTTGGTACTGTTGGATTTACTAAAGGCTTCCGAGATTGTTTCTGCATGGTTGTGGATGAAGAGTTGCGTATTTTTTTTACTGACTTATAGATCCATTAAAATTCCAGGACTTCAGGAAAAGAATTTAACCTTGAACATCGATTAAGAATTTTGAAGAATTGGAGTAATTGAAATATCCGCTCCAAATGGCTAAGGAGTCATTAAGTTCAAAAAGTCTTTTAGAGTGTTAGCAAATTGATTTTCAGTGTAGCTTATGATTTCCAAACAGAATTGGTAACATGTAAGGAAACTATATTTCAGCATTTATTCAGAGTTTCAGTATACATATTTTCCAGTTTTCCAGTACGGGAGTTTCATCATATCGTTACGTTTGCTAAAATGTACGTTACATGATTATACCTTAAAATATGTGCTGATCTGGAAATTTATCATAATGAATATCTGCTTTTAGAAATTTAGAGCACTATGCGGAGCTTTTTTGGTTTGTTGGTTTACCTTCTGGTTGTAGGCTTAAGACAAGCTCAGGCACCTTCCCGTATGACAAATTCTACATCACTGTGTCTCATAAAGTTCTTATAGCTCTGGTAGATAACAAATGCAAGCAATACTCGTTCGATCAAAAAGGAACTGAAGTTGCGGGAAAGTAGTTTCATCAGTGAGGAATTTCGGTAATTTTGAGCAATTTATGTGTAATACACAGGAAATATATACTTGTATTAATATATGCAAGGGCGAATTTTATAATAAGGACAAGTATCAAAGAGTCTCGAGATGAAGTGAATTTTAGATACTACTATATTAAGTTGCGGGCAAGTAGTTTTATCAGTGAGAAATTTCGATGATTTTGAGCAAGCTCTTGTTAATGCGTAGGATTATATGCTTGTATTAGTATAGGCATTGGCAAATTTTATACTAAGGGCGAGTATCGTAAGACATCGAGGTGAAGTGCATTTTAGATACAGAGATTCTACTTCATGAGAATAAAAAATGTAGTTTCAATCTAATGTACAGCAAATGACCGTAGCTATAAAAACTATACCTTACTCTCCCATTTTTGCTCATTTTTGCGGCCTTTTTTGAGGGAATCGTAGAAAGCAACGTCACGCTCAAGTGACTCGGAAACTTCGTTAACTCACACTCATTAGTTTTCTTTCCTCACACTGGTATTTCCCTCCATATCTCTCTTAGCCTCTTAATAGGATGTCAGATAAGACGCGGTATACTTACATTGATGTTCTTATACGCCGCATTAATTACGCATAGCGGATATTTACCGAGCGAATTATATTTTTCCGGACGAACTCTCCGGGAAGAAATTATGTTATAATAATCTCGTTAGGAGTCAAGACGGTGAATAATTCCATTGAAAGCAGCATTTGCGCGGAGATTGCGGCTACCGTGTTAATGCATCGCCTACGGTGTAAGTTAAAGGTTCACGACCCTCTCCCTATCGCTGGGTTCAATGTATTAAGTAAATCGTAAAAGTGAATCATACTCCAAAAATAGCATGGATATAATATATATCCGAATATAAGGATATGGGAAAACTGGAAAAAATCTTTCAGAGTATGACGTAGCTGTGAAATTCAGTGGAAAATATTTTTATGGTAATACGTTAAACCAAGGACGTTTACAACATATAATAAGGATATTGGTCTACTTATTAGGATAACCTTATTTTTTGTTGTGACGATGGTCTTCTACGTATAAGTCAGCTGCATCGTAAGTTTAAAGACGTTTATGGAGTAAATTTAAGGACGATTACCTCATATTTGGGTAGAGTCGTTTCTCTCTCAAGTTTAAGAGTGTCAAGATTCTCAAAATTTAAGCATTATCATTCCTAGTCATTAAATAGTTTCTTTCTATTGGTGTTACAGTAGTTTACAGACGTAAAACCTGAAAATATTTTTTAGATTCAAATGTTATAGTGATACTTTTGTGATAAAAGTACAAGGAAATTTTTAAGCCGAATCCTAACAAAAATCTATGTAGGAAGATAAAGTTATGGTTAAGGATGCTTCGTTTTGTGATTAAGCTCTGCTGTGGAATTAGAAGTTAATTATTTTATCGGATTACAGTCAAAATGGCTTCTTCAAGTAGGGTTGGTGAAAATCTTTTTGGAATATTTCATAACATAAATAAACCTGTATAATATTTCAATGGTAATTGTAAATTCCTGATCCGGAAGGTAATGTTTTCATCACTTCATGCAACTTCTTTGTGATTAATCAAGGGAAAAGATTCTAACTTAAAGAACGAAACTAACTTGGAAAATTTACTCTTCAAAAATAAGTGGATATTTACCAAGTGAGTTTCTCTTCTCTTGGGTAATCCTAGCGAGAATCTCTCCTACGCTCCTCGTTTTATTCTCACATTGATGGACGCATGTGAAAATAAATAATATATTCATCACGTAAAACAATACCCTCACTCCCATTATGAATATACTCGTCCATGAACGATCGACAGTGTACACGACAATGCGTTTGGAGCAGAAGAGTGAGCGTTGATAAACGGTGAAGCGGAGGGAACCTCTTGGGAATTATCGCCACAATTTGTCATAATAGTCGATGGCGAAGAGCGGGATGGAATGAAAGGGATGAAGTAGGCATTGTGAAGGAAGATAAGGGATGGGGAAGAAGTCGTTAATTGAAGATGGCGCCAGAGACCTAATTTGCATCGTCTGGCCCGTTGATGGGGCGGAGGTGGTGCCCTCATGCGGAAGGTTCTCTCCTCTGGAATCCTGGAGCAGATGGTTAATGCATGAGGTTGATAACACGCGAGGGCAAGGTAAAGCACGCTTCGGTAGATCCCCTTTGTTTTGGGTAGGGTGCCGTGTGGGACCCTACGTATAAATCTTTCTTCCGGAGAAGGTGTCCGATGGCTTGGTAGTCCATGAATTTCCTCAGTTTACTTTACGAAGAGCTGAGGAACCCTTTTCGTTTGATTAATTGGAGTTTTTTCGTCCGCGATGAGTTACGAAGTAAATAGATCCTTTTGCATTTACGGAGCGGTCGAAAACTATCAAAATTCCTCTTTGTTCCAGAAACGAATTTTTAATTTTGGGTCACAAATCTTCCGCAAGGGTTCCCTATGTTTGGAAATAGATTGCGTAAGGGTCCTGAGGATTATTTGAGGAATTTCGGTATTTATTTTACAAAACTTTGCCCTAAATTCCAGGATTTTCAGAGACGTGTTTATCAAAGAAGGATTGAAGGAATTTCTGAGTTAGCATTAGGTTCAAGTATTATATAACAATCTCAAATACGGAAGTCGTTTCATTCAAGTTATTGATTCCTAAAATAGCAATCCTACAATAGAAATCTAGCAATAACTAATCAATTCCGATGATAAAAATCACCCCACAATATTCCTTACGATTTTTAGGACTATATAGTATGTATATACTTAATGAAATGTGAAAGAGATGGCAACACGAAAAATATCTTTCCTACTAATGGCTAATTTTGAAAGAACTTTAATATTCATAATGAGCATTTAGAAAATATTGCATTCTTTCACTTTCTAATCTAAATTTATTGTAAAGGATTATTTAGCACGCTCTAAAGACTGCTATCTTGATTATTTATCATATCATCACTGTAATCAAGAGTAAGGAGACGGTTGGCATTCTAGCCTGACGTAGTTTTCTTGTGCACTTTATTTTCTCATTTCTAATTCACGCATTAAAGTTCCCATGCGTAACAAGATCTGATACCGAAGCGCAATCCATTTCTTTAACTGCTTTCGTAATTTAATTAAAATAGCGAATGTAGTTAAACGGGTAACAATCAAAGTTGTTATTCCGGAATGGTGATAATTTATTGCTCCGACACTGCGGATGTTGGAGCAGGGTTCCAAGAAAGCTACGCAGGGTTAATTTCCTCAGCATTTTATTTCACGCATGGAATTATCCTGATTTGCATGGTAATGAATAAAATTTAGGCTCCCTCGTATTGCGAATTTCAAAATTTTCTACGTATGGTTCCGGAAACTGTATAATAGCGATAGCTATGTAGCATGAAGATTTGATAGAGGAAATTTATCTTGTGACTCTGAAATCAAGATTTATTTACTCTCTGAAGAAACTAGGGTTCATAATAAACTTTTTAAAGGCATACCAAAAAATCGTTTCTTTTGCATGTGTAATTTTCTGGCTGAATTTTATTCTTAATATTCTCAAAGTGATTGAATAGCTGGAAAACATGTTTATTTGATTATCGAAACCGATGCAGTACATCAACCAGTAGGGTTTCGGGTTCGATACCCAGTGGAAGCCGACTAGTGTAATGACTTCAGCTGTCGAAGCACTTTTGATATTACTTCTGCTAATTACATAGGAACTTTTAATAATAACGCCTAGTAAAGGTCTTGTTTAAAGCACGTAATATATGTTTGCAACTGATATCTTTCATCCCTTAGAATTCCTTCTGTTTGAAACCTCCATTCATCGAATTCCTAGACAATCCCGTAACAAAAATGCAACTGAGAATAAGAAGATTAATTACAAATTAAGAGAAAATTTCTTTCTTGTATACTTTGAGAAAATATTGACGGGGAAAACTCACCCCTCAAAAAAGTTAAAATCCGAAAAGTCTTTATGAGTTCGGACAGCGCCGCGATTGAGATTCCGAACCGGACAATGAAACGAAGTCCAATAAAGAAACAAAGGAAATGAAAAAAGGCGAAATTAAATGTGGGCGGAGATGTGGACCGAAGAAAAGGTTTAGGAGCGCATGGACACGAATAGGGAGGTGGTAGGTTATTCTTATGATGGGCATCTTTTTGGCCTAAACGGTCGACTTGTAAGTTGGTGAGAGATTTATGGCCTTTTGGATTTCGTGGGCTTAATTCAATTTGGGCCGCCCTTGGCCCTGATTTATCCTGCTTCCCTTTCCTCTCCCCAGGGAGTATTCTCAAAAAGGGCCGCCCTCGAAATTTCTTCTCAGAAAGGGACATACGGACGCCTCTTCATTCTGGAAATTATCCACGCTATTATGCATGCCGATCACTTTGCATTTCGTGATTATTATTGGTTCTCGAAACGTCCAAGCCCCTTCCATTGTTTTGGTAGAGTTGGAGACTTCAACGCTCGCCAAGGAAGAGACTGGGATAGTATCGCGATTCTATAAAGAATGCGTATCGTAAAGTTTCCAGTGAATAAAAATTTAAAAGAATATTGAGTAAATGTGGATAGAACTTTAGAAATAATGGATAGAGTTTGTAAATAAATAGTTTGCGTCTAATTTATAAAGGGTACGAAACCTAAATATACGCATGCAATCATGTACATAAATGAGCAAAATTTCTCAAGTATATTGTTTTCCTTACATGAGCATAGCATGAATCTGAATTTAAAAAGATCTATTGAAAGCTGATTCCATTACGTAATTCATTACACAAAATATTTTTTATGATATTTTATGCAGAAAGAAAAACTCTTCCGCAATTTCATCATCACCGTTTCATTCTCCCTCAACATAATGAATCCTATTTTCATTCGTAATAAATAAAATGAAAATGCATGTGTATGTCAAAATACACTTAAGTCCGATTCTGGAAATACTTCAGAAATCGTTAGTGCGAATTTGCGGAAGAAATAAAGTTAAAATCGTGAAAAATGATGATAACGAATTCTTTCGCGAAAACCTGAATCATTGAAGGTATAAAATTCGATGAATTACAAAATCATGTTTATTTTGGCAGTGTATATATCAATCGAAAAGAAAATTATCAACCCAGCAGAATACGGAAAGTGTCTGAGAAATGGTCACGCAATATGAAAGTTTTCGAAGAAAGGACGTTATTCTGCATTTCATTAACGAAATTAGAACCTGATTAAGCTGCTGATAGAATGCTCACAATTGCAATGATGTCAGATAGTTGGTAAACGCTCTTCAGTTTGAAACAAATAAGTCTTCGTTATCCTATTGAGTCTATCTATAAAGAATAATAGTTTCCTATGGGTACTTTCACGTTCTAAACGCAATTTCCCGATAGCATATCCTCCATACAGTAGGGCATCTTACTTAGCGATTTCATTTCTCGGGAGAGCAGAAAGGGGTCGAAGGAAAAAGATAACCTTTCCAAAGCTTTTCACGCGATCACCATTATGTACAAATATATGTTGGTCTTTGACATGAAATTATAGTGCCATGTAAACTGCTGTCAGTAACAACTATAGTGATAAAATTTAAAGAAACTCATATCACCGCTATTTTGCAAGACTTGCGGAATCTCGTTAATTTAAAACTCGAATTTCATAAATTTAGTGTAGCTTAAAGCCAAAGTAATATTTGTCGTCTTGAGTTGGGTTTTCAATACCATTTGTTCGTAATCAACTTTGATTTGAGATTGCATACATAGGAATTTCCCATATTTAAGTTTTTAACGACAACTTTTCTCATACGCCGATCATCTCATTGCATTTGTGAGAAAAAATCAGAAGTAATGTCATAAGAGATGAACTTTTGCAAAGTTTTGATTGAACATTTTTGGTTCTGCCTTATCCAGTTTCCTCTCTCCATTATTTATCATATCATCAAAAACTGAGACGCTCTTTGCGGATTCGACGTTACATAAGCGCATATTTATTCCTTATAAATATAAGGACGATCGGACAATCTAATATGATCGAATGAACTTCAAGTCGCAAGGCGCCGCCATAAAAATTACCTAAAGGAGTTGAATTACCTACGCGTATTATGAAACACGGCGGGACATGTTCCGCAAAATAGGATGTCCATAAAAAGACGGTAGGGGAATCATTCAAAGCGACGTTAATTAATGCGATCCTCCTAACAAGTAGCACAACAAGGCATCGATCGATAGACGGCCAATGAAAAAACACTGACAAAACAGCGCAAAACAAACTGTCCGGAATTAATGTCGGGTTAATTTGATATGCAAAGCGTAGCTTAAATAAAGTTGGAGATGATTAAGAGGGTGGGAGGACGGGTGTTGGACAGTGTACCACCAACCGCGTACTTTTAATCTCCCCACAGGAGTCGATTTTTTTTGGCATCGGATACGCACGCAGGCTAAGCACGTATCGGCGGTGAGGAACAAAGGATCCAAAACATATTGGAAGATTTTTCCGATGGGCGAAGCTTATCCAAGGCGGGTGAGGAGATGAGGGTGTGAGACAAGGTGAGAGAGGGAGAATAGAAGATGGCCACAGGAAGCCATCTCGCTTCCTCTATTACAACGCTTTACAAACTTTTGTGTTCTTGGCAGTTTAAGCATTCATCTTGAATTTCCGCTGCTGTATGCCCCAAGTTTTTCTAATCGAAATTGAAATATAATAGTAGAAAAGTCCGCAGTATACGAATTACAGTTAGCGCTATTCGGTTGACGTTCAAGGAATATTTATTTTTTAAGTATGCAGATAATAGAAAGTAAAACTTTGGTAAATCATCTTAAAAAGCAGACTAATATTCACCGGTGAAAGAAGAGGTTCATCTCCTTTGAGTGACATAGCTATGAGCTATTGTTTATCTTCAAGTTAAAATACTGTGAGTGATTCTCTCATTGTATAAAAAATTAGCCAAAGTAAAAATGGAGTCGTTCAAATAATTTTCTCAGTAGCATTTTTATTCGATTTAAGCAAAGGCAAATCAAAATATTACTCGAAATTTTTTTCTTTACTATATTTGTTATTTTCCGTGACATTTTAATGGTACCAAGAAAAATTGAGAGCAATTGATTTTATTTACAATAATTTCATAATTCGTTTTTAGTTTCCTATCATTGATATCCTTATCGCTTCCAAGACGAAGAAAATTGTCATAGGGATTTCTTTACATTTTTCAATGTTTAGCGCGATTTCACTAGTATATGTGCTCTTATCAAGATTAACTTCAGTTTCATTACCTCTGAATATAAAATTCCTTTAAGAATAACATAATAATATTCCCTGAAAACGTTCAGTAAGAAATTACGACTGTAAAATAAGGTGTAAAAATTTTAAGTGACTTCATAATGTCGTACTTGCGTCTCGACTGTGTTCGTAACAGTGCGTGACACTTTTACTCAGTCCTGTAGCAGTAATTCGAGGGGCTGATTCGTTAGCGAGAAGTTATTGAAACGCTCTTCGTGCCGTATAAAAGATCGAGAGTGTACTTAAGGCACCCGATAGTGGCGCCGCTTCAGAGAGAGCGGCGTGTCCGATAACAGGTGGGACGGAGGGTTATTTTTTCGAGCCGACTGGTTGCATGTCTCGCCGGATTGCCTCGCTTAGCTGTCATCACCGTTGCCTCCTTTGACCCCTGCAGCGAGAGGGAGAAGCGGACTTGGTCGAAAAAATAATTTAATCAAAATTAGCATTTTTACCTCGTCTCCCACCAAGGTCACTGGGTGTAAAAAGATAACCATCTTTAATTAAAATGGAAAATATATATATAGGGAAAGGCTCGAAGCCATGCATTAAACGAGGTGTTTTATATTGACTCGGTAATGGGGAAAATAGAACGGAGGTGTTCGTTATTAAATATTAAAATTAGAAATAGTATCGTTAGTTAAACGTGGAATCGAGATATTTGAATTTTTATTAAGGGCCGTGGGAAGGTTTTGCGCGGGGATTTTGCATATTTTGTCTTACCGGGTGTTGATGGCGTATAGACGAGTATCCGCTTTGAAAATAAACGATTTAATTAAATCCAGTAATACTTCAACCAAAGCGGGGAAGATGAATTGCCGTTCTCACACAAATTCGTGTTTAGTATTTATTTTCATATATTAAGTTCTCCGACGATAATGAGCCGCTGATAATTTCCAATGAAAATACAGAAGCAGCGCTAAAATTAACATGAATTTATTTGGGGTGTAATAATGCAGGTTTCTTCCGGATATGGTAGCTTACCCTTGGAAAATTCGCTGAGTATTATATATCTCAGTAAGCGATATACAATACTCAACCCACTATAACTTTTACCCACTACAATTTAAATTTAATCTGTAAATATATTTTCCAATTTACTCATTTCGTTATAAATTATTTTGCTCTAATTTCCTACATATTTAATTGACTAAGTTTCATTCCTTTTTTATTCTATAACAATCGTGTAAGAGCTAGTTTTACATTTAGCAAACTTCTGAGAAGGTGATTCCGTAATAAATCTTTCCATCGGTCACTGTTTTAACTACTTTACGTGATATCATAGAACAGAAAACCTGGAAATAAATTAAATAAAGTATCACCAGTTGGGCTTCAGCTTAATATTTGATGCGCATTATTTGAAGTATCGGTCCATATTTTTTAATCAGTAAGGAATTCTGCGAGTATCTCTCAGGTATAATTGATTATAACTTAACTTTCTCTTTTATTCTCAAGATTGGATTGAGATTCACAATCAGATATCCAGTAAAGGAAAAAATCTGGCGGAATTACCTCCCATAAGAGAAGCAGTCACTGTGGATCGTTTGCAAGGGACGAGAGAAAGATTTCAGATTGTTTACGCCTCAAAGTCAGTTGCAGTAAATCGCTGTCTTCGTCCTGTCTGTATTCAGCTAAAGACGGATCCCCATACCCTTATTTGTACAATATGAAACTTCACTGATTATGAAAAGAAGTAATAAATTTTGTAGTGGGAAAACTAATATTATTATTGATAAATGATAGAGTTCGAAGTTTGCTATTCTTAAATCTTCTCTTTGTTATTCAGCTAAGCGCAACGTTCACTTCGAAGATTCTTATATGTGAAGAAAAACCAGTGGTTCAAGGAACTTTTCTTTTGTATCCTTCGAATACAAAGTATACTCTGCTTATGGTTGCCTTCTGTAGTATGTCTACAAGTTTATATAATGCCTTTCTTCTTACTTAAATAACTCAGTCTCTTTTAGACTTAAGGAAACGTTTTCTTTTTAGAGAGCGACTCTCCCAATTTCTCTCGGCTTTAAATATTTCGTCCACGTATCCTTTTCACATCAGTCGCACACTATTAGGCTCTTAAGTCTTCCGTACTGAGATCCATAAGGTTTCTTCAAGACGTGGAAACCAGAAGTACGTCGATGTTGACAAAATGCACCTTTGTCCGTCGGCTTTGTCTTTGAGGTCTTTTACGGAAAGAAGGAAGGATCATTGGGTGTATGGATAGAGTTTTTACAGGACCATGCGAATCACGTACACTTACGATGCTTTCCACAAACGATTACTCTGGCCATTGCTTTCGAGAACTCCATAGCGCTCTGCGACAGTCATTTGTCCCCAATTAATCTAATGCCGTCGAAACAAAGGAGGCGAATGAGATGGTTTGAATGCGAATTACAGCTATTAAGATCGGCGTGGTTTTTATATGCTCTCTTTCTGCGTCACCGAAGTCGTGTTCTGTTTTAGGTTAACTGCTCGAATAGCGTCTTCTTCACATGCTAGGAATGTGTCCTTAGATTTTATTTATCTTAGCTATGTTTCTCTCTTCTTTAGCCAGCATTTAGGTGCTCTGGTATGGAATTAGGTGATGATATTGTAAATTTTTGGTTTTTTAAATTTCCTAGAATATCATTATATCTTTAGGATAAATATTCTTGAATTACCTCTCATGGACCTTAGAGTATTTTTTACTTGTAAAAATCCTCGGGGTGAAAATCATGGGTCCTGGTGTTTAGTCTCACTTATAGAGAATTCTCATTTATCCGCTACATAGGTATCCTGGTTCGACGGTATGTTGAACATTGCTGTTTGACCTCATATTTCTGTATGAGTCAGTAGTGAAATATATGTAACACATACATCAGAATCAATATATTAGGGCAATCTATCTCTTCTCCTATCTATATAATGGATAATTGGAAGTTCTTGCATGGGATTATGTTAAAAAAACACCATTTATTGTGAAATAAACGTTTAACTTTCACAGATATTTACTATATATACTTTATTTATACACGAAGGAAACGAAACCAATTTTATGAAGGTTTCCTCCTTCACCTTAATTTTATAAACTTATTTAAGGGTTTTCGATACCGATTCCAAAGTAATCGTTTGAAAGCTGTACGCATTCGCAGAACGATGTTAAGTCCTCTCTTCTTAAACTGAAATTTTATGAGGAATTAATTGTGATATTGTATAGTATAATTATACTACTTGCATGTCATTGAGTTGACAATTTCAGTCGTTAGAATCTGTATTATCACCGAACTTAGAAGTACCATTATGACATAGGTATAAAATACTAATGACAATTTTACGTTTGAAGATACCAAAACATAAGAGTTCTGCGTTCAGATACCAGAATTCTGCTTCCTTTTCAAGGAAAAACAGTAGCCCACCGATGCCCCAAAGCGAACTCAGATCCCAAAACCAAACGAGAGTAATATCCGACTTCGTAGCAACTCCATTTAAAGCGCGAATTTCAAATGAACTCGTAAATTGAGCGTCCTAGGATTGAGTGATGTATAGAGCTCATGTTATGGTATCGAACGTAATTGGACAGACGATAAAAAATCGACGCTACTTCACGTGGCGCTCGGGAATAATAAAAAGCGAAACGCGTCCTTCGATGGAACATCTGGTCCGCATAAAGTCTACCGACACTTAAAGTAACATATTTATAAGTCGCGAGATCTCCTCCGCAGGTTGGGACTCAGGCCACGTACTCGCGCTCGCATAAGTGGACGTTTTCGTTACTCTTTTTTCGATCAGATAACGCGCACAGAATTTACTAAGACCTCTATCGAAGGAGGAAGCAAATGAGTGGTCACCAGATTGACTACTTTGTTCTTATAGGCCTGGGATTTTCTCTATAAGTTAGGCTATTTAGTTCGAGATTGAGTGTCCTATCATGGGATGTTGGTGCACACAATTCAGGTATCATATGGAGCTTTGTGGATGTTAAGAAAAGTTGGCAGAAATCCTTACCTGAATTCTAGCCTCTGTCAAGCCGATCTTCATAGCGAGCTCTTCCCTGTAAGAGAGAAAATTTGCGATTAGAATTGCTTATCAACATTATCCGGAAAAAGATTAAGTTGTGAAACATAGCTCCTCAAAATAATTACCTCACGAGTTAAAAAATTTTGAAAAGCTAAATTTCAATGAGGTGATACACCTTTGAGATGAGGTATTCATATGACTTACATTAAAGAACTCACAGATTGCCAAGTGGGTAGTTGCGGTCAACTTTGAGCGAAAGAAGTACGGGTTCGATTCCTGGTGGGAACCCATGTACGAAACGACCTCAACTGCCGGAGCCCTTTTAACAATACTACTATTTCATGAAAGTTATTTTTGCTATCACATAAGCGTTGCCAAGGGTTAATCTATATCCACAACAGTTCAGAATTAA
Organism: Pachydiplax longipennis; assembly: GCA_036926295.1. NCBI lineage: Eukaryota > Metazoa > Arthropoda > Insecta > Odonata > Libellulidae > Pachydiplax > Pachydiplax longipennis. Next base: position 7,703,744 of record JAVFKF010000017.1, on the reverse strand, counting down.
TTGTGAAATTTTATTGGTTAAAGAGCGAAACGATTTGTCATTGACAGGAAGGACATTATAAAACCTATTATTTCGTAAAATTTCCAGAATTTCTAGAGATACGAAATGTAATTGCGTAGCACTGAGTGGCCTTTTATCAGCAAAAGAAGAGCTTAAGTAGCATTTTTTGTATTCTCGTAGGATTATTCTGTTTTTAAAGGCATTGAGTTTAGTAATTCGTAGTCCATGCCTAATATGCACAGATTTTAATCGTAGGAAAGCCTCAAAATTTTTTGTTCTAAATTATCCAACTCTAACATTCCAGTGCATTTAATATTCAAAGATTGTATTCTTTAATTTTTATCAAAGTTAATAAAGATTAGCTTCGATAGTCAAGAATTCCTTTCGTTGTTTTCCTGGATACCATGACTGCTACATTCCTGAGAAGACGGAAAAGATTTTTTGCCGTGAAAATTATTCGTTCCTTAAAGGTAGTTAAGGTGAAAAATTTTTCAGGGAAAATTCACTTATCTCCAGTCTCTTAACATTTGCGCCTCTTTCTGTCATAAATCACATGATACGATTAGTGGTAATAGTACTCTCCAATATTTGATATCCTTATATCTAGTATTCATCAGTCTCTCACTTAGTTGTATTATCAACAGTGATATACGACTAACGAAAAACATTACTCGTGAAAGTTTCGCCTTAAGATGATAATCCTCCTTGTTTCTCGGACTCGAAGGATTTTACTGAGCGCGGTATCGGATAAGAAATACATTGAATTTAGTTCGCGATTGCGCACAAATGATTCCCAAATCAATCAACGACAGTTTCCTGTCCATTCTCGTTTGCTATTAAAAGGAAATGGTAGTTATTGGGTAATGTTATCAGTCGTTTCAAGAATTCATGATTGCCGAGGACGATACGAGAAAGCAATCGAAGTAATTGTAAAATAGAATCATGGTGCATCTTCCATGTGCCACACCGCCGAAAGGCGGCTTCCAGGGTACATATGTAGATGTAGATGAATGTTCACTTGTCTTGTAGCCTTTGAATACCCATAGACTGAGTAGGAATTTAATTTAAAGAATGCGATCTCAGCTCGAAAATTTTTTGTTTGCACAAAGGCCATGAGGGTGGTAGAGATAGGCGATAAATGTGTGACAGCCAGGACTTTCCTCCCTCAAACTCATGTCCTCTCTGTTCTTCCCAACACAGTCATCTTGTTAGGATGCTGGAGGTGGCTATCGCGAGTTGATGTGAAGCAGGAAAACGTCTTGAATCCTTTTAAAGGGTGAAAGCTATTGTCTCAAGTGACTTTCCGCGCCTTTCAGATCTTGTGCGACATGCTGTTTGATTCCTTGGAAATCATTTGCAAAAAATCCCGGCATATTGTCGTCAGGATTATTATCCTATTGTTCATCAGAAGTTTTACCAAGCATTAAGATCGAAAATTTACGTATCTGAATGCAAAGGTAATTAAGTGCCTTGTAGTAGTTGTAATTCATCGATAGGGTAATCTCTATACTTTAGGTCTAGCTTAGATGGCGATCAACAAGTTGAACGTTGTTACGTTGCGTTTATTAAATATACCACCGTATGCGACCAAATAGTTAAAATTTAGAATTTACTTTGAATATGAGCATATTTTCATTATTACATATCAGAAATCTGAAAAGATGAGAGGTAAAACAGTAACCATTTGCCGGACGTTTACCTTCATCTTCTCTGTTATTATCTCAGCTGCAGTATGCTTTCTGTGCAACACTTTGCTCAGGTCTGAATTTTGACAATCGCCCCTATGCAATAGCTTCATTAAATTGGTATACGTTTCAAGGTGTTTCTTTCAAAATAGTAATAGGACAGAAAAAGATTTTCACCGTTATTATAAAAGTTGTTTCTGTAAGAAAAGTTATATTTGCAGGAACTGCTCCTTATGAACTTCGTGCATTTTATATGCCATTGCAATTAGCAACTTCTAAATATTTCCTGAATTTGAAAGAAAATATCATGAAATTATACCTCTCGTAATATAGTTTATCGCAAAGAATGAATATTGCGAAGTAAACCCTTTTAAGTTCTTTACATTAATTATTGTCATTTCCAAGAGAGATCTCATATTCAATTAACAACTGAAACGTATAATTTCTTGTGAAGAACTAACGAACTAACATTGCATAAATTCCTCTATACCTGCACGTAGCAGTTTTTCCTATATTCCATTTCTTATGCAGTAAGAAAAACTTGTTCTTTCCTTCATAATTAAGCTAAATTAACAGTTCAAAAGATCTGTTTATATCGTGGCAGTTCGAGGAAACTTGTTGATTACTCAACACTTTCAAGTCTAATAAATGAAAGAATCACTAAAATATTCCATTGAACATGGTCTATTACTTTCAGTGGAAATTATAAAATATTTCTTAACAAGGGAAGTTTTCGAAAATTTTTGAAATACTTTTAGCTATGATAAAGAAAGCATCCCGTCAATGGGAAAATAGCGTGAGACCTGTGTAGAAACAGCTGTGGCACATTAGTCGATAAAGATATCGCCAAGTTGTGGTGAGATTGCTGCTCTTGAACAGACTATAGAAGAATTCCAAAATTTATTATCTGCAAAGCCAATTACGAAGATATTCCATTATTGGCAGAGAAAATAGAGTAAAATCATTCCATGTCCTCGATATTTTTTCCTTCTCCAGTCTTGCAAAAGGACTTGAAATATTTTAATGTCACAGATCCGTTATTTATCGTTACAAGGGATGTTTTGTAAGCAGGCGAGGGAGGTTTTGCTATATGTACCGTTTTGCCTTTACAGGGAGAGATTTTTAAAAGACTACCGCGGGAGTATCCTCTACGAATGCAATCCTTTAAGAGATCCATTCCCATACGTGTACTGGAATTCGATTTCATTCAATCTGAAACAGTCTCCCGTTGAGGGAATCGTAGCTTTTTTCTTCCTGTTAAAAAGATATAACATATGTAACATCCGGACATCAAAAATGTATTATTACTGCATCGACAAACGTATTAAAATGAAATTCTTGGAGCTCTCAAGCCATATTTTTTCCACTCATTCTCTTATAAGCAGACTGCCCTGCCGCGTATTGGTTTCTGGATAAGGTAACGAGGAAAATAAATTCGCTCCAAAATATTACCTAATTACCCAGTTCTGTCACATTACGCATGCAGTCGGGGAAATACATTCGCACATATAAAGACTAATGAGCAGGAAATGGATGGCTTAAATCATTCTGTCATACATTCCTTATTCTGTTAAAGTCGCGATATCTCTCAACCACTCTTCGTATTGCATTCGATATCAGTTTCCCCGCTTCTGCAGGGAATATTTATCTGCACGGCGTTTTGTACCGGCGTCTTAAGGCGAGTCTTCGAATCGGGTACATTTTGAAATTAGTTTTTTTTTCGAAAGAGTTTTGCCGAAAAGTATTGCTTTGTTGGATATCGAAATCAAAGGAACGAATTGCGATATAGTCCGTTGACGCGAAGTTTGAATTATGCGAATTTCAAATAATCTTTTGAGTGGTTCACGTTTTAGGTTGAAGGGTATTATCGGCGTGGTTGTTAACTGGACATGTACTGATAGCGGCACTTGTTTCTTTCCAACACGCAACTGATACGAGGTGTGCTATGCCCCAGCAAAAAGGAATATTTGGCGAGAACCTTATTCACCTCAGTTGCGAAAAATCGGACTGAGTTATCACGTCGGAAGAAAATGAAACTGAAAATTGTTAGTTTGAATTGGGGAAGCATTTATGTTGCAGTCAGCAGTTTTATTTGATATTAATATAGAAATATTAGGCAGTCGTGCATTTGACCTCTACGTCATTTTCTATGATTTTTATCCTAAATTCATACTTTTTTGTCTAATGTAAATTTAAACATCACCTACCAAAAGCATTTAAGGTTCAAGATATTCCGGAGCTCAGAGCGAAAGTGTTTAGGGTTCGGTTATTACTTGAAATTGCAAATATCCTAACGAGTAGCTGAGCAGTATTTCTCGATAAAAATAGCATGATTTTCTGACTACAATGATCATAGAGGATTTAAAAATAAGTTTTTTAGAATTAATGACAGAAAATTTTGTATACCTACAAATCTTCAATTTGACAACTCCTGTCTCGCCTTAGAGATTCCTTGTTTTAGAGATTTTATTTAAATACTAATATATTTGAGTTATTTACGTACTCTATTGGTTTGATATAAGCCTTGAATTTTATCAACCTTGAATGCAATAGAATAAGGATATTGTCCAGATAATCTAAATTTGTGCCTTTAATACTGTCAATCCAAGCGATACTTGGTTCCCATATACTGTAGGTCAAAGGTGATCCTCCCAAAAATTTAATGTTAACAGTCATCTTGAGTCTATCTAAAACATTGATAAAATAATTTCACCGAATGAATGCTTATTTGAAACTATATTCATCAGCTATAAGTTAAGAAATGGGATGAGGCTAATTACACGTTTCACGTATTGTGCATCTATCTCAGAGTAGAACTTAGTATGATTCCGTTTAAAGAAAATTCGTAATTTGGAATGATAAACCATGTAAAATTTCATCGGCTATCTATTTCGTCGTGCTTTAAGTTATATTTCGTCTCCCTTATATTTTTCAGGAATAAATTTTATAAGAAACATTATCATCTTGCTATCTGGCTAATACTACAACTAATTTTATTCAAGATGGAGACCTTTCAGCTTTCAAAATAATCCTGATTACCATGTGAATGCTCTTCCTCATCAATTCCGTCAACTAATAAACTGCGATCAGAATCTTTCGAAAGGTACATTATGTCCAAATGTTAGTTCTCCGTGTTTTTCTTAGTGGCGAAAGATAAATTGAAGATAAGTTAATAGAATACATACTGCTTCAACTAACGGACATGTCTTGGTGAATGATATAATGCAGTTAGTTATGGCGTGGAAATGAAGACGTTTCTTTGTTATCCTGCCAAGTAATTGCTTCAATTGTGGAAATAAAGTATTCCTCTCGACAGCGACAAACAGTTTCGACCTTGGAAGCGACGTCCGAGTAATTTTCTTCACGGTTCTTTTCATGTCGTAACGGATAAAATACTCTCTTCTCTTTGTTTTGTCGATTTCTATAACGTGAGTTAGAGTCGCGACGTTAAATCCTCAACTTTGATTCTCAAAATCTCTCTAATAGTTGATTTGAGTGAGAAGTATGGGGAAGGCTATGCTGTTAGGAATATCTGAGCTCTCGCCCAGGATTAATTCGAGAATAAGTAAATATAGTAAACTTTCGATTATCCGAGTTAGTGATGGGGAGAAGAAGCACGAATAAGCGGAAAATGCGTATAGTCCAATCTTTCGCTATTATTTCTTTAAAATTTACGTTAATGAATAATTTATTAATACTTTCACGCATACGCACTCATTATTTACATGGATTTATTAGTTTTCTTCTCTTTGTCGCGGATCTTTTTAAGAGCGATAATGTCATGGCTGTCGTGCTCCTAATGCTAGATAGGAAAAGACGTAAGTCCTGCTTATATAAGGATGCTTATATAAGAATTGTCTGAATTCATTGAAAAAGACCGCAGAATATGTGGACGAAAATAAAAATTAATGCACGGAGAGTCCACTGAGAATCGGAAGTTTACTGTAATTCATTATTCTAATTCCATAGAAAGTGTAAAACAAGCATACCTCTTCTCTACGGCAATCGATTCTGGGAGATTACTTTCTCAAACTCGTAAAATATTGAAAATTAGTGACTTATTTTGTATCTTTCAACATTTACTGAATTAATCGATGTTTCATTTGTCATAATTTCATTGAATTCTTTACTTTATAGAACTATTCATCTAGATTATTTGTGTACATATATCTTATTACGAGAGTTAAATAGGCCATCACTAACAATTATTAGAAACAGTGCTAACCCATTTTTCAAGCCGATTTTTTATTTCACAGAGATTGGTAGTATCCCATGAAGTTTTCTCGAGTGATTTTGATCGCACTTACGATTGAGATTGAGAATTCTCGAGAATTTCCAAGATCGAGAGTAATACTTCCCGGGAAACGAGGGAATCCCGAGTCCCGAGAAGGGAGAAAATATTGGGGAAATCACGAGGTGTACTTGATCGCAGCCGAGACATTATTAAGATAGCCATCTCTACCCCTGGAGCCATTTTGATATGCCCCCTCAGCCCAGTTTTCGAGCCGGTAATCTGTTCCGCCAACCTGCTGTTAACCATTTAAAAAAAGCAGCGCCCCAGGGAAGAAAGGCGAAGGGTATGGAAAAGAGAATAAGGCAGAGGAAGGAAAGAAGAAAGCTGAAGGGAAAGGTGTGCTAATGGCGGCATTAAGGTCAGCGTGATTACATCTCAATCGCACCGAAACAGGGATAATTTCCTCAAAAAACTCTACTGACTTGATAGCGGTTTGATTTTAGATTATCGGAAGCTCGGTTGAAAAATCCATAACCTATTACAGAGGGCGGATTCCTCCGTCATCTTCTCCGGAATCTATAACCTATAATGGTATCCGTGCAAGGCGTAAAGTATTTTCCCGCGAATGTTTCAAAGTGGAGAGGAGATGCGCCGTAACGTTTAATTATTTTACGGGAGAATCTGATTTTATAGCATATGGACGTAAACACGGTGCGTAAGAATTAACTTCCGAGGTGGGAAGGAGATTTCAGGAATTTTTATGTTCTTTCACTTTGGGAACGAGGAGATAATGTTCGTGACGGGAATCTGTAGCATCAGCTATGTTTATCTTTAAGTATTACATAGAGGGAAACCCGGTAAAGACGCTTTTCAGTGAACAGAGATATAATTGCATTATGTACGGGATAACCTTATATCCAGGATATTACAAATTTTTATTTATTATCTGTTAGAAAACAAAAGGAAGGATTTTTTGCTCTTTGATTCTTAGACAAATGCTTTAGACCTTCAAAACTAATCCCTTTTTTTGCTTCATTCTGCTACAGATTTCTAGTCTGCCTACTACTTTTTGTAATATAGGTTGCCTTCTGGTGATATTTTTAAAGATTGGTCGGTTTTTCGCACAAAAAGAGCATCTTCCTTTTTGCTTATTTTAGTCTTTTTCTCTGTAAAATGAAGCAGTTTTAAGATTTTAAGCGTTATTTTTATATTGTGTTTCGTATGAAAGGGACCCAAACCAAGAGAAAACCCGCGTAAATAGCGGGACGGCGTCTAAAGCGGGAGCGTTTTAAACAGGTTATATGGTATTTATCCTGTAAACCACGTTTTCTTATGTGATAGGGGGTACATGTATATACCAGTAGGTCTACTTTTCTAATAGTTTACTATCGACTTAATTTGAGAGAATAGGGAGTTTTTGAAACTAGTTCTAGCGGCTACTTCCCCGTGTAACAGAGAGAATACATAATATCTGCAGCATCTTCCAGGGAAGTGCGTACTATCTCTGAATTTATTGAGCGAATTTAGCTGTAGTTTAAATCTTCTTACTTTTAAAGATCATTATCCTACGTCCGAAAGCATCTGAAAAACACCGATTTGTAATCCTAATATTAAAAAACTGAATTGCCTCTCATTGAAAGTAATCTAATTCTTGATTGAAATATTTTTACGTCGTTCCCACACACTTCATACAGGCTTGAGGAAAGAAATTTTGAATTATCTTTAAAGTGCATATTGGTTAATTTTTCTCATGTCTCAAACATTAATCCTCGTTAAGTTTTAATTTTCTTACTGAAATCTAAATGTAATTATTGTGGCTTTCTCCAGTTTAAATAAATTTCTCACTTAGATTCTGAAATATTTTGTATTCGATTGAATTACAGGAATTTTCATATTATATTTCGCAGAAATAGCCCCAGGCTTAATCTTGAAGTTCGTAACATGTTTAGCAATATTTTCCGCAATGACACCTCTTCTTATGAATTTAGGATTTACTGCTATCTTACATTAGTAATCTTACGTTCATGACAGACCTTTTTGATGAGAATCATTTTTTCCTCTTATTTCTGAGCTACAACTGTAATATGTCATCTCTATATTCTCAAGGTGATAATATTTAAATATATATTCCATCCATAATCATTAAATTATTTTAAATTTTGATTATAGTCTTTATCGTCGCCATCGAAGTAACAATTTCGGCATCGAGAGGAAGGAAATACGCCAGACAAAAATCTCGAGATAAAAAGATCGTTATCCCCATATGTTTGTGTAATGGCGAAGTGGAACAAAGTCTGGGCATAACAATAGAGGAGAAGGCTTTGAAGTGGAGAAAATGTTTGAGCATTTAGGGACGGTGAAGATCTTGCAGAGATGGGAGCAATGCCGAGTAGATTTTGCCGCGGAAGGAATCTCGAAAATTGGATAAAAGACGCTTCTCTGAAACAAGGGGCCATTATACACCGAGAATATCTTCAGTACGCATCTGTGCGTTACACTATCACGCTTCTTGTTAAGGAGGATTTTCTGCAGCGCCACTTTTATGAAATTATAAAAACACGGCTCGTAACTTCACGCGAAAATCGATCCTTCGAGATTGTCGAATTTTTTGCGAGTTTGCTGATTTTATATATAAAAATTTAGCAACCCTCGTAGTGTTACAACACATGTCGCGAGGGATGGTATAATTGATGGGCTAATCATTTTCTTTAATTAGTTCGTTCGTTCGTGCTAAATGAAGTTATTATTGAAAATATTTTGGTAAATACACCCGCACTTACATTAATATCTTACTAGCCTACTCTCGTAGTGTTGCATTGGGTGACCGGTAATAAATTTCCAGAAAAATATCACAGTTAATTTCCGGTGGTTAACTATATGGTCGCAGGGACATGTTCACAGTAAAAAGTCACAATTTCAGCTAGCAAATGTCATCAGACGATATGAAAGAGCATAAGTCGTCATCACAAAGGCTCACAGCATAAATAATTGTCATTGTTATTGCTGTATATAATACAACATTCAGCTCTTTTATGAGCTCTTAAATAGCTGCATGTGGTTGTGTTGGTTTGGGTGGTCGGTTGGCGGGCGAGGACTTTCTCCAGTACAAGAAAACCTTGCGTAGTAATTAAATAAATCTTTTGTAATTTCTGTGACTTCTTCCCATTTTTTTATTTTCTTTGAATTCACTATCTACTTTATTCGTTGCATCAGATACATAAGTCTATTCCGATATTATACTACTGTCTCATATCTTTTGCGGAAGGAAAGGTATTGTGGAAGCGACTAGTTAGGAATGTAATTTTAAAGCCCATCAGCATTGGTAAAGTATGTCTGTAGTACAACGGTGTATAGTTTTTGTTCTCTTGATAATTACAGAGCTATTTAAATAATGTAGAGAACTAATTATTTTTTTTTAGGGTTAGAGAACATTTTGGTTTGGTTTTATTTTAAGAATACCACCGAACGATTTGTATCAAAGTACATGTCGCCTAGTCTATCTTCTTAACTGCTCAAATATCAAATTATGTACTCAAATGTTTTTGGATTATTTGATTCAATTATACAACGACTGTAAGAACTATTCCACCCTCTTCGCCTCATATTTTGTATTCGAAGTTATGAATTAGATATATCAATCCTGCATATACCGCCGTTACCTTTTAAAATAGAGGAAATATGGTTTAGTGCCCTTTGCTGGAGTTGCGTGGATCAACAAAAGGAAGTTCATAACATGTCCATTTACTCCTTTGAAAAACTAATGGAGATTTATTTAGGAATGATAATAAATTATTCCATTATAGAGAAGCAATTATTTATTACTAGGTTATTATCCCAGCGATATAGTGATATTAGCTGCTCTAATAATCCAGTAATCTACCATTGTCTTAACCCTTTCGGTATCTGACTAAACAGGACCTTTGGCTGGGCCGCAAATAGGTTTTATCCATATCAGCCCGAGGCGTAAGTACGGAATACAATGATACATTCATCAGTGAGGCAACATCAAAGGAACGACTTTACCTGGACGGCTATCGAGATGGTCAGATGATTTATGAATTGCCTAACAATACGATCTGACGAAATTCAGCACGCTTATTTTTCTGATACGTCGAAAAGTAGGGCTCTGCGCTATCGGCGAGGTTGTATTGCAAAGCAGCCTTCGATAAAATGATTGGGCGATAACCCGAAAGTAACGCTGATTTTATAGCATTAGGCAATGGAATTGAAAAACGCGTACATGAATGCATTTGTTGCTATGCTTTTAGTATTTTAAGTCTACTATACAAGCAGAACATTGATAACGTTAATGAATTGTTTTTCAATTTTCATTTCATTTAATTTTATTACTCATTCATATATCTTTAATTTACCTCTAACAATCGTGCAGCAAGAGGTTAAATCTTCGTATTTCGATGGAACGAATTTCTTATTTTCCATTAAGTTCTGTAGTACTACTTCAGAGCTGAAAATGTTTACAAGTAATTACTCTTGAAGCTACTACCTTTCTTCTCTCTTGCTCCACAAAGTTGAGCTTGCATAAATCAAATTCATGTAAAGAATGTGGCAAGCACTAGAAATTCAGGCAAAGTGTAAAGGTTTAGTAGAAATAGTAGTTAAAGGTTTTCCGTTGCTTTTTCTATGAGATTTTAGAAAATACTGACTGTAAATGCATTCAATTCTTATTTTTACTTCTCAATTTTAATTTCTTCCTTGTTTATGATATTCCTCTGTTTCGTTCTCATAGTCATCCACCCTTTTTGAAAATTTTGCTTCCTTTTACAATTGATAGAATGAATATTTACCCCTGATCATTCACTCACTCAAAAATATTGGAGATCTTACAGATCAGTTTCTTGTAATGCCTCATGTTTTTATGTACGCATTACAAGAATTAACCTCACGTTTATTTCCGTAGTTTTTAAATTTCTCTTTCTCTCGCCCATGAAGTTGCCATGCTTCATAAAATAAGATTCAGAAGCTAGTAATATAATCTTTGCTTTTAGTTAACAACAGATAGAAAAGTACCAGAAGATATCAATGCACGTACTTGAAAGTTATCGAAAATTTCGTTTAGAACGATTTAAAATTTTTTAAAAGAGTTAATGAAATAGTTACGGTGAGAGCTTCTGGAATTCTTCCACAGGAAAGAATGAATAATGAACTTTTCACTGCGACCAAGGGTTTGTTTGTCGGGCGTTGTCAGCTTGACAATAGAGTAACGAAGTTACTACTTGCGTAACGAAGCCCGAGTCGAAGCAAGAAATTTTTTAATGAGTGAAATCTCAAAGATCATACTTCACTACTCCATATAACACTATAGTTTCAAAACTTTGATCGAAAACGTGTGTGTTGTAGATGCGTCTTTTTCTACAGGTCAGAGATAATGTTTGAAGGGTCAAAGGACGGTGAATGAGAGTTGTATGTGGAGGCAACAGCGGGTAGCCGTCGTATCCGCTTACTTAAATTATGGAGTACGTTGAGAGCGTCGCTGGCAGGGATTATAAAATTGAAGGCTCCGATAGAGGCAATGGGAGGGGAAAGGAGTGCCTTTACAGTTGAGTGAGAAGCGTACGTTTATCATACAGGTGGCCAGGAGGTCGATTCCCGGAAAGTGCATATTACCATAGTTGTTAATTTAAATGTTTTTTGATCTATCTATCTATGGAGACTGAACTGAACTGAAGTAGAGTCAGGAATTGTCTCTACTTCAGAATTACGGGGATATTTTGATTATATATGAAAAGATGGCAGAAGTATAACATGTGAAAAAAGTAGAGACTTGTTCGTATGTAGGGAACCTGCAACTTTTAGGCCTCATACTGTCTTTTCGTCTTTCCCTTAATCAAATACTCTCACTTAAGTAATATTGTTTCTCAGTCCTATTTATTTTTCAGGTAATATAAAATTGTAGATAGTATCACCTAAGTTAATTTCGTGATTAGACTAGTATTCATTTGTAGTATTTGGTCTTGCTGATGACCGTTACGGTCGGAGTCAATATAACTTTCGTGGAGAGTACGATTAACTGTTTTCGGTAATTTTTTGAAATTTGTCTGATCATCTACTGTTTTTTCATATTACTTTCTTTAAATTTAGGAAAATAAACAGCCAGAAAGGAATAAATTGAAAAAAGACTTAACCACCTTTAAATGAAACAAAATTATTTATTTGGCAAGTAATCGTTGCGATATTTTCATCAAAGAAGAGAAACAAAACCGGTTTTTTGGAAACTATGGAATCGCTATATATACTGAATAGGACAAAAACGGTCATAATTTGTCGACAATAATCTTCCATAATCGTTGTTAAAAATCTTCGGTTGCTATCCCTTCGGTTTCGGTTTTCGATGCTGGTACACCGGAAACCGAAAAGACGTAATTTTACCGGAGTAGAAACCGAACCGGAACCGAAAACTATTATTTATTCCGTCCAATTCGGTTCCCGGCAATGTACATTTAACTTAACCGTATCGGATGAAGGCTTATTGAACATGTGTAATTACATGTGTAATAAATTAATTGCAACTAACAACTGCTAATTCTATTCTAAAATAGTAGTGATTGATGAAACCGTAATTTCTTTCTTTGGTTGAAACGTAATGAAAATCGGAACCAAAAAGTTTGATGTCCTGATTATCTTATTGTAAAGGATTATGAATGAGGAATTATAATAAAGAAAAATTGAAAGCAAATGTTGTGAGGAAAAACAAGGTATTTTAAGAAAATTTATCCGGCAGAAAGTCCCATTGCAATCGGAAAAACGTGGAATTGAAAAAAGGAGAAACAGGAATGAGTGTGGAAAAGAAATGGGAATAAGCAAGGTGGAAAAAGGAATCAGATTTGAAAATAAAAGACGTTGCAGCCGCTGGGAGAGGGTTATTGGGGGAAAAGGTAATTGTAGCATGAGATGAGAACGTGGAGGTGCATTTAAGAAATTACTGAGGGCCGCCTCGGTTATTTTTCAAGCCAAAAGGGATGTGAAGAGGAAATGAACGGAGGAGTGGTGTTATCATGTGAAGAGTCCTCTGCTCACGACCATCGTCTAACTGTTGTCCTCTACTGCATCGAGACTTTTTTAAAAGTAGGTTTCGTAATTGCGTTTTTGGTCGGCTGGAATCCCGTTAGACTCCCGGTGTTGAATGTATGATTAACTTAAATTGAAATGAGAGGTAGCCGAATTCCATCCGAAAATCGTAATTACCGAGAAAGTCTGTCGCAATAAACGAGATCTTAGTCGTGTTCTCCTGTCCGAGAGATATACGTGTTTCCCAGTTCTCGAGTGGTTTTTATTTTCCATTAGGAAGTGTTTCGCAATGAGGATGAGAAAAGATGTTCTTTTAGAATGACTCGATGTAATATAAAAGCTGCTTATGCAGCTGTCATTCCTGTTGCTTTGTAATAGTTTATTTTGATTTCTAAATCCTGTTTCAGAACTAAAATTTTGATCCAAACAACGCCCTAATATTTGGGAATTTTCGTTTGATCTAACCTGAGAGTCTTTAAAAAATTTGCCGTCAGAAAACAAAAAGATTTTACAAATCCTTTATACTTAGAGATTTATACTTTTAAATTATAACGCATGTATTGGATTGAATAAGAGTACAATACAATAATACACGATATGATGATAAAATAAAGGGTATAACAAAGAGAATAGGTTCGTGATCAACGATTGATCTGATTTTGAAAAATCAAGATGATTTATATAAAATATTTTCTTATATCTCTATATGTTACCAATTTCAAGGAACAATTAGCATTTAGAACCCCGATTTCTGTTTGTGGCACTATGATAACAATAAACGTATTCTGTTTTCGTAATTTACTGAGGATAAAAGTTTGCCTGCCTCTGTATCTTCCCTAAATTACAATGACTTAATTCTATGAATAAAACGAGACTTGATTTTTAAGATGAAAGCTTGGGTAATACCATAAATCATGATCCTTTACAACACTATATATCTTAGATGTATCTTAAAATGTAATTTAATCATCCTTCAAATAGTAACTCTTACACTGTCACACGCAATTTAATGATGCCGTACTTTTCTCGCCAATGGTTAACTAAAGAAAGTATTCAGAGAGAAAAATTTGAACGTAAATGAAATTTTCGAAAATTCTTTTATTGAGCTTTCAAAATTCTGTAATTTAAACTAGAATTATCTCTGCCAAAATCATCAAAGGAAATGTGTTGTTAATCATTTTTAAGTGAAAAGCATGCAGCTAGATGAAGATAACCCAACTCGTTTGTTCCCAACTTATTCAACGTTTAAAAACAAGTAGTATTTATAATTCTTAGTGAATCCTTGTGAATATTCAATAAGTCGATGTTTACTGAAGGAGATAACAGAGTGGTACCTTGCTTATATGTTTGTTTTTTTGGAGGCGGAGTATATTAATGCGCGCAGATGCAAATTGTTGATTTATTTCACGCGAATTTTCCGGAAAGTAAAACAAGTGGCCTCTATTTATTCGGATCGAAACCACGAATTCGTGGGATGATGGATAGTTACAAAATGCAAATCAAAGACCCTCCCCGATTCCATGTTCCAGCTATTATCGGTTTCCGAATTTACCAGCAGATGTTCCTCGAGAGACAAACGACTTTATTCGAACTAATAAATGCCTTCAGCTTAGACAACCATACATTATGAATGTAGACATGGACTCTAAACACAAGCAAATTTGAGTTGGTAATATGTTAATGCACAGTTGAGGAGAAAGAAGAACCGATGCACGAAATTGAAGATCTACAATACCTATTCAGTTTTTGATATGAATGAAAGTAGGTCTAACCCGAAGGACCTCGATAAAATATTTTAATTATGATAAGTGGTGAGGTTTTAATTATAAATACAAAACAAGAAATTTTTTTCGAACAAGTAAAGATAGTAAGACTTATTAGATATACCGTTTACAGAATTTTGATCAATTTAGCGGTATTAAGATTTGTCAATTATTTTAAATATTATCTGCAAATTCAGGATTAGCAGAACTCTATGTCTTTATTTGAATTCACGTAAATCAGGAGAAAATATATTTTAATTTTAGAGAAAGCAGATTCAAAGCATCTTTCAATTTGGTTAAGATTAATAATTATTTTAAGGAATTAAAAAATTTTGCGACCCATTACTTTGCTTTGTGCTCTCTACTAGTTTACAAGAGAACATTAACAAAGATCTAAATGGAGCTCTCAAGAATGAAATCAGTTTCTTTAATACTATTCGGTTTAAGCAACACGCCTATGAAAGTCCTAGAGAAACTGAATCGCCAGATATTTTAAGCAGTTTTAACAAACAATTAAACAACGGAAGAAAGAATTCTTACCTTTACTTAGTATATTTTCCTCATAAACGTGAGTGGTGAAGGTTGCTTTAAATCAATCGTGCAAAAAGCAGTTATTTACAGACCTAGTAAAGGTTATATCATGATTTACCTTTAACCATTTACCTTTAACGTTAGATTTCTTTGTTCCTGAGCACTCTCGAATGGTTATTTTGCAATTAGCGCATAATTAATCGATAAAGTTATCTTGTCCTTACGGTACACGTGCAGTGGAAGGTAGCAAACGAGAAGTACATCTGATAAACTTTTATCGAGGCCTTTTTAGTCGCTGCCTCGTTTCTGCATAATTCAGAGAAATTTATCTGATCGATGTGATGGAATGGAAACCTCCTCTCGAACGCAATTCGCCTTTCATTTTTCCTCATATCGTAATGATAGCGTTGTGCGAGGGTATTGGAAACTTAAGCAATTAACCCAGCTTCGTGGGTTCCGTTTGATTGTGCGCTAGCGAGGTAGTGCTTATTAACCGTTTCTTCTTTTGAATTAAAGGGAGCAAATGTATCATTTACCCGCATGATGTTTAATTCAATATTCGAGGAAACGCTATATTCTCCATCCTATAATGCGGCGTCTTTTTTGGCTTCTGGGAGATTGCATACTGGAGGGAACGGGTTTTTTTCTTTATCTGTTCTTCATTGTTGAAGTATCACGAAGATGAGAAAAACAAACAAGCAACGGAAGACAACAGGATGGCAAAAACGGTCACGTGATAATTCAACGGAGGCGTTCACGCGTGTTTTTTCACCGATGTATCCATGGATTTTTTTGCATACTTCATTCACCGAAATTTCTTATTTCCCCATAATTTCCGTATCTTTTTTCCACCATAAAGGGAGCGCCCTCATCCCGTAACATTTTGCATCTTTCCTTTTATTTACCTTTGGGCTCTTTTTCCAGAGTCGATGACAGCATTTTGTTCCCCGGAAGTGAGTCCTTAGCTCATTTCAGTTTTTGATTTCCGTCCAGCTATTTACTTTTTTTACCAAATCCACGGTCCACTGCGCGCGCGCAAGCTTTTGCGTTGCGATCGTCATTTTTTCATCATCTCGCGTCATTATAATCGCCTCGCTGAGATTGGAATATTTTCGTGCGGTGTCATGGCGGAGAGAAGAAACGGCTTTCATTACATAGCTATTATTTATGACGGAAACGAATTCTTGGGAGAGGCTGCTCGATTAAAACTTTTTGCAGTTTCGCTTCCTCGAAAGTTGGAAACTTTTGGAAACGAATTTCTAGCGAGTAGCACCAAGATGCGGTGAAGATTTTAGTTAGACAATCATAGGTTTTTATTCCGGAATGTTTTATCATCATGATGAAAAGAAATTCGATTACTACCAAGCCTTGTAGAGTCGAAAGTAAGAGCTTTCATTCAGTTTTTTTTATAAAATCAGTGGTGAGATTGAATCTTTTCCTCTGTCCACATGCTAGATAATCATTCGGTGTTATTGAATTATGTCAAAAAATTTTAACATTCTTTAATTTTCAATTATACGAAAGAAGGTATAGTGTTTTCTAGATAACGTTTTTAAACTGCTATATTTTGAAATATTTAACTTCAAGTCTTGAGATTTAAAAAATAATTTTATTGGAGTGAAGTTCACGTAAATATTTCTCGCATTTTTTTCTATACTGTTAAGAGTTGACTGAGAAGAAAGATATTTCGGTTGAAATATAAACAAAATTCGCTAAATTTTTTTCTCATTTCAGTTGACACTGTGACATAGTATGTGAACTAAAAGAGATTGCCTTTAGCCCACAAAATCCTTACGTTAATGTGGCACCTCGAAGATAAAACATTGTTCTACCTTTACTAATGCTTTTAATATGGTAAATTCTGTTGTTTTTCATAAAGCAAGATTCTGCATGTGATGTGATTATGGTGGCTTTAATGGTCTTATTTCATCACTTCTCGTAGATGAAAATTCTTCTTCAAGCTAGCTCACCAACGAAGTATTACGTTGCTTCACTTCACTGCCTCAGTGATTTGTGTCAATAATGGCATTCTTGGCATGCTCTAGCATGATTCAATGAAATCTACTCTTCATGTGTGACCGAACGTAATGATAGACTGAGTCATTTTCTCCGCGATAACTTCAGCGTAGCAGTTCATACCTAGAGGCTTTATTGATCTAGCTGGCGTACTGTTGATGACCTATGGTATAGAATACTCTGAATAGTATGAATAATGCGATTTGTATCTATTTATGGGTGTTTAAATTGTAACACCCCCAGAAAATAAATAAATTGTTCCCAAAACTGAACGAGTAAAATACGGAAGTCAATACTTCATTTTGAGTGCACATATCCAGGAAAAAACGAGGAAAGTGACGGTCTTTATTAATAATCGAATATTGCGAAAGACTTAAGGTATATAGAAAAGAGTCAACTTCAATTAAGTGTATAGTTTTTGCTGATGAGCTTGTTTTGTATAAATTTGAAGTTATTTACGTATTTGACAATATGAATCGGTAAGAATTCACCTATAATCTAATGATTCCACAAAGTTTGATAGTTATGCAAGTGATTATGGAAGATAGAGGAAAGATCAAACGTGACTATTCATTCTGCAAAGTTTTCAGTTTAATTTTAAGGGATATAATCCTTTAAAATCCTATCCTTTAGTATATAATATTATAATTAATGTTATGTATAATGTAACTCATAATGTGCGAGAACTGATACGCCTATTATGAACTCAAAACAGTCTGAATCATGCTTTCATTAAGTATATGAATCAAATACCTGAAATCGAAATTGATATAGGTGTCGGTTTTCGAAGAACAGACGATTTTTACAGAGAGTGACGTATTCGTTATCCTTAAAACGTGAATATTCAACGAAGAGATGAATCGTCGAAAGGGATTCATGAATGGAATGAACAAATTTATTCCCTCTAGTCACGTGACGATGACTAGGGGATTCTTCTTATTAGCGAATTGATTCGAAACGGTTATTCCCTCGCTTTACACATCCCCTCGTTCGACTTGAATGGCTCAGTCGCTAAATAGCACTCCAAATAGATTAACGCCACCCACGCTAAGTATAGAGATGAAGCGAAGTGCACCTGTGAGTGGGCGTGAACCGATGACATCACTGTGGACTACCAGAGAGTATTTCGATTGATCGAACCCCGAGGCGAAGAAAAAGGGAGAACACGACTTCCGATTAGTATCAATCTATCAAACGAGCCTCGTTGTCCGTGCCATACCACACGATCCGGGTATGAAATCAGCCGCTAAGTAAATGACGAGGTCACGACCATATTTCGCTGATGTATTAATCTCCCGCGATTTTCAATTCATCGCCCGGTAAGGACGTCGTTTTTTCTTATGGGACTTTTTATTTTAGATAAAAGAGGTTTCGTACCCCCTGGACGTGACTTCAACGCGGCAATCATCGAGATCGCATTTTTTCGTTTTTCAGATCGGGATTTTTTTGCACCTTTTCAACGATCTCTTTCCTTCCCTTTTTAAGTTCATTGCCTCGTTGAGCCCGCATTCCGAACGAGGCGCGTGTGTTTATGTCGCAACAAATGCGCGGCTGATCATCGTGTTAAATGTTGATTCCCCAGGGTGAGGTTTGACACCATCTAGCCACATGGCGATACTACGTGTAATTGCTCGTGTATCTATTCCTCATTGGATTATGGAATGAAGCTTATATGAGGGTGGATAAATGTTGGATTCAGTCAATAATTCTCAAGGAAAAACGGACTTGAAAAGTGATGTGACCGGGAATCGAACCCGGGATCTTCCTCTTTCCGGGAGTTTGCTTTATATAACTAAGCTATCCGGCCAGAACATTTTCTCAAATCTTTTATAGAATTCCAGTTCATTAACTTTGTTGGATAAAGAAAGATTCCGGGTTCGATTCCCGGTTCCATCAGTCCGTTTTTCCTTAGAATTTTTCTTTAGAGCTTTCCTTTATGTATAGAGTTACATGAATCCTTAAATAGTCGATAATGATAATGTTATATTTCCCGTTGTGTTCCTTCTGAGTCTATGCCCATTCATTAAATTAACTGGCCTCTTCTATCAATCTCATATAATTATTTAATTATTTCTATTCTAAAATTTATAGCAGTTATGAGCAAACCTTGAGATAGCGACCCATTTCCAAATGCTGATGAAGAGTGGAAAGAATCTAGTAATTCAGGTATGGGTTTCAATTGCATCTTTACTTCTTACAAATGAGACCTAAGACGTTTATCATCATCTGGTCAGATTGAAAAAGGATATTTCTTAATATTTAGCATTTCTACATGATTGTGAGTTGCGAGAAAATCATTTCACATCCTTTTATATCAACGTTAACGAAATCTTATATCCGTGCAAAAATTGTGAACTAAATTTTTAATCTTTGGAATCCACTCTCAATGACCGATATTTGAAAAACAGCTTGTTCGTTTAAACGGAGAAGAGACTTAAACACAGGGTGGTCATAGCAACTAATCTCCTCAGGGAGCAATTTCTTTAAAAATAAGTGGAGCATAACCGAAGAACGGAAAATGTCGTAAGGGTAAGTGCAGAGTTACTTCCTGCTCAGCCCTTTCAAAAATTGCCTTTCGCAAGATTTCTAAACGTAATTTTGGAATAGCGAGATCGTTTTTGGAAATTTTGTTGTTCATTTATGATTACATGTGAGAATGGTGTATCAATTTTAAATTTTTTTTACTTATGGTTATCAGAATTATTCCACGCTCAAGTAATTTGTTACCGGAATGATTATTTCTCCAGTTAACAGGTAAATCAAATACGTTACCGCAAGAAATTCTGCAAGGTCAGCATTTAATTGAAAATACTAACCGTTTAAACCCGATCTGGTGCATGACCCTCATTATATTAATGACTGAAAATCAGTGGAGATTTCGCTAAAATACACTACTGCAAACCTATTGGCCATTAAGGTCGGGAATCCAGTAAATAATTCTTAAGGAGTGATTCCGCGTTTATCGCACACCACTTAATCACCTAAAGATGCATTCGCTTAGATTCATCTAATCCCACATGATTGAATCTCTTCGCAAGGAATATTCATTTTTTATGCAAGCACTCCATCATGGCATATTTTACTGTCACTAGTAATCTTCTCTAGATGGAAATATTAAAAGTTTCGCAACGCAAGTCTTAGGATGTAAATTAAATCGTTTATAAACGCTATTGTATTTATCTTCATCATCGGGAGTTCAGTGCATTACGCTAAGCAAACAACCATCGCAAATGCGTAGATCCATTTCAGAGATTAATAGAAAATGCTCTTCCATCATACGTTCTTCCTCAGGTCATCCATGACCTGCGTAACTCGCAAAATAGCAAAGTTGGCTGACTTACCCAGGCTGAGATAAATGCCTGCAGATGGCCTTTCTCTTTGGGTGATTGTGGGTACATTTTAACTTCCGTTGCACCGGGAAGGATTACTCTACCCTGCCCTCTGATGGAAAATATCCACCTTTCTCTTTTACATTTAAAGTTCATTGATCAGGCTACCTTTTAAAGTTTGAAAGTTTCCTCTACTTAACTTCAGTAAGTCGACTCTGAGCAAGGAAGGCATAGAATAATTTTTCCATTCCATAACTCCTATTGAGAGCTGTAATGACGGGTTATTTTCCCGAACTACTCTTATTATTTCATCTTGGAGTTTTATAAACTATCGTATAACCAATACGATTAAATGGCTCTAGCTTTGAGATATATCTAGATTGTTCATTGAGATGCTTTGAAGCTGTTGCAAGTTGTCTATTTTATCAATGATCAAATTAAATACATGGCATACTTGCAATATTCAATGGGACGTACTGTTCACGATAAGAGATGATTTGGCTAAGAAAAATGTTCATCCCCTTAGAGCTGGGAATTTACATTGCATGTGTGTACATGATCGATCATAGCCCTTTAATCAACATCGAAGTCAATCTCAGCACAAACAACAGTCGGTCCATTCCACAGAAAATACTTGGAAATTAAATCGATTTGCAAATAGCATTCTTGGAGACTTTAATGACTGCATGGCAAAGTTTCATATACCAACTTTTTTTTTAGGTGTTCCACGAATCATGTTAGGAATTAAAACAAGGTTTCTACAATGTGTCGAATTTCATAGAGTACATCGCGTACACCTATGAATATTACAAAAATTTAATTTTCTGGTAATATAACAATTCCATCAACCTGCAGTAAAGGTTTTCTCTTGATTTCATTATTTGAAACATTGAAGATTTTACGCCACACCTTGCGTTCTCTTAAATCGCATTCAAAAGATAAATATCCTTACCAAGAATTGGGTTTAGGCAGTAAAGGCCAGTAAAATGAGTAAAGAATCAGTACAGAGGTATTTGCACTCATATCAAAGCAAAAGATTCCAATTCGAGATATAAAAAGTGAGATTTAAAGTTCTAGATCGCATATTATGATTATGAGAAGGTGTTACTTAGATGAAGGCCTTATCTGATAAATGATGAAAAGCTTAGTAATTTCCACATTGCATTATTCTAACGGTTAGTTTCGCTAGGGAACTTCGTCAGATATGCTACGCTTGCTGGCGAAACTAGTTGAAGCAATAAAAAAAATTGAGGTAACTACTAAGGATATT
Source organism: Pachydiplax longipennis (assembly GCA_036926295.1). Lineage (NCBI taxonomy): Eukaryota > Metazoa > Arthropoda > Insecta > Odonata > Libellulidae > Pachydiplax > Pachydiplax longipennis. Next base: position 7,681,890 of record JAVFKF010000017.1, on the reverse strand, counting down.
ATTATTAACGCGAACGATTTTGCTGATAAGCCTCGTCTTATATTTGTGTAAAAATTACAGCTTACATTGGCTGATTCATTGGATCGTTGGTTACTGAAATAAGATAAGATTCCTTCCAACAAGATGCAGTTTTTAACTATCATTGTGTTTCACTCGAACAGTCATTGAGTTTCGTTAAAAATCAGTCCGTGTAGGTACTCTAAGGATGTGGCAATATTGTCTGAAATACGACAGAATTTTACTCTCTGACAGAGTCTATGAAATATTTCCTTAAGTTGAAACTGAATATTAAGTTGAATATTATGTTGCTTAGAAAAGCTACGGTATCACTTTTACAGTTTAAGAATTTGAATTATTTTCTATCATTTCAGTCCTAATTAAAATTCTTAACGTACTTATTATGCCTTACTCAACAATAAAGTTATTGGATTTACCCAGTTTTCACCGAATGTATTTGTTTATTTCAATGTAAATTCAGAAACATAATTCAGAATAAGGGCGGTAAAATTGTTCGAGAAGCAGTAAAAATGTTACGAACGAAGTCGAAAAATTTTAAAATAAATGAAATACAAATATTAAATAGAAAATAATAAGGAAAATATACGTCTAAATATAAACGAACGATACAAGTGATAAAAATAAATCATAGTTGAATAAAAATATGTCAATGTATCAGAGGAAGGAGAAAGAGATATTAAAATTTTCTACTCGGAGAAAAATAAGGAAAGGATATTTATAAGACATACAATAGAAGTAAGTTATGTATTTTAGTTCGAAGTTTCAAAGCAGGGTATTTGATTCCGCTTCGTTTGTCTACTTTAGTTATCTCTCGATAAGTACTAATAAATTTTAACTTTCTGATAAATCCGATTCATCTTAAATTAGGTTACTTCAATCATTTTGATTGTTTGCAGATATTTCTTAGAAAGACCGCCGGAATCAATCTCTTCTCCTATGAACTGATAATTGAACCTTAAGTACGTTAATAATGCGTGGAATCAAACTCACGATTAAACATCGACCGCATTTTCTGCTCACCGAGTTGTTCGCTAATTAAAATACACGATTATCGGTCATCCATAAGCGTACTATCATTTCAAAATATCGCGAAACTTCATTTCCTTCGCGGCCATTAAATTCTTCACGATTTATAGCTGTAGAGACATGGCTGTTTGCTTTGATTTCACGGGAGAAAATTAAAGGATAAATAATACCCCGTCGCGATCTCCGTGATTTTTTCGCATTCCGTCCAATCTAAGGACAATCGTCGGGTGATGGGAGTGCGTAATCGCCTCGAGTGATAATCGCTAACGTAATCACATTTGCGCGGTTTGATTGAAGTGCACCCGAGTGACGCTAGATTAACTTATCGCCGCAATTACCTCGACTCAACTTCCCGCAGCAATGGACTGAAAGATTGAAATCTTCGGGAGCAACAAAAACAAAAGGCTGCTTTCACTCACATTAAGCGAGGAAAACGGCACTTAACTACGGGTTATTGAAAAAGAAAGCACACAGCAATTTGACGATAATTTGTGTCATAGTTTAATGGGCCGTGATAGCACAGGAAGCATTGCCTCCGAGTTTTATGACCCTTAAATGGATCGAAAGCGTAATGGGAAGTAATGCGCATCGTATATATATATACTGGCGAGGGAAAAAAGATGGGAAGATGAGGAAGCACTGGACATAATTCGTGCTTTTCGAAATAGTATTCCCGAAATGCCATCTATTCCCCGTTTTGCTGAACACCTGAGGACATGAGACGTAATTCGGTTTTTTACGCGCGGTCGGGAGTTATTAAAACTGCAAAAAATGGAGAAATTGCCTCCCGGTCGGATGACGAAAGAATTGATTGAAAGAAGAGCGACGAGTCGGAACTTAATTACAATTTAATTCGACGTGAAAAAAATCGAATTTTTTCCTCCCTCCAATCGACGATAAAAATCTTCCGTGGCCGAGAACCGATTCGATGAAAATAAAAATGCGGGAGAAAAAGTCAAACAAAAACAGTCTCCGTGGAAGTTTCTAATCAGCGCTTTTGTGGTGGGAAAAAACTTTGGAAGGGGACTTTGGCTTTCATTTCCTAATGGACTTAATTGGATGTTCTCATTCTGAAGGGCTAATGATAGGTCTCCGTGGTTGATCCACCTTCTCCTACGCGGCGCCACTTCACCCTTTCAATACTCTTCTGTTTTCCTTCGGGTGCCGTTATAATGATTCCCTCCGCCATCAATCCCTTCAAGGCCCCCAAATTACCACCGGTAGACTACCTTCAAACTTTTCAAATAAATTGACTTCTATTAGACTGTTAGTGCTCCTTGCTAATTAATTAGATGATCTTGTCTCAACTTAACTGACGTTATTTTTAGAGGTCATTGGTCCAAGTTATAGGTTCCTCATAGCCTCCGGCAATCGAAAGGGGTTTAGGAAAATCGCCACTCATCGGGGAGGAAATATGCAAATGAGTTTGATACAAAGTGTTGAAGTATTAAAGTCACAATAATAATGTTTTCATTCTTGAATCATAAGAGTGATTTAAATTGATGTGAGATATAAGGAGACAGCGCCATGAGTTTGCTAGGTTCTCAGATTGTATAAGCTAACACAATCTTGTCCAGTGAAGAAGTTGAAATATCTCCGTGATTTATTAAAACCCTTTCAGAGTTAAATATATTGGTATAAATATAGTACGTACTCATTATAATTGGCCGAATATATGTTAATAATAGAAGATTATTTATTGGCTGCGTATGAATGTCTCCACGATTTTATACAAAAATGTTTCCAATGAAATATATCAGTCACGCTGTGAATTGGAATATGTGATTTTCTATCAGTCTGGTAAGGTTTGCTAATAGGAAATGGGTTCATGTTAGTCAGGATGGGTTAGAGTTGTAGCGTTGGTAAATACATACACTAAAAACTTTTTTAAGATACAATATAGACTGATCGCAAAGTTTAATCTAAGGGTATAGAGTAGGGCGTACCGAAAAACAAAAATTTTTTGTAGCGGGAACGTAATAGGTTGGAAAAGTTGCCTTTTAGGCTCAATAAGAAATGTGCAAAATATGGGCTCTAACAAAGTTCGTCTTGGGCCTGACCAAAGAGCTCGAAAATTCGAAATTTTAGTGAAAATTGCGTTTTTATAGGTAAGTTAAATTTTCGACGGAGCATACATAAATTTGATTAAATGGCTGTTTTAATTCGTTTTGATCGCGGAATAATTAAATTAAGCCATTAAAACCGAATATGACGAGATATCATACTTTTAAAATTTTTGGAAACACCATGAAAAGTGGCAGTTCATCGCTGGTTCAGCTGCATTGAGCTACCCAGCACTCGTCATGAGGTAGAGCCCGCTAATCGAGTCCCGTCCGTTTACACACCCGTGGAAGCATACCAGATAACTAGTTGATGTCTTTGAAGGCTGATTTTGATCCAGTTTTTGGTATTCGCGAGAGGATCATCTCTCTATGAACCCGTCTCTTGCATCGTGGCCGTAGACTAAACGTGAGGCCTCTGTGACTTCTTTTACGTTTCGTTCGACTGCTTGAGAATCATTTGGGAGGGCAAATAATGCAGTAAGCTGCTTTATAGGTTCCTTTGCATTACCTTTAATGTTTTGAAGATCCTCGGGAGAAAGACTGACAGTAAGTGGTGACTTGGTGACAGTGACTTTACCCCAATCTATCAATTCTTCATAAGAAGGCACGTCGAACTTCTGTTGCGGGATGATGAACTGACAAATCAACTCCGTTTGATGGTTTCCTGTGTTGATGAATCTATGTCCTACCTGTGTTCTTATTTTAGGTCGCTCATCTGTAAACATAGCAATCATAACCAGAAGTTTATCATGCATGTCTACATTCCTATATGGTATGTCATTAAGAGAAATCACACAGTGAAAAAGCCGTAGAACTCCATGGCTGATACACCATACCTTCCTTTGCAAACATGAAAACTTCTTTTATGCTCGCCCAGAAATCGTTTTTGTTGTCACGATCGCTTATGAGAGAGTATGATAAATTATCGAGATGAATAATGTCATAACTTCGAAGTGGAGTACCATGATCTGTACCGCAATAATATTTTTATGTTTAAAAACGCTTTATAGATGAGCGTATAAGGTGTTATGTTGAATAAACCATCAAACGGAGTAGGTTTGCAAGTTCATCATCCCACAACAGAAGTTCGACGTGCCATCTTATGAAGAATTGATAGATTGGGGTAAAGTCACTGTCACCAAGTCACCACTTACTGTCAGTCTTTCTCCCGAGGATCTTCAAAACATTAAAGGTAATGCAAAGGAACCTATAAAGCAGCTTACTGCATTATTTGCCCTCCCAAATGATTCTCAAGCAGTCGAACGAAACGTAAAAGAAGTCACAGAGGCCTCACGTTTAGTCTACGGCCACGATGCAAGAGACGGGTTCATAGAGAGATGATCCTCTCGCGAATACCAAAAACTGGATCAAAATCAGCCTTCAAAGACATCAACTAGTTATCTGGTATGCTTCCACGGGTGTGTAAACGGACGGGACTCGATTAGCGGGCTCTACCTCATGACGAGTGCTGGGTAGCTCAATGCAGCTGAACCAGCGATGAACTGCCACTTTTCATGGTGTTTCCAAAAATTTTAAAAGTATGATATCTCGTCATATTCGGTTTTAATGGCTTAATTTAATTATTCCTCGATCAAAACGAATTAAAACAGCCATTTAATCAAATGTATGTATGCTCCGTCGAAAATTTAACTTACCTATAAAAACGCAATTTTCACTAAAATTTCGAATTTTCGAGCTCTTTGGTCAGGCCCAAGACGAACTTTGTTAGAGCCCATATTTTGCACATTTCTTATTCAGCCTAAAAGGCAACTTTTCCAACCTATTACGTTCCCGCTACTAAAAATTTTTGTTTTTCGGTACGCCCTAGTATAGAGCTTTCAAAGAGTATAAGCTCTTCAACATGGTCAAGTATTGTTAATTTATTGAGGGACTTCGTGAATGGGTTTTTATTATTATTCTGAAGCAAACACGGTATTTAGAGCATACGTTTAATTTTGGAATTCATTTCTCTGTAAGTACACTGCTAATCTTGCAGTAGTTAAATAGTTTTGAGTATTAAGTGAAAACTTTCCTGCTATATCTGGAGTAGAAATTATTTAATATTTGAAGTTATGGAAACATCTTTACAAGAATCCTTCCAAAGACTCTTAGGCCTATCCTTTCATTTTAATCGACCGAGAAAATTAGCAATCAGCACAATGAAATTCATCATAGGAAAAGTATGGATTTTTTTTACATTGACGTTTCTTAACGGTTAAATATTCCGAGACATTTAATTTAGAAGGCGTACATGAAAAAGCCACTTCATCTTACAATGAAATTTTTTGCCGCCCTCCGAAATCAATTCAGCCCCCTAAATCACACCAATTTAGAGTCGTCAGGTGGCGCATCAATCGATGCTCTAATTAACACTCATTTGTCATCATCATTAAAGCGATACTCTCCATTGCCTCAAGGAAGTGCTCCAAAGGGAAGGTGAAAAATTCCTCGCAAATTCACTCTCCATTCCGAGATGTATCGCCAATTGATACTGCGATCTATCGAACTCGCCCCACTTATCACTTCGATAGAGCTCGTAAATTCCTTCAACGGTTCCAGATTACGGTGAAAACAGTCGAGTATAAGAGCGTCAACGATCAAATCCCCTTGGATATGCTTAACCCTTCGGATGGTTACGGCAGTCGTATAATCAACCATTCCACGAGTGGATATTTATAAGATTGCCCTCCAACACCGGAGGCGTTTATGAATTAACAACGGCTTCCCGTCTTCTCTCGGACGCCTTGAGGCCATCCGTGGTAGGAGCCCCACACCATCTCACGTAATTGGAAATAAGCAGCCTCTTGGAATGGCTTCCGCCATCGTACCTTTTGAGAAAGGACGACAGCCTGCGGTGGTTGTCGATGGAAATAAAACGCCGGAGACGCGAATGACAGGGAAATTTCGGGGATCTTCTCTGGGGTTCTATCAATCTTGCCGAAGCCGGTAATATCCGTGATGGAGCATTTCCGGAACACTTTGCTGGAAACGGAACGAATTTTATGGTGGAGAAAGAAGAGAGAGTATGGGATAGGAAGAGAAAAGACGGACAACTTTATTATAAGAGGAGCCGAGACTCAAGTAGTTTTCATTTCTAGTCAGGGTGAAGTTGAAGTATGCGCAGAAGGCTATCATAGCTCACGGTGGCATTAGCAAACTAATAAATCGTGAAATGAATGTTTTGACAGTCTGGATACAAGTTGTCCAGACAAGACATTGGACTCATAAATTGGTTTCGCTCTCAAAGTTGAAATGCCCCTTAGCATCAGGCCGCAAAAAACATGGCTAACATTTATGGAAATCTTTTTAAGTTCTAATTGGATGAAATATTACGTAACAATATATTACATGACAGCCTCTTCCGTTTAAAAGAGTAAAATATGTACCAGAAATAAGTTTATGTATGAAAATTTTTACAATGAATATTTCGGATACATTCCGTTAGTCCTTCAGTGTATGTGGAAATGAATGACTAATAAATTTAAAGCCCAAAGAAGAACGTAATCTTTTAATAATCCACAATTTTAGTACACAAATTAAAAACATATTCGGTATAAATTGCGTTTAAATCATGGAATTTTTGGAGACAGGATTTTAAAGGTGACAGAGGCTTTATGGTATCTGAAATTCTCAAAGATCTGCTAAATTAAGACATAAATAATGATTTATAGTAATAAAATTGATTCGGCAAATGTTATTTGCTTTAAAGGCACCTTTGTAGCTGAAATTTCCAGTAGATTTTTATTTAGATTTATTTTATTGAGTTATTTTCATGATTTAGACCGTTTAATTTACAGAATTCCAGGGAATTCCATCAAAAAACTCCTCTCTTTATTCGAGATAAGGAAATAATATATTGACGCCACATTTTCATATTTGCTTATCTTGTATTTGAGCATAACGAATCAAAATCCACGATGATGTTCTGACAACGTTTCGCCAACGAGTTCACCTTCTTCCAGCCTTCAGCCTGCTGGAACGTAGGCTGTCGTCAGAACATCAACAATGATTGCGATGGGGAAAGCAACATGCAGAGATCAACTGATAGCAGACAAAATCTACGAACCAACATAATTGATCTAAACTACAATAAAAGTAACTAAAAGTGAGAAGACTTTTTTTTACCATCGGCTAATTTCGAGTGTATACGGTCTAGTCCGAGTCTAAACACCGCTGCATACAAAACAGTAGTTCATAGAGTGTAGTGATATGCAAAGAGCGTAGAAGGCTTTCATACAAATATGGTTGAGATGACAAAAGTGGTGAGGAGTAATGAGGCGAGGAGATAAAAAGGCATCGATAGAAGGAGTGCGGAAAAAAGACGGGCAAAAGGCGGACGCAGGAAATTATGGGTTTGAGTAGTGTCCGCGGGGATCGTTATTTACCCGTCCAGATGACAAATGCCGCTCCACGTGGACGACGTGCCCTATTAGACTAACCGCCGGTTAACAAGAATTCGATATTTTTCTGCTCTGAATTTGAAATGAGATGAAACGACTGCCCGATCCCTGTTTTTTCCTCAATGGACCCGATCACCTGTACGCTAGTCGGATGACTCGCTTGCGGTCGAGTAGACAGATGTAAGGAAAGGCTTACGATTTTGACCGAAATATATTTGCGAGGATAAAATTTTCGGGGAAACAGTATGGAAGGATAGCCTATACTAGGATAGTCAAGGATAGATTGCAAAGATTATGGCATTCGCTACATTAATGCAATGGATGAATTTCCATAACAGAAACTTAAAATGGAATTCCTATCTAGAATTAGAGATAAATATTAATCTTCACAGCGGCAAAAAAGGCAATAACTTTTTTATTCCAAATACTTGAATTGAAAGTGGCAGTATTAAAAGTTTCGGTCGAAACTAGTATTCCATTCTGAAAAGTTTCCGACCCCAGATTTTTCAGAAAACATGTCAAGAAATAGCAAATGCCGGAAACTTTTCAGACCACCCATGTATTAGTTATTCCTTACAACCTTGCGTTTCTTCAGTAACTTAACATATTTCAAAGTAATTCGTACCATGAAAATTGTGATGGCAGATGTTCATGCTAAGAACTGAAACATTTTTCGAATGAAAGTACGTTTTTATTAGTAGACTCTCCTAAATTGAAAAATACATGCACTATCTTATATTATACATGGATTCAGTTTTTTCGGAATACACATTTCTCGAAGCGGTATAATAGACTTGCGTTTTTTCATACGTTTCTAAGAATCCATATTCGGATTAGCTAATAGCTGGATCTTCCAGACATGTACACACAGGCGAAAAAATGGTCTTACTGGCAGAAGATAAACCAAGAATATAAAATGCCTTCTCATAAACTTCTTCATGGTTGATTGATAAAATACGTAGACATGTCACCGTTACTGGCATCGTTAGAATTATTCTGTACTTCATCCAACGTCATGGATAGACCACGTAAATCTTATGGCCCCTTGCATTACATACGGGAGGATTTCGCCAGTTGTTGCGGCTTTTGCTCATTAAATTACCGAAGTAACCTAAATATTTTTTGCTTGGGAATACTTCTTTTAAACTTATTATGAGGACAATTTCCCTGGAGATTCTTAAAGACTCTAACACTCAGAGCTGTAGTAGACTCCATTCAGACGACTCTGTTCAAATATGTTTGCCTATTATTTTTCTGCTTTACATGACTTAAGGGTTTCTCACATGAAGTTAATACATTTTTGTACGCACCTTTTTAAGTAAGGAAATTCTTTATATCGTGCTTGTTCTATAAGGTTTTGATGGCATTATTCCCACCTTGAATAGAAGTTTTACTCCTGTATATAGCAACAAATCAAAGGATTGTAATGGGAGCCGTGCTTATCTCCTTATTGGTCTTTTAAATAAATTAATTGGGGACAATTTAATTGGTTTTCTTTTTTATGAAAGCCTCCATCCACTCCGTGGCCGTCAAAGCGAAGTGTTTATCGAATAAAACCCTTTGGGGCTGCCATTTAAGCACGCGCCAATTGAATTTCCTCACGTCATGCTATCACGCAATAGGTCGCCGACAGAGATAACCATTCGCCGAAGGGGTTTGTGATGCAGGGAATAGATGGGAGGAATGGTGAGATTAGGGTCTGTTGGAGAGATTGAAAGATAGAGAGGCAGAGGTAGAAAGCAAAGAGTGGAGAGGGTTGGTCAAGAGAATCACTCGTCTGGAACGCAATGAAGTTTTGCCACCTCAAAACGAAAACGTTATGTTAAACCTGCTGAATTTCCATACCAATTAAATCTTTGATTTCTACCGCCAGATTCAGAGGTAAAAAAATACGGAATTAAAATTTGACTGGCTGCCTTACGAACGTATTCCTTTACTGTAATTATTCATTACCTTAGCCTGCTTGGGTAGTTAGCACTTTTTATGTAGTTTTTGCATCATCGGTCAAGAAATATCCGTAAATATATTTATGAGAAATTTATATGTCATAAAAATGACTCCATCATCCTAAATTTTCATTTATTAAATTAAATCGTGGAATAGCGGTTAAAATGTTGAAATAACCAAAACTTGATGTGATGTAACTGATAGTTTTTAAATTCGAAAGTAACCGCTTTCATCGACCATTTTTGAGTTAAAAATATATTTGTTGAGATATCAAGTGTGAGACGTTGTGTGCTTAGCAGATATATAAACCTTCCACTTAATGGGTGAAAACCGAAAGTCCTGTATTCGAACGTCATGGAATATTATTTCCGCCCGATGACGTTAAAACAATAGTTATATTTTCCTCATTTGATTCGGGGATAATAGATGGGAACAGTGTTATAGTGCGAGTGAAAAATATAATTCCGGTGTAGAGAGATTTAAGATAAATATTTGATGGCTTTAACAACGGTGGAGAATATAGCAAGCATGGCGATTGGGAGATAATGTATACTTTCTTAGAATTTCATCATGGAATCGGAATGAATTCATATGCCTGCTATACATGACGCCATCCTATATGAGGTGGCATGGATAGAAAAAATATTAGGAGAGAAAATGTCAATTATAATCTTAATGGATAATTCAGATATTTAACAATTAAGTTAATACGCTTGAGTCTAATCCATAAATTAAGTTTTCCTTAGAAAATATTTGAATTCGTCTATGTACTAACCAACAGAAGAGAGAAATTTCTAACTTTCTTTGTCATAAGTTTCCATAAATGCAGTTTATATTAATGTTTTATAATTATGATGTGTGTATAATTTTTACCTTTTAATTGTTAAATAACAATAATTTTGAAGTTTATATTCTCTGAAATCTATTTTGAAGATGCTTGCAGCTGTAAAATAAAGGTACAAGAGGTAGTTTTGATAAAAATGATATGGCTAGGTGCATCTCGCATATGTGGGCCCCCACCGAGAATCGAACCCGTGACCACTTTCACCAGAGACAAACGCGCTACCCAGAAGGCTATTCGGGAGCCCATAAAATATAAGTATCCATGTCACCACTTGGCGACAAAAACGAAAGAATTTTGAGGGAACTATGGATAATACAAGTTACCCTCACAAATTGGAACCCATGACTCCATCAGAACCGACGTTATCCGTCTCCTTTCGTGACAATTCGTTCCCCCGAAAACGGAAAACTCGAATTTGGGAAGTTGGCAGGTTGAAGTGTACAAGTCGTTCATGCGCATAAAAAACATTATTCCCAATTACGGCTTGGGCACAAAGGATAGGATGGGCTGAATTGTGCGCACACTCTGAACACCTCACGGGTGATTGCGTCCCGCCCCCGCCCGCCTTATCTAACGAGCGGATCAGATTGCTGTTCAGAAAGGGCCCAATTTCAGACCCTCCGAATATAGCCCTCCTCTATATAACGCGATAAGGTCGACACCAATGGGACCCGTAATAAAAAAGAGCCTCATTGTTGAGCGAAGGTGGTGTTGGAATCCACCTCGAGGCGCCTTTGCGAAGGTTATTGAGAAATTGGAAGTGCATTGGTGATTAGCTACCGATGGAAGGAGCATGTACCGAAACTAAATTATTTTCTTTGTCGGAGGGTTTACATTTTGAGTCTCCAGAGGAAATGTGCTGTTGTGGCCTGTGGTACGTGTTTTGTCATGTTCGTGATCTCGAAGGCCATGAGTGGTAGATACTATAAGAAACAACCATTTTTCTCATGTATTATTTAAGGATATTCTTGGGTCATGTAACTGATATATTTCCGTCGCAATTAGTTTGAAATTTTCAACAAAACAAGGATAATGTACAATGCCATACGATAAAATAAGGTAAAGTTTGTATACTATCCATCCCTTTTTTATTGTTTTTTAAAAAACAATTTACCACCAGGTATCAGCAGATAACATTCATATTTTGTTACAGAATTGTGAAATTTTAACTTGTAGCTTTTAGACGATTTTCTTGTAGCCCCCGAGACTTGAATTTAAGTCTGTATTTACGAAATGCATTCTTTGATGAGCTTTGGTGTATTCTTTTGAACACATCGAAGTTCTATCTTACAAATACGTGTTCATAGTTTGAGAAGGTTCTCAGATGATGTGATAATTACTTAATTTCAGATAGCGTTTTCACTGAGAGGAACCCACAAATTTACTTTTCTTACAAACTTTTTTGTCAGTGCCGTAATTGACGTGAAAACGTAATGCAAGTTTCATAGCATTATCCAGATGAAACAACAAGGTGGTTCACTACTCTTGGCTATCCGCTAGCCTTACAAACTAATTCTAGCATTCAAAGTAGAAACGATACAAAAGCATTTAAATTGTATCGCCATGCCTTTCTTTGTGATTACAGAGCAACGAACTGATTTAAAGAGAGGAATAGATCAACAGCGAGATTCCGATGGTACAGGATTCCCGGCCGAACATCAATCCCCAAGTAACGAACCATAATTGATATTGATGGCGTATTCTTTTAACAATCCGTCCCTTCCTTGTGCTCACATCGCCATGACGACTAAAGCGTTTATGATTGCAAAACAAACGCCCAAGGTTGTGAAAAAAGAACATTTCGTTGGGATCGTTTGCATCATCTTTTACGGCCACCTCTTCCGGAACAAGTCTCCATGACGTAATTCATAATCGCCCGATTCATTTTTTCCACGGCAATTAGGATAAGGGATCCAGAAGTCATAAAAGGGACATTTTTAAGGCTGAAATATTATTTAATTAACAGTGCGGATGGGGGGAAATCGTTCGCGAATTATCTGCTGTTTCAGTGCTGAGGAGCATTGGTAATTGCGGTCGTGAACAGCTGGTAAACTAAGTTCGACCTATTGCAACATTCGGTGGATAAATTACTAATGATTACAAATACTCGATTGTTATTTGCATTTATATTAGGACTCGCGAAGGCGAGTATGACGTGTATGTGTGGTGAGGGAGTGAAAAACGAAACAGAACTACTTGAGGGAGGTGCTGAGATATAAGATGACTTAATGGGGAGAGGAATCGACGCGTAATGATGATCTCATGAAATGAAAGAGGATGTTTATGGTTGTAAATGTCATTAACTAAGAATTAGCGGGAGGAAAATGAACAAGGAGGAAGGAATTGAGTTAACGATAGCTAGGCGTGACAGAAGTTTGGTAAATTAGCATGATTTCATTATGATATTGGAATTCCCATTCGTAAAATCTCACTTTCAATTTATGTATGAATTCTACCTCGCCTGTTTTGAAACTAACTGATCGTTGATGATGATCTAAATACAGAATTCTTTTTATAGAAGGAAGGGACTTAAATAATAGTTTAAATAAGGATCTGATTTTCGTAGGAAAGTGTTAGATATGGATGTAATTTTCCTTTGGGTTTTCTCCTGGGTTCACATCTCATAGTGCTCTTTGGGTAGTAATAGTCGCTTTCTTTTGGGTTATGACTATTTTTAAAGTTCCGTTGAAAAAATCACATAACATTGGATTTAACAGCACCTTGAAAAGTTATAATTACAAAAGTATACAATGTTAGGGGAGCGGCGAAAGAGAAAAAAGAAAAACGAGTTCATGCTTATCTTTGATTTTGAAGAAACATCTTTTGATTTATATGATTATTATCGAATATAGATTTTAAGTAGTCAATTAAATATTGACACATGCGCTAATATCACATATTTAAGCGTATTTCTTTACATTTTTTGCATAAAATATAGCTTTTATGGATAATGCACATACATATAATTTCCCTTCTTTAAATATTAAGCGTACCTAACACGAAAATACAAAACAAAATAGAAATCCGACGTATGGATAGTGGATTATTGTTCGCCTAATGTAGTCTTTGGAAAGCAAGAAAAGCATATGTTTGAAAACGTCAATAATTTAATTAAATGAACAATTGAATTTCAGTATTATAATGCTACCTCGTAAATAATGTTTGTTTTCCTGTACTTACGATCTTTTATTACATTAGCTGCGCCATAATTTTACGAGTTAACGGTCACATTTGGACACGGCTGACATAAGTGGAGATTAAAATCTACTTTATACGTGGACGCGAACGAAAAAAAGAAGTTATTTCCTATAAATCTCTTCGCAGAGACTACTTATCGCAATCCCAAAGGAAATTACTCCCATGCCTTTGAGGTATATTAACACTGCATAAGGCGGACATGACGCGAAAGAGCCTTAGGCTACTCGTTAATGAAACGCGCGATTGCCACGTTGTTTAAGGACTAGTTTTTGCCCTAAATTCCATTCCTTTAATAAGAAATTGCTTCGCACGGAGGCAAATTAATACGTATCCAACATTTTTTCCTATGCATTCGATAAGCTTGTCAATGAATTCCATCCTTTTGGATGGCGAAATCGCGGGAAAGAACACGTCTTTGGGTCGTACCCGATTTTAAACGGTTACGTCCTTACTCATCATCGGTGAGTTTTCGAATCAGTTACGCGGAAACAGAGGTGCTATTAGTCAACCCGGAAAGACCAGAGGAGCGGGGGATTTACATGCAAGATGGGATTTTTCTGGGAAGGTAGAAAAAAGAGGGGGTGTTCATTGCCTACCGATCTCGAGCATAGATAGGGGAAGAAGGTAAATAAAGAGGAGTTCTCGGGAAAACCCTTATTTCTCGGGTGTATCGTGCCCCCATAAAGGTATAACATGGCTCTATTGCCGCCTTTTTCGATCCCTAAGGGCTGATGATACGGAGAATCACGGTGCCTCCGGAAAAGGCAACTTTTATGACGGTATCATTTGAAGTAGAGATAGTATAATTGGCTCTGAAGTCTGCGATGTTGTTTGGCGCTCCGAGATTGGTTTAAACTAATCAAGAGACAAGGGACCCCGTGATTTTAAGCGCTTTAATTTAATTCGGACCGGTCTACTCCTCGGGGCCGGCATGTTTACCTCAGCTCTTCTCTGTCATTAGAACGTATAATATAAATAGCCCAATTTTGATGGAATGAATGGTTGCCTCCAATGGTATAAAAGCCGTACCTTCCTCACTTGTTTCCTTGCGGATTACTGTTAGTTTGCGATTGGTGCGTAATAACCTTAGAGAAACTGTGAAACTGAAGATATGTTTTCTTGGTACGCCCACTTCCCGTCAATGATTTTTTTATCGGAATATCTTCTTTATTAATCTTTATGATACATCTCTTGGCACCAATTTAAAGCTTTTGATATCCCTTTAATAATATTTAAGAAACAATCTGTATTGTTCAACAGTTAAGTATGATCGTATTTCTCCAATTTCTCAGCATACAAGTTGTTCTGTTAAACAGATATTCTGCAGTATTTTTTTAATGCTGCAGAATGTATATATACTTCAGCGAAGGTTTCACAAAGTATTCGTGATTTGATGAATAATGGTTGAGGTTTTTAAATGCTATAGTAGTACATTCACATTATGCACGCGTTTACCGTGCAAGATGTTGTACAACATATGCTTCGCATATGAGCGTGCTTTTCTGATACCATCTGATATCATCATGGATACATTTCCAAGAAGCATCCACGTCTACTTCTATCAGGTTTATCAAACTATTAGATAATTCTGTTATATAAATTATAGCCCTTAAAATGTCTCTCTTATCACATACATTTGCTTATCATTCCTCGAGGAATTCTGTTCATAGAGATCCTTTTCTTCTTTTTAGTATGCAATTCGCCATTTTCGACTGTTTGTATTTTCTCCTGAATAGTCCATTCATGTTACCGTTATTATTACAGATATAATTCTCTCTCTACTGTAGTCGAGAGCAAAACCATAGGTTTTTCAAGATTGACGAGTATGGGCCCCCACTACCGACTCGAACTAAGCCCCTCCCCACGTACACCACTAGTAATATGGATTGTCAAAATTCACATTCATATTGATTTATACGTAGATAAAGGGGAAGGCAAGGGACTAATTGTGGGAATAGGTCGTTTGTCCTTTCAGAGCCAATAGTTAAGTATTTACATAACAAATTCTTGCGTAAGCTCTCTCTAATAATAAGAACATTTCCTTCAGTTGTATCTCATTTTCCTTCATGTGATCCAACAATAATTCCGATTCTAACTCCCGCTTCTATACAAAATAATAAGCAACAGCACTCTTACATAGGAATATCTATGGTTATATTAGCCTCGTGTTTTATCCCTTATCAGTTCTCATTGATTACCATACATCTGTTCTCAAGTCTTGTCTTTGCCTTCTCTCTATCGAGACTTAATCTCGATAACTCTGGCCCAACCTATCGACACCTCACCGCTTATTTCCATAAATATTGTATCCCTTGGAGCTTTTTCTGGAAAAGGACGTCTAAAAAATGTCTTCCCTCGCGGAATTACAATCGAAATTGTTAATGCAAAACATCGACGTAATTTCTTCTCCGATTATCCCTCAAATGAGGCGCGATTACCATTTATTTACCGGTGTTATTAACCCTAGGAATCGTTTAGGAAACGTTTACTAAAATAGCCGTGTTTTCAGAAGTGATCATTTCTTAAATTCTCTGAATAAATCATCCCGCATTAATGCAGTGATTTTCTAAAAAAGGCACGAAAAAGTGGGAGATCATTATTAAATTTTCTTGATAAATTTAATGGGTGCATAAAAATGTAACGACCCTTCTCATGCCAGCATTTTGCTACGCATTGTAGGCAAATTTATCGGAACGTTAATGTAAATGCAATAAAATATTCATGCGGAAATTAAATAAGGAAGTCAAAACGGTATTAACTTTGAGCGTGCGTGATTTCTCTTAGCTTATTACCGCTGATCTCATACTTAACAAGCTTAAAGGAAGATTGCTTTCATTATTAGTGCAAATCAGGATCGGAACCACTTACTATACAAGCATAATCTTCAGAGTTATTATGAAAATGTTGCTTAAATACGACTTCCTAAAACCTTTTCGGCGTCAAATCGAAATAAAATTATACGCTGAAAGGTTCGTAACTCGATTAAATCTCATTCAAAGATACCTGATCAGGAGAGTCATTAAATTATAATTTTTATGGATTTCCAACGACCGCATCAAAGATGTGCTGGTAACGGTAAGCGACGTTGTATGTGCTCTTGGAATAATGACTGCTCTCATTAGTTTTCAAAATTCTTAAGTGGTAAAATTTCCAAATTTTGAGGAAAGGAAGGATTTTTTCTGAATATTTAAGTTATCCTCAATAAAATCTCAAAGGAGCATTCAGGTCAGTTATATTTATTTAGCAGCGTAACACCATAAACGTATCGTAAAAGTCGCAACCTGTAAACTTGACTTTCTTTATTGCGGAAATAGTATTCTGAATGCCGAATCAGTAAACAAAATCCTTATCTTCCATATCTCCGCCCCCATAAAATTTTTGATGGAAAATTTCTATTCAGTATACTCAATTCGTGCGTCTTACTTATAAATAACGAACCGGAAACGTTTTAACTCGATAAATACGTGGAAATTGATTTCATTGAACATCGTCCAGAAACTGCGGTCGAATATGATTGATTGCGAAATCATCGCAAAAAGTAAACTTGTTTGTGCAATACAAATTGCCTGCTATTGAAGCGCTACAGCATATGTTTTTAGAGCTTAATCAAATTTCCCTTAATCATTTTCATTTGCAATGACTGGCACAAAACTTCCTCAGACCTCTTACGGGTAGAATTTCCTGCCTATGATTTGTTGCTCCAGGATGATATTAGCTACATGACTATGATATTTAATGGAAAGTGCTCGGTGGGAATCTATTCGTGGTCATGATCACCATGTTCTAATGCAAGTAAAGATGTCATTGATATATTAGCGGATATAGTGTATGCATGAAATTATCAATGTGATATCCTTAAGTTGAAGTATTATGTCGTTAGAGAGGTACGTTTAGAATAAAGGGCTCTTATGATATTGCATTATTAAATTTTATTGAAATAAAATATCTTAACTTTGTGTCAGCTGCAGTTTAAAGACGAATTCATTCCGTTTCCTTGAATTCTAACTTAAAATCCATAGTAAGATATAAGATTAGAACCAATTATTTTAATAACAATATTTAATACTTCCTGACAGACAGGATAATTAATTTATAACCATATGTTCCTACTATATGCTCCAAGCCCAGTATATTCCGCCAAATTTTATAGAGACCAATACCGAGAAGTCAACTTTATTTTACAATCATAAAAACTATATAAATTCTTTGGTTACGAAAAAATATCCCAGTTTGTGTGTTTCGCTGTTTCTTCATGATACATTTCGCGCAATAAATTGAATTAATTTTTCTCACATTCCCTATTACATAGATATTGTAGTTAATCGTTTTCGGCAGAATATAAAAAATGAAATTCTTTTTAGAATTTATACCCATTAACAATGACGAGATAGAGCTTTCCACTAAGAGTTTAATGAAGAATCTTATCGAAATTCTCAGTTAATATTGAAGAATAATACTCGAGAAACGGCCTTAGCTAGTAGTATTCTATATAAAACATTTAGGAAATTAATTATTTGTACTTCCGTTCATAATGGTTTACTTATCTTTGGTTTATTATATATTAAGCAACGAACCAGACATATACAAAGCATCATGAAGTTGGGAAATGAAAAAAAAATCTGCATATAAGCTGACCCCTGAGTAATAGATTTGATATCTGTTCGAGTTAAAAGTTTGGGCACTACTCCATCAGGCAACTTGTCGCACTTACATTTAAAGAGGTAGAATCAGATCGGTACCAATATTGCATGAACGCGAACCTACTTCAGTTTCATCAGGACAGTACCATTCTCCTATAAAGTGATTCTTGTCATAGAAAAATTCCTAAAAAAACGCTCTTTTTAGAGCATCTCTCAATCTTTCCGATCCCTTCAAGCGGAACTGAAGGTGACTCACCGAGTGAACACGTCGGGGTAGTGCGTCCTCGCGAAGGCCTTCTCCAGTTCCTCCAGCTGGAACGACGTGAAAGTCGTCCTGTACCTCCTCTGCTTCCTTTTGGGAGGAAAGTCGTCATCCGTGGGAGACGCACTTCCCGACGCTCCGGGTGTCGATCCCGGGTCTCCCGGTGCCGGAGACGCCCCGTCCCCTTGGCTGGGGGTCAGGGCTCTGCCCCCCTTGCCTCCGTCCTCCTCCTCCTCACCATCGTCCTCCACCGAGATGGGTTCTTTGGCAGCCTCCACTTCCGGTAGATCCGCCGACGTCTCGGACACTCCCATGGGGGCGGCGGGAGGCGGGGGCGATGAGTGTAGATGGGGCGACGGTAGAGGCGTGGCGTGGTTCTCCAGGCGTGCGGATGACGTCACCGCGGAATAGTCTGCAGAGAGAAAACAGAGGGGGTTGTTTCTCACAAAAGGCATTCGTTGGGCGCACGCCGTGATTTTTTTACACAATGGAGGAGCGTGCCGCTGTCACTAGCCGAATTTGCTGTCACGGAAGGAAACAAGGGGGGCTCGAGTGGAGAACGTCCCACCAGTTTCCCATAAACAAGAGTGCCCCCTGCTGGGCGATATATGTAGAGCGTTGTTCAAGATAGAATATCCCTCATAGTTTAAGTCATCACTACTATCTCTGTATACGACGCAATTAAAGAAACCGGCATCGTAAGGTCATTCACAATTACTCACTTGTTAAGCCCATCCTGAAGATTGAAACATTATGACTATTTTTCCTTTTAAAGCGAAAGAAGGAGATTTTTAGCCAGATTTTGACTTGCGTTATTTCAATCAACTTGAGTAAATTTAAACAGAATATTGTCACTTGATACAGATCACAATTTCAAGCTTAAAGTGCCACAGAATCATCTTGATAAATACATTCGTAATCTATTATATTAAATACCTTAAGGTGAATAAATAAGACGTAGCGAATACTGACAATAATCGATAAATTCCTGTCAAATTCTTGTCAATGTTTGAATATATCTAGTCAATTTAGTGAGCACATTTTCCTGTAGTGTCATAACCTTAAAATGGCATTCTTTCCGCGCAAATAAAGAAACTTAAGTGTATCAAAGTCTAAGAAATGGACGATCTACTTCTTTAATGTGAGATTTAAAATCAGTGTAATGAGAGTTAATACTTAAGTCGTACTTATTATAGTAGATCAAAAGCTTTAGGAAGCAATACATTAGATGAAGTACGAATTAGTTTTATGATCACATAACCAAATTTTATTCATCCGTCTCATGAATCCTTCTGGCTTTGTGAAAATGAGTAATATTTCTGAACCATGGTGATAATGGGGAAATCATTAGACCCTATAATAGAACTTCAGATAATGTAATATACAGAGTGTAAATGATTTGCTTCCTTAACTTAACTATTTAATTTTAGAGAATTAGCCTTATTAGAGCATTTTAGACACTGATTAGTATGTAAATTGACAAAATTAAGTTGTTAATGGAAACGGCGAATAATGGTTCGCGAAAGCCAAGGTTAAATTTATTCACGTGAGTTCTCTTTGAATTATTTCTGCCTCGGCGATTCCGATCTCATCCGCGATATTCTCCTTTTTGGTTGTATCAGCCTTAATGAAAATTAAATTAACCTATTCACATTATGCTCAGGCTTGAATGAGCAGCATATATTTCCATCAGAATCTTAATTACGAGCGGGCATATCCTCCACAATTCAATTTCGCCAGGGAATTCGTATCTCTCTTAAAGAGATTCGTCGGTCAACCATGGCATCGAAGGGAATCGACCACGATTTACTCGCATAGAAAACCGAGTGATTCTCGGATGCATTTCACAGAGAGGCACTAATGGAATAATAGAAATGTCTCAGCGATGGATTATCATACGACCTTCAGGTGGTGAAACCGCTGATTACTTTTTGCTGCGAAAAATAGAGAAATGAATAGTGGATAAGGCCGTTATGTAATTAACCTTTTGGGTCAATTACATTTCTCAGGAAGCGCGAGTCATTCGACCGGAAAGCATTCCCATGGACCGTGATAATAATTCTTTTTATTCTGAGCTCCATTAAATGCGCATCGTAACGGTCTGCAATTTCATTTTAAGTGGGAATGTTATGCTAGTAGGTGAAATTCTGTTTCTGTATGTTCCCCGAGAGAAAAGGTCGCATATGGAAAATCGTTTGAGTAATATAAAACAATAATGCAATCGATGAAGAGATGCAATGATATCTAACCAGGGTCCAATTTATAATCAGGCACAATAGGCGCTAGATGAGGTCCTCACTCAATTAATAACATATGCTTTCAAATTTTTATGAGGCCGCGATGCGTTCGTAAGGTCTTCTTATTTATCCCAAGAAAGATCTTAATTAACGAGTAATAGCAATAGTAGCAGTAAAGATAAAACTTCGACTGTTGAGCTCGTTTCGCTCATATGGCCTCCCACAAGTGATCGAATACGGAACCGTTTTCACCAAAGATGAACGCACTGCCCACTTGGCAATACTTGGTATATGTATAGCTAACGCTGTGTCATAGAGGCATCTATTTGATAGTATTGTTTCCAGGTCTCTAACCATTGTAATGAAAATGTTGAAGAATAGTAGAAAGGAAAGCGCAAAAACTAGCTTACAGATCGCTTGTGAGACCAATTTTGGAGTGTTATTCTTCAGTTTAGGATCCTGATGATAGTTATTACGTTGAAAGCAATGGAAACGTCCAACGTAAGGCAGTTAGATTTTTGATGGATAGATTTTTAAAGATTGATAGTCTTAGTCGAGTAATTCATCATAATGCTTATATTGAATACATAATTTAGTTCATGTCCTTATTTAGTGGGAATTCTGTCAATCATTCGTTGTAGTTGATAGAAATATTACTTATTATTTAATATTTAGCTTATTATAGCCGCTGTGAAACGGTTGTATGGTTTACCAAATGGGCGTTCATTCTGTGATTCCTAATAAGGGACTCGATCCGATGTTTGTGCATTCAGGACTCTTTCTATATTCTTTCTCTTTCCTTGTATTTAACCTGTATATTCAATGTAATTGTTTGCGACGTGAGCCAACCAATGAATCATATATTCACTCGATTACGTCAAACTGCTTTTCAAGATTGAAATTGTCACAAGTGAGGCTTATTTCATTTAATATTTTATACATAAGCCATAAATTAGAGCACAATAATTACACTACAACTTCTCAAACATGGGTGTCACTGAAAGTAAAAGCTTAGAAACTAATGTTTTATTTTGCCTTAGCTTTATCATAATTACGTGGTCAGCTTTCAATTTTAATTTTACCGACCATAAAAGGAACTCATTAGTAGATTATATGTCCTTTTCTTTAATCTTTACCTCACAGTTTTTGAAGACTAGTTACTTAAAAATTTCTCTAAATGAGCCGATAAATGCGTAGACGAATTTCAATCTTTGGTCACTTCCTGAGATGGGACGGCAACGGAAATGAGTTTTTATTTTCTAAGATTATTTCCTGGACTTCGCTAATATACATTCTCTATCAACCTTCCCAGAGTAATATAAAGTTTTACTGCCTGTCCATTTGATATCAGCTAATGAAATACAAAGCTGCCCGGCGACACAAAGCAAGCGTTCTGGGATCGATCCGTTTCAGTATTAGCTTTAGGGTTCTCTAGACCTGTTTTCTGAATTTCGTTTTCTTAAAAACGCTTCATAATGCTTAAGATGATGTATCTTATAAATCCATCCGTTCAATACAGAAAATTTCAAATACCTCTGAGTATCTCATTTTAGATGAAAATAAGCAAGTTAGAATGTAATATAATCTTTAGAATAGAGTCTTTACTACCACTTGTTATTCAATATTTTGGGGTCTAATTAATTATTTAGTTTATTCAATTCATTCCTTACCTACTTTAAAATTAGTCTTACAGAAGTCATAGTGTTTTAGTCATAATTTAGTGTTTTTCTCGAACAAGTTGTGTTATAATTTTACGATGATGTACTATAAATGAAAATATGTCAAAATAGATTACATCAAAGTATGTTTTGAATATGAGGATAGATAATATTGTTGCAGCGAAGAGGAAAATATTATATTATCTGATATATCCATATATAAGGATATATATTATTTTATTCGTTGTTATGTCACCCGTTATCAAAATCGATCCGGTGAAAACTTCTTATTTCCGTTGACTTAGGATAGTTCTTTTCAAGTAGGACACCAAGGAGCGTTGTCTCTATCCTGTACCAAAAGACGAATGAAAATATTCCGCTTATGAGGATAACGAACAGTTCGTGAAAGAGGGAAATTTGATGTTGTTAGTGGTGTGGGAGGATATTTAGCTCATCGAGAGAAAGAGCGGGAGAATGGAGAGCGAGTGGAGATCCGGTTTTGAAAATCCACTTAAACTAACCCACATCCAGAAGGATTACCCGTTGACATGTCCTGCTGACTTGTTTAAAGGATGGAAAGGGAATGAAATGATTCCCCTACCGCTACCTCATCTTCTGTCCTTCTCAGGCTCACACCCATGCGATCTTAGCTGCATTTTTCCGACGACAGTTTTTTTAAAATAAATTAATTGAATTATAGAAACGAATCATGAATTATTAATCTTATGTAGTGTCATCAAATATTTTTATCGTAAATAGTGCTAATCAGTAAAAAAGACGATCATGATGATAGATTTAGTGCGAAATTGAATGTAAATTATAGAAGCATCTTTTCCGGCACCTTTCATTCTCGTTTTAGTTCTTTAGTCTCTTATTAAAATTTCTCAAGGTTTATTTGTATTTTTAATAAACATTGGCGGATCTAGAGGGAGAGCTACGACTATACTGAACTAGCTATTTGCCTACTGTCTGACAGGGATGAAAATGAAAATCAGATTATAATGTTTTTCCTTGATCAATGTACTTCAACTAATTTTATCAAGACAAAATGATATTTTAAAATAAATTTCACAGAATCAGGCGAGGTATTGTGGTAATCCACAAACAAAAATGTACAAAAGTACAAATCTTTTTAAGTTCTTTTCCGATATTTAAAAAGTATATTAAGAATGAAATTGCCTTATATCTCTTGATATGTTACCAGATCTAGATTTCTCCGGTATTCGAGAGATAAATTTTAATTTAATATTTCAGTTTACATTGATATAAATTCATATTTTCTTTCCCAGTTTGTATTTTTGTGGGAGTCTTCCGCAGATTTTTTTTTCTTTTCCTTTTTTGACCAATATAATCTCTTTTGCTACGCATAAATTAAATACGGTAACCGAAGCCAGTAAAAATCCCTTATAAAAACTGTCTCCAGTTTTTATTCTCTTACATATATTCTTTGACGTAAATCCATTGGTTATCATGTTGAACATAATGTTATCAATATCGTTGAGAAACAAGAGAGAAAAACTGCTTTATCGGTCAGCTACTTCATAGCCTTGTCATCCGTTTAGTAGGGCAATAAAATTGTCAAATTCAATAATATTCTAGAGTAAAGCATTTTGAATAATTACACAATGCAGCATGATTGACATTTAAGTACAGCTTATCAGAATATCAGAAAATTGCTCTTCAAAGATACGGTGAGTTCTTCAGTTTCCCTGCGTTTTTTGGTTTTCCTGTGAGACAGGTGCAACTCCGAGTTTATGACCGCATGGGAAATAAAATTGCTCCGATCGTTAAAAGTTTAAAACAAAAAACGGGCGAACGCCGAAAATATACTTTGTTATCCTATCCGCTTCTTCTTTGATGTGCTTGCTTGTCGGAAAAAAAGATAAACCAGCTTGAGCGAAATTCCTCGTATGCCATTCGTTTCGGTATATTATGCATAATTATTTTTTATTGGGGGCGACGGAGCGCACTGCCTCACATACGGAAACAGCGATGTATTTTTTATCGCTTTATTGACTATATCCGCATGTTATTTGACTTCGCATATGTTTCATATACAATTTCATGCGCGTACTCGCAAAGGCTCTGATTAAAACAAACACGCATTTTCGAAGGACACGTTGTGAAGGAGTGAAGTTAATTTAATAGATTTCCCGAGTTGGCAATCAACCAAGTGCAGATAAAAATTTTGTGCCATTGCTTGCGTCAGAGGAAAAGCTTCGAAAGATTGAAAAACAAGAAAACTGAATCCCTAAATTGTTCGTCATAAAAACAAGAAAAGGCGATGATTTGTGAAATGATGAAATGGTTTTCTACGCCGTATAGTGAGGTGGATGTTATGAGAGATGGACGAGGAGATTAAAGGGAGAGATTTGGATGAACGGAGCTTAAAAGAGATTAGAGCATTATTAGAAACTGAATTTTACAAAAGATGACGATCAAATTTAAAAGCCTTCCGGGTTTCTGTCAGCGACTAAAATTGCGGAGGTCAGGTCTAAACTCGTGGTATGGACAGGAAAGAGGACCCGTTATGATCAAAAAGGAAAAAACAGATGTCAATTGGGCTCCCGATTAGCCAAATGGGTATTGCCTTTGCCTTTGGTTGATATGGTTCTGGGTTCGATTCCCTTGTATGTTTCCATACATGCGAAAAGACTTCAGTTGTCGAGGCACTTTAAACATAACTAACTCCTAAGATACTACTATAGCTCGAGGCTCGTCTTATAGAACTAAAATTGGAACCCTTAAAATTTGAGTGTCTTCCTTAATCGATATATATTATTTTTATCTGATGATAATTAAAATCTACTCAGGTTTATAGGGCAAGGAAACTTTTTGAAACGCCAAGTTTCTTATGACAAATGCTAAAGTTATTCGTTTTGAGAAAAGATAAACCGTGGAATAAGACTTTAAAGTATCAATTAAGGACTAGAAGACTGAACTTGAACACAACGGTCTTTTTATCTTTAAATGTTATACGCCAACTAATATTTCTGCAGAGCTTTAATTTTTCGAAAGAAATAACTTAGGTATTTTGTTAATTGAAAAATGTTCTCTTCTTTTGCTTTTCTTTCTCTAAAAAATTTTAATCTATTGAGTCATAGGGTTAGATCTAATAAGAGACTTACAAATCTCAATCTCGCCCTGAAATAAAAACGCTTAGTATTATTATTACTTGTAACCTGATGATGACAGTTACTCGTCGAAACATGGTCATGTTTATCCATTAAATAATATAGTTATTGTGGAAGAAGTACATTCTCTCCATTCTACTTTTATCATATAATTAATTCCCTTTGGTGCTAATTATCTTCCTGAATCAGAAATAACCTCACCCCCCAACAATGGACCTTGAATCCGCCCTTGCTGCACAACATTTCTTTTATAATAAAATTACTCGGAATCCTAGTAGAAAGCGGTGTTCAGATTTGCACATAAAATAGCAGAAAACATTAATTCCACATTAATCCCTTCCCACGATTTTCCCAATTAAAAGCTAATTGTATTAATCGCCTCCTTGCATCCGCCTTTCTACTCTATTAATTAGTCAGTCGCTAGTTAATTACGCAAAGGAAGGCTGTGCGGAAGTGAGGGTGTGGGGACACTCCCTTTTCTCATTGTTCTGTCTCAACTAGGTCGAAGATGACTGTTTTCAAAACACGGCGCTCTCTCAAACGTCAACAAAGAAACGCTTTTAAAAGAAGTCGAAAGAGACCAAGACGGGTTTTTTTCATCGACTTCTTTGGGATCGCCTCGGAACCGTTTGAAAACGTATTCCATAAGTGCTCATAATGCGATTTACCACTCGCGCCGGGTTCGGCCAAATTAAAGAAAAATCCGACAGGTGGTATCGAGGTTAATGTGGCATTTGAATCGGCGTAATAAGATTACGGAGATTATTAATATTTTTTTTAAAAGCTCCTTCGTAATGCTTCCGTGGTTTCCGACGCTTATTTTCCGAGGAAGCTTTCACCCGTTGCGAATGGAATAGGAACGAAGTCGAGCGAGAATCGAACAAGAAAAGAGTTGAGGGTTTCTAATAACCTATCTTAGAGGCGTACTTATTGAGCGTTTGAAAGAGAAATTTAACTCAGACTGAATTTTGTTTCCTATGAATCGAAGAAGCGAAGGAAGAAAAGTCAGCCATGGCTTGGAATCGAGCCCGAATCTCCCATTTTCTGGGCAGTCTCTCTACTCAAAGGTATCCCAAACTATGTGTGCTAGAATTAGTAAGCGAGAAGTAATTTTGATGGTCCTATATCGTCGTAAATTACTATATCATGAAAAATTTACACGACGAAATTATACACTTTTTTAGTAACTTTGCAAAATACTACTCTGTAAGAACACTTCAACTTGAAGACGATGCTGAGTATCGAAACTAGTCGTATGACCTGTTCTTACAATAGATCATTTTGCGAATTTATTAAAACAGGATATGGTTTCATAGTGGAAAATTTTCCTGATATATTTCTCTTTTCATGGAATACTGCAAAGTTACTCGCAAACATATGGATTTATTCAATGTTCGTTTTGATACGATACTTAAAATCTTTACGAAGTGTCTGTAAATAATTCTGCGCCATACTTTGCGCAAATTTGAAATCCATCGCTAAGAAATTATTGATATTTGTGAATTGGAATAATTTTATACCACGGTTGATTATTGTAAGGTTAGCTCTAACCTGAAGTCAATTTCCTTAATTAGCTATCAGAACCATTAAACTTCTTCCGCTACTTAGGTAATCCTGTTTTTGTGAAGTACTTTTGCAACCCTCATGAATATGAAATAAATAACCCAACACTGGCAGGTATTAAGTAAAAAATTACGAGTATATCTAATTTATGGCTACGTTTTGTAAGATATTTTTATATCTATAAATTTTTACTTCGCATTAACATAAATATATTCATTTTCGTTTATTGGGCGATAAAATACACTTCATATCCCTAATATAATAATGGTATAAAAAACTTAAATAACAGTTAATATTAAAATACGAGTAGATGATCCAGCCAATTACGCTACCAATATGAAGCAACTCCACTTTAATGTTTGAAATGTAGGAGATGGAGATCCAAGTAGTTGGGTTTGAGTCTCTCTTACGTCTGACTTTTTCTCCTAAATTTCTTCATCTAAAATCGAACATGTGAACACACGTTTCTTCTTTTTTTCTTAAAAGTCATCAAATACCGCTAATTTGCATTTTAATTGATTTGCATCCGCTTTAATTAGAAGCATGGGTTTATATATTGTAGATTAAAGTCAAACAACTGTCTCGAGAGTGAATTTGCATAAGATGTGACCATATAATATGACTGCCAGATTGTTATCTACACACCTGTCGATCAAAATTTATCACTTGCTCAAAACATTCCCAAATTTATTTAAGGTTAAAAGGAAAGCTGAACCAGTTTTATTAATTATGCTGTATGCGTTATTCTCTGAGCAACGTTGAATGATAAGAGAGATTATTAATTATGGATACACGTTCAATATTTACTGTCGGAAGACGCAGAAAACAAAATGTAAGAATCAAATAGTCACTATCTGCCTACATTGGGAAGCTATGATTATTCTGGAGATTTATTGATTGGAATTCAGTTGTATCCTTAGTATTGTTAAACGTGCTTCGACAACTTGGGTCATTTCGCACGTGGGCTCACTCACCAGGAATCGAACCCTGGACCGCTTTCTCCTAAGACGAACGCGATGCTCACAGAGAAATTGAAATGATTTTATTATATAAGTCTAGAATCGAAGAGTCGTTATTTTACTAGTGCTGCAGTAATACCAGTATATGCAAGTATACACATAAACATATATACATACCAGTATAAAAAAGTAAACAGTATAAACAAGGAATCTGCGTTTATATTTTCAGAATTCAAACCTGCACCCTATCACCCACGTGAAACTTTTTCCTTTAGTGCAATCTTCAATTCCGGATTCGAGTCCTGGTGGAGGCACATAAGTGCGAAATAACCTTAGCTGTCGAAGCACTCTTTGGAATACTGCAATCTCGTGAGGAGGATCTGTTTACTTTTCTTTCTATTTAGCTATATTACTGAATAAGTTATTATTTGGATTTTAGATAGACTGCTCTGATCAAGCATGGTAAGACCAAGCATGACCAATTTTTAATGCTCTGCGTAGTATCTTTATCTTAATTCAATTAAGATGTTTTTGGTAAAAATTATTTACCAAGGTGTTTGGTGCCATACAGTCTGGCAAACTCGATATTTTTCCGATGGCGCATGAAAAAACAGTAGAGATTTATCTATAATTATCAGTTATTTAGAACTGATTTTAATGCTCTGCGCAGTATCTTTATCTTAATTCAATTAAGATGTTTTTGGTAAAAATTATTTACCATACGTCACTTGCGGAAATTTAGGACTTCTTATGTGAAATCTAAATTAATACCGAGTATACCTTTTTTGCAACTTCACTTTTAACTTTATCAGCGTCGTAAAGAGTGATCTCTTTATCGTGCGGCTTCCTTCAATCAAAGAGAAATTGATAACAAAGATAAAGACAAATATCACTTTTAAGTGTCGATTCAGTTTCTAAAAAAAAAACTCCAACAGGCTGCCGAGTGCCTAATAGGTATACTTGTGAATATCGGCAAATAACACACGATAAGATCAATATGGAGTTTAAATTCAATAACTCCTTGTAAATGGACGGTAATGCTTTTGGGGGCCGTTGTACTGCTGATGGTTCAACATCTGTATCTTGCTATCGCATCACAGCACCGCGCTTATCGACGCAGACTAATGTATTTGGAAAAAAATTTGATAACTCCCTTTCCTCACCTTTTGCAAGGAAAGAACGGGTTCCTGTTTGAACAAAGCATTACTTTAAGTTATCGGACGTGGCGTATCCTATCTATTGACACAGTTTTCGATGAGGATAAGAAAATAGCTTCGCCATCTATGTTTTCGTGCTTAAACATGTTGCTATCAATGAAGAATTAGTTACATATCTGACATCGGCTTTATTTTTCTAGGCTGTCTAGCTCTAATTAATAGACCTTTGCTAGACTTATGTCAATATTTCTTCCCGATAATCCTATATCGCTACTATTTGAGTGTGAGTGTTGCATATGTGTATGTGATATTTTGATGTGCAATATTGTGTATTATTTGTAGATGAATTGTATGGTTGTTGTTATTAGTTTGTAAGAATGATGTATATTTATTTATGTTTTTTCTTTTTTTATCACTTGTATTTATTAGAATGTTCTTCTAAATAAATTTCTACTACTACTACTACTACTACTACTGATCAAGCACGAATGTTTATCAAATTCCCAAGTTATTTTTATCGAGTTCCGGTGAGCCACTGTTCAAACCACAAACTCGTCCAGACGTATCGTTAACTGTTTTTACAGGATAATTATTAAAATATGTAAGCTATATTTAAAAAAATTGATCTAATCAAAGCAGCCATTCGTGATTTTAAATGCTGATAGAATATTAACAAGTCTTAAACTCTTCGAGCCAACGCAACAACCTGTTAGCCTAATTTTAGATTACTTTCCAAAGTATGATCTTTTCTTGAAGGGGCATTAAATATCTTACTTTAAAATCTTAAAGATTTTTCTGGTGTCATTCTATAGATTTTTTGTAGGTTCCTATGCTATGGAAATGTCGCTTTGAAAAGAGAAAGAGAAATGCCTCTGTAGTCACATTCCGTTCCTGATTAATAAAAAAATATGCATTGAAAACTGAACGCCTAAATTAAGGAATTTCTGCATCAATTGTTAACCTTTTGATTAAATTCCAATTAGGCGAACTGTTGAATATCTCTCATTATAATAAATATCTCTGGAAGTAAAACCGATACAACTTTTTACAATTGTCACTTAAAGTAGAAACTATCATACGTGGAGAGTAATTCATTTAATAGTTATCATAAAGGCTTTATATTTCTCACGTCCGCGTAACATGACTTTCTGCTTGGGTTTGCCTATAGGCTAGTGACTTTCTACTTTTATATTAATAATCGGCATAGCTATGTATAATCCCAGTGTCAGCGGGTCACTTTATCATTTGCTTGTTTGTATGTAATCAAAGTAATAAAAGAGAATTAGCTTATTAACGAATGAAATGTTCTTACACTACCTTTCCTATGGAAAAAACAATCTTTTAGTATCAGGTGCTTCGTAAACGTAAGGAACTATCGAATACTGTGTGGCTCAGTGACTTTGGCAAATAGCAATGCATTCCAAACTGTGCTCCGCAGAAAATCAACGGTAGGATCGATGAAAAACTTTGTGTTTGCTGTACATTTTTGCGCTATAAGTTTGCCCGAAGGTTTGAAAAATGTTATAGAATAATGATGGCATCCTAGAACTATTGATGCTTGCATATTTTAATAGCTTTGTAAGTTCCGAGTTTCCGAGCTCTTGTAAGAGATTACAGAATAAATTCGTTCTCGTAGATTAAATCCGGAAAATTTTCCGTTGTCTTTTGGTTTTTCGTTTGCTTGTGTATTTTGAAATACGTAATACACCATCACATCAACCTTAGTGACATGTTTAAACTTCGCGAAAGTTTAGATATTGAGGATTAACATATTGCTATGTTTATGATCTTCAAAATTCGACGTCACATTGTTCATGTTTAACTGCAAAACTCAAGTTGAATTTCGTTGGCATCTCGGAAGAACAAACTCCCAAATCTTAGTGTGCCTCGAGGTAAAATAGTTGTCCGATTCAGGTATATGGGATTGCCAACAGCTGCCGAAAGACATAATCCTTTGGACAACACGAAAAGGACGGAGAATTGCAAATCGATCCAATTGTGGAACTCAAATTTTCCACTACAAGAAGCTATTTATGTTAGGCATATCAGAAAACAGAAGAGGAAAGTCATAAGTTGGACAACCGTTGACGGGGGGCGTGTATCTCGTAACCCGTTATTGGCCGTAGGTGGGCGGAAAAATACAGGGAACCATTTCGAAGGAATCGATTAAGGAGAGAGATGTAGAGAGGGAGGGCGTGGCATAGAAGTAGCACCGAACGGAAGGGATGAAACGAATTTAATTATCGAATTTCTCGCCCAATTGGTGTCGGCATGTTCTTCGGCTCCGTCACTTCGGACGATTGAGTTTAATTCCTTACGAAGCCCACGGCGAGCAAACCATTAATTTTCTCGCTGTGGGAAAGCAGTTTCGTTAAGTTTCGGCGGTGGGTGTGGAAAATTGTCGGAGAAAGAGGGAATAATGTGCTCAAGGGTTTTTTTAACTTCTTCTCAATATCCTCACCTCATTTTTGCTTTTCCCATGCATTTAAAATCTCGTCCCTTCTCATGTATAAGGAAATGTGTTACTTCTGTTTTTTAGGTATGTTAAATTGCTTGAAAAATATTACGACTATTACCTATTAAAGTATTTTGCGTGTAAGTTTGAAAACTACTACGACAATGAATAGTAAATGGAGTTTATTTTTGAAAAGGCAAATTAATCTAAACCATCAAGTAAAACTTTAGATTGTGTACTCTAGTTTAGAGTATTTTAATGATTTATAAGAAGTAATTCAAAAATGCTCCAATGAAAGATTCTTATTATATACCCTTGAGAATGATAGCATAGCCGCCGAAATGCGCATTGGGTGGTTCTTAGGTCAGTAATCCGCCGGTTCTTTCTCTATTCGAGGAAGTAACCCAACGCTTCATTGATGTAGTCGGCTTAAAGAAAGTTTTTCGACCTCTTACACTTATACAAATTAACAAAGCCAAAGGCGGATGGATCGAAATCTGATTGAATCATAATATATATTTTCTTGGCGAGGAATAGAAAAGAAACTTGAGTCTATAAGAAAACTGGAGCATTGATGATGGTAGGGGACTGATGATAAACGGTTGACTGAACTGGATTGGACGGAATCGGTAGAGGAAATTATGAGAATAAGAATTAAAGTGGCTGAAGAAAATAAAACTGAGTAAATTATAAGGAAACAGCTAAGAGCTAAGAAGAGAGTCAGTAACTTAGATGCTGTTAAGGAAGGAACTAGTTCATTACTATTCAAAGAAGAGGTGCTAACTTGATAACCTAGTGAACTAAGAATACACCAAAGGTGTTGATGTATAAGGCACAGAGAACAAGTTGTAAGAATGTGTAAGGAAAGTATATGATCATTCTTCCACGACCACTTTAAAGGGAAGGAAAATAATCATAGCATATAGCCAGGTTATACAGCTACGGTAAGGGTAGCAGGATAACGGCTCAGCGGCCGCTGGTGATATGAACATTCTGAGAGGGTCAATCCCAGAAAGATTCCTCAACATTGCAGGCAGTTTACCATTAGAACAGGTGCATTTCCTCTGATTTGAATGAAAAATAACTTAGTAGAAGGGACACGGCAAAATTAACTTTTTCTAGTGGAAGATACAAAATAAGGAATTACTTTTCTCTATCTTATGACTTAAACCACTATCAGCATTATAATGTGGGAGGAAGATTGTGCAGGAATGCTGATCAAAGAAAAGTGAGAACAGGAAGGGAAGGTTAGGTACAGCAAATTAACCAACTGCACGCGTAATTACCGATTGGCGGTCGATCGAGTCATTACAGCCTTTTAACGCGGCGGAACGTTCTGGAAAACCGTGAATAGTCAAGATTTCTTTGAGCGACACCATAAGAATTTATCATGGAAAAAAATCTCAGTAGCTTTTTCTTGCTGGAAGCGCTCGGAAACCGGCTAAAATTTTTATTTCCGCTAGATTTAACAGCATATTGATTGGAAACCTTTTAAAGTCCCAGTTATTCCCTTCTCCGATAGATTGAGGAGATATTCAAATTCAATCATTGCTCCTTTATAATTTCTGCGGAAAACATATAATAAAGAGACGGAAGTAGTAAAGATTTGAAATTTCCAATTTCGTTGTGTTAATCAACAGGAAGAATTTAAGGCTAACTTAGTTCGATCGGTTATATAAGTTTTGAATAAAGGCAAAAGTTTATAGAAACAAGTTTAAAATCGATTTGACCTAGGAATAAGACGGATTAGCATGTGAAAAACTACGAGAGCAATAATTGAAATAATCCGTCTTTATTCGGGCTAGATGGGGACTGAAAAGTATCTTCTTACATCCAACCCTTAATGGAAGGCTACATGGGGCAATCATGATGAAATGATCAATTATCCTTCCTTGAATCGAAGTTTAACTAGCTAATAGGTTTAGTCATGTTGGTTCTCTTGAAGGAGGATGAGGAATTGAGGATGAGTCGGTAGAATTTGCCGTTTTTATGAAAACATCCAAGAGCATCTGTCATTCCTCACAGTTGAGGAAACTTGCGAAATTCCTTGTCACTAATGTAATTTCTTATGCGCTAATAAACTTCATTTGCCTTTCCCATTACCATTACGATTTGTTTATTCTGGTAATGAAATACTGTCCACATCCATCATAAATAAAATTCACGCATGATACCGCTTAGGTTTCGCGGCGATAATCAAGATATATTTCTTTCTTTTGAAAAGTAGGATTTTTATCCTCAGCAATTCTGAGGAAAGAACAAATCCGATTTTCTCTTTTCATTGATCCGTGAAACGATTTTATTAGAAAAAACTTTATTGCCGAATTTCCGTTGACAAGAATTAATGCGATTAAAATAATTTGGGTTATTTCAGGCGCTCGCCAAAACTTTCAAAATTCACATCCTCTAATCAAAATCCCTTTCATTACTATAAATTCGTGTTTTATAATCGCTGAAACTTTAATACTGGGGCTAAAATATCGAATGTCTGAAAAAGTCAACGTTTTTCCTTAAGGTAGACCGTTTTCTAAAATTTTGAGAAGAAATCCTGCAGAATTCGTCATCGTAAACTATATTTGGAACCGCTACCTTCGGTTGGTTTTTCAAAATTTCAAAACTATAAAATTTACTGACTTCATAAGCATATAACAAGAATTATCTCTTCTCGTACCTCGTCATTGGCCCTCAGAATAATGTATTCCAACTCAGGCAAAAGACATCAATTCTTATAACTACTCTATTTCCTTATTGATAGTTTTCCACGGATAAATTTGTATACGTAACGACCAAAACAAACATGCGTAGACAGCCAGGAGGAATTTTGAAATATCTAGTTAACTTAAGCTAACAGCTTTGATTTATGCGCGTACCGTGAAACTATACCTCGCTTCATAATAATAGCCCAAAAGAAGGAAACAAATAAATATATCCAGACAAAACGGCCCTATCGTTTTGCGTAACTTATCTGGGTATAAAAATTCGGCCTGTCATCTTTCTTGACCGGCTATTAATTCCTCAAAGGATGTTTTTTCTTCGTTTGTCGTGATTAACGAGCCTTACGTTGCTCTCGACGTTCGAAAGTCTGACCTTCGCCAAGAGATTTTGTACATTTCGCCAGAGGCGCGGAAGTTCTCCACCGACGGAGACATGTATGAACGGTTATGGAGTTTACAATAAGTCATCCCTCGCACGAGGACTTCGACAGTTTTATTGCAAAGGATCTTTGCTTGTCACCAAGCTATAAAGCCCATTACATTCATTCCCTTTGTCTCCCGCTTTCGATGGGATGACTGACTGTCACTCAAAACCTACGCACTATTTTGTGCCTTTTTAGTTAATGGGAAGTGGGCTAAAAATAATTAGTCATTCTTCTGTGGGCCGCCTGTTATTCCTTATTATCTTAGCCTTAATGATGATCCACAAATCAGGGAGATTGGAGGAGTTGGGTTTGTTAAGAGGATAAGGGGGAAATGGAAAGGTGAGTGAGAAATGGGAAAGTAAAAATAGGACTGATTTAATATATTAAATGGGAATAAGATTATAATATCTTTAATAAATAATCTATATTTATGATTCTACAAAATGTTCACATCTAATATGTATATTGAGCCATACAGAACATGCTGAAACTTTTTTATTAATAAACATGAGCTTTTCATAACACAAATCAGCAACGAGAAAAAAGGAGCAAGATTTTTGTATAGGAGGAGTATAGGGGAATTGAAAAAACACAAATTTGCCAACTATAAAGAGCTGAGATTTATTATAACCAAAATTAAATATAAACAGATGAACTGTCTATACTTTCTTTCTACCCGGTGTAACAATGTGTTACTGCTTCAAAAACATTTGTCATCTTTTGTCATTCGGTGGAAAGTTATAGTATTTGGTATGGTAGCTATGCATAGTCAAATTTTTAAGTGCGTCATAATTGGGAGGTCAATTTTTTCCTTTGTATCGTACGAACTCAAACATTGGAAGGATTTGAACTCCTCCTCCCCCAACCTCCGCTACGCCCCTGATAAATATCCATTGAAAGAGTAGTTTTGGTAAAATTCCATGTACGAATTTTGTATACAACGTTGATCAATAATTAATTACGTCTGAATGACATCTTTGTATTTCCCAAAATTAGTAAACCTAGGTTAAATGTGCTAAATTACACGATAGTTATTCCGGATAGCAACTACCGTTTCTTTTCTACCCCACCATTTCGTTTATTTAGTCTTGATTTATGACAAATAATCTCCATTGTGATAAATACGCAATGTAGAAATTTGCTGCTTAACTGAAATAATAATAATAATTAAACGTCTTTATTCGGGCGAGATTGAGACTGGATAGTCTCTTCTTGAAGTGATGGTAACGTATACCTAAGATAGTGTGAGTTAATATATGACATTCATGGTAAAATATTAATTTTCTAAAAAAATCAATTAAACATTATTTATCTCTAATGACACGATTCATTTGAATCGTGCGTCGTGGCTTTCCCATTAATGGCTTCATAAGAATTTCATCCTCGGAGTTGGCTTGTCGGGATGAGAAAATAACATTTTATATACTTATTAGATTTGCATAAAATGGCTTAACATTGCTATTACTGTTATGTTTCACATTTAATCACTGTCTTAACTCTCAGATATTATCTATAATGGATAGTTTGTTGCGAAAAAATATATATTAAGCCAATTTAGTGCTATTTACAGAAATTATCATCGACGTTACAGAGAATAAAATGGGATTAATTAACTAAAGCACCGTGGTTACGATGATTAAGAATAAATTAAACTTAATGTATTACAGCCAACGCAATAAGTGATACTCAGCGAGCAAAATGTTCCGTCTATATAAGCGTTCAAGAAAGAAAAAAGTGATGCATCAACGATTCAGTAATAAGAGTTGGTATTTAACCCGTGAAGGTCAGATTTCTTACCATATTTACAATTTAAATTTTTATTTCTCTTTCCCTTCCCATAGTCGAAATGTTCCCGGAGAAATTTTAATTTTTATTGGATAAAGTGGACTTAATGAATTTAAAATGGAGTCGATCATTTTTACATATTTTAATTTGGAGATAATGAATAACAACGTGGACATGTTCACCAGAAATACACACAAATTTACATAATACTGTTGAGAGATTGGAGTTGCTGATGATAGGGATCAATGATAAACTCCATCTGCGCGTTACGCAAGTTTCCCTTCGTTTTCATACATCCCACTCTTTTTATGCAGTCGTGCAGTTTTTATAGTCCGGTGTAATTGAATTTGCTCTGCAGTGTTCCAATTACTCACATTAGAAAGTGAGAGGTCTCAGGATGGATTATGCCTTTCATACCGTTCATTATTTTCTTTGAGGGACTTATTAAAATATAAATCGAGAGTCGAGAAAAAATTGAGCAATTTTGAGATAATGGAATTCTAAATGTGTCAGTCATGCAAAATAAAGAACTTGTGAGGAGAAGTTTCTCAAGATTGCATGCCATAAAATATGCTAAATAGATGTTGATAGGTGTAGGGGAAAATTCAACTTTCAGAATTCGGGAATTCTGTTTAAGAGTTTATTATTTAAAAGTAGACTTTATAAAGCAAATTTTTAAGTAAGAAAGCTGAATAAATCAGCAAAATTTATTTTCTCTATGAAAGCATCGCCCTCAAACGATAACCTTGTTATTCTCATGTTTTGATTCGAACATGAAAAAATTATTCTTACTTTTTTACCTTCATATAAGCGTTTAGTTTTATTTAATTTACCGTCAAAATTTATAACTCCACCATAATTTTTTATTATTTATTTCTGTCGTTCCTCTTTCCCTGTAAATTATGTCATTTGAAAACCCTCCACTGTCGCTTATTTCTTGCTTTTACTTTTAGAAAATGTTGTTTCATAAACATAATATTCTTAATTTTCAATCTAGTACTATCCCTAGTTCTATTGAACGATATTACTGTATCATCCTAATGGTCAATCCTCAACACTTGAATAATCCCAAGGATAAACGGACTGGAAATAAATCTGATAGATCTCCAACCCGGATCTTCTGCTTTTCGAGCGGATGATTTGATCAATGAAGCTATTGCCCTTTCTCGTCAGGGTTTCCTTGTGTCCGTTATACCTTGGAAATTTCCCTAAGTGTACGCCTTTGTGTGCAAAGTTATCTACCGTCCTTTTACTTAAATTATCGTCGCTATTTTTCCTCGCTTTATAAAGGATATTTTCATATAATTAGTACCCTTGGTGATAATGAACTCCATCTCCGTTTTATTTTCTAAATTCCAGAATATTATGAATTTTCCTAAATGATTTCATAGGTTTCACTATTCATAATTAACTACTTTTATACATTTTGTTCATTTTCGTGTAAAAACGTAAACTAAAACAGAGCATATTTCACGCATAAGCGAACATTTGTCAGAAAACTGAACATTTTACGGATTTATAAATATTTCTTTATAAAAAATTATACAACTTTGTAATTTATTATGGCTTTCCACAAATTTACGCCAGAACATATTGATTTCAATATTTCTTTAGTTCAGATTCAGGAAATAAGGTTTCTGAAGAAATGGCGATGAATTTTCTGTAACCAAGAGATACTATTCAGGTTCAAACCCGAATAACATCCGTTATAACTCCCGTATAAAAACAGCCGTTTTTGTATTTCGTGCTCTCGATCGTATTAAACGATTTCGTTGTTAAGGCTGTAAATCTAGAATTTGTGAATAAGCAATGACGTTCTTATGAGAGATACATTACCGGCCATAAAGAATTTGATAACTTGGTGAAAAGAATAAGGTGATGGATGAGGGAATGGGGTTTGAGTTAAGGAGAGAAAAGGAGCTATTTTGGGGCAAAAAGGAAAAAGGGCGCGAGGCACGGCAAGGGAGGGAGATGAAGACTCCTCAGGTAAAGCTAATGGAATCGTTATCTGTTTGGTGGCGTCGGGAGGGTTTTCGCCGGAGGACGAGGCGGGGAAGGGTGGATACCTTAAGTGGGTAGCCGCCTCAAAGGACGAACTGGAATCTTCACAATATTGGGTTACTCCGGTTCCGGTTTCCCGTGACTTTTTTCCGGTTACCTGACAGATGATACACTTCGTTTTTTTCGCAATAGGATTCCCGTAAGATTCTCTATATGCTATTTTTTAATGTTTCCCGATTCACGAAACAGAGTGAATTCCAGGAATGCCCTCGTATTCCAATGTTTTCACGGTGTTTCTTCCGAAATAACGGTTTTTACGGTTTTGATTCCGATTTTAAAGTCGATTTTCGAAATATTCTGGTATTTTCTTGGTATCAGCGCAACTTTATGCATGCGTTGTGTGGACTGATTAATTCATTCTTAAATTGATAATGTTAGTGAAATAACAGAAATTCAGCAATGTTTCTTTCTTCGCAATGGTTTCATTTCAATCTCCAAAATATTTACCTTTCATATCATTTAAACGTTTACTTCTGCATCACATTGTATCCATATTACAGTCCAAGAAGAGATTATCCTAAGCTTTACTTGTATTTTCTATATAAGATTCAAGAAACAGTTTCTTAAACCTTTCATGGCTAAGAATTGAATGAAAATTGTTATTTAATAATTGAGATGAGTTTTCAATCTATTATATGTTATATAAGTTACAAATTACAGCTACCATAGATAGTAATGGCAGCAGTAGATTTGAGGAACTGCAAGTTAAGATCTTTTATTGGATAAATATTTTTCTTCTTTATTCATATTTTGAATGCGATTAATATCTTGGAAGGGATCATAAAATACCGTGATTTGATTTTTGATTCTTCCATCTTTTATCAATCTTAGAAAACATACTTTTGAGCCATACTGTGTGTTTAGTAAATATTATCGAT
Source organism: Pachydiplax longipennis (assembly GCA_036926295.1). Lineage (NCBI taxonomy): Eukaryota > Metazoa > Arthropoda > Insecta > Odonata > Libellulidae > Pachydiplax > Pachydiplax longipennis. The sequence goes on along the minus strand of JAVFKF010000017.1, from coordinate 7,642,466 downwards.
ACATGATCATTTGGTTCTTCCTACTGCTCTTTCTGATATTTTAAGGTTATTCTGGTATTAAGTTAATTTTATCAATACTAGAAAATAACATATTGACAGTTGTTTGCAAATCTTTATTACCAGCCTATCTAATTCAATGTTCTAGCAAACTCTTGCATGTCGGACACTGTCTCTTGAGGGATTTCGTATTATTCTCACCATGAAAAAGATCCATTTCAATAAATCATGCGTACTTCAACGCTGCATCTAAACCGGTGATTAAATTTCATCTCGAGATTAACTTCTTCCACTTGGACTTGTGAAAGAAAGAGAGAAAACTGGTTTAATTGTTGACGGACGGAGATATAATCCATTACACACAAACACTGCCTATAAACGGAGGCCTATAAATTGAAAATTAACGGTATTATAGCTTCTCGCATGAATTAAAAGCTCCTCTACGTTGCGTCCTTCGGTTAAATGCGTCGCATTTTCATTATTAATATATGCCTTTGAGCGGCTATCATCCTCTCTGCAGGAGTCATTCTCCGAGATTAGCATATTGCATTCCCGATCGAGATTACCATACAGATAATATTCCATAAAACATGCATTATTACCCGAGTAATTAGATTTTTTCACCTGTGGAAAAAGTCATTTCACTGTGTTTATCCAATGCTTACACGCGATCACGCGGAATAAATGGGTTTTCTTATATACACTGAGGCTAATACATTGACTTGTGAAGCACTTTCACTGGAAAATGGAAAGAAATGTTTTTACAAAACTCTACCGGAAGAATCGGGTACATTTTTTCCTTCTTTGTGGTAGAGTGCTGAAGCTTTAATGATTCACATTTTTTTCTTAGACTAGAATTTCTCTGAGAATTCGGGAATCTTTATCTAAGAATTCCATAATTTCTGCAACGTATTAATTTTTATCTCAATCTTTTAATAAGCATCTGTATGTATTTCTTAGGAACAGCGAGATACTAAACAAAAGAAATAAGAACTTGGATGACCTCGGAGATGGAAGGGTTACCGAACTGAGGTTTCTGATCCGAATCATGGTGAGTTCATGGATTTTTATGTTCATATATAACGCAAAGTCGATCTCATCTCGCGCAGTATTTGCTTAATCCTTGCTACAAAAAGAGAGGTTGCCAGATGAGTAAAAATATGATAGGCGAATTAAGGTGAGGAAATTTTCCCCTCATTTCTTTGTTTCATTATTAAAATACTAGCCTTAATTTTCTCTTGGCATAACTCAATATATTTCCTGAGATATAATGATCTCTAATTCACATTCTGTAGGCAGAAACGATCAGTTCAGAACTCCACTGACATTAGGGAGAAAATATTACTTTGGAATAATGTGGTTGGAATTTGCTATTAGCAACCTACAAATAATAACCATCTCGTGGAAATGGAATTTGGATGACTAACTTGAGTCGGGATACCTCATAGAATGTACTGCCTAATATCCCTTTTAGTTGCAAGCAATTTCTATTTCCCAGCAGTGAGTTTTTATGTTTAAGAGTAAATTATTTGGAGAGATCTCCCATTTTATAAATAATGCTGAAATTTTAGCCTCTATATTTAAATGGAATTAATGGAAAATAATATCTTGTAAATGGAAATATTAATCCTTATTGTGCTTCAAATGATTGATAAAATGTGTATAGCTCTTGCCACTTTTAAAAAACAGAACTATTATTGAGGATAGTATTTCTTCACCTTTTTAAGAGCCGCAGTATTCACCTAAAAAAATAGGAAACGCTGCTGCAACGGAAGAAAGAAAGGTGATTTATTTATACATACTTACATCAAAGAGATTTAAATGCCCGCTTACCTTAACGTATTCTTATAGGCATGATAGAAATTAACGGTGCGACCAGTTAACGGTGAAGATCGTCATTTTGCCTATCATAATCAAATTACAATGGGAGCATTGTAAGTTTGAGGCTATACTATATCACTTGCAGTAATTTTAGTTCTTTTGGTAGAACAAAGAGAGTCTTTCTAAAAAAATACTTTTCTGTGAAGTAAAGTTAAAATCAGTTTATACCGCAATAACTTGCGCTTAATGGTGCATTCTAAAATCGACCTCACTTCATTTTACTGCCTCATTTCCAGCTCTTCGTGAGATATAAATCCCGACGTACTTAAGGAGCGATGAGTAATTCCTTCACCGCCGCTGTTCTTGTAGAGATTGCGTTAAAAACGCGCTGCGATAATATTTATAAATCCGCCGAGATAAGAGTCCAGGAATGGTACTCTTGCAGTTCGCATACCAAGTCACCATGGCAATACCGCCTAGTTAAGTCATTTATCTTCCGAACGCTCTATTAAGCAGAGCGTGGGCAACCAATGGAAAGCATTCGGGGGTGAGATGGCTGCCAGGTAGGGATACGAACCCGTGACTCCGATGTCGAAAGAACAGCATTCTAAATGATAGACCACCGTGACAAGACATGGCGGGCGCCTGGTAAGAGTGGGAGGTTAGAGGGATAGGATAGGGAGGGTTAGAGGCGTGAATCACGCCAGCATAGGATAACTGCGACGAATGACAGAATAGCGGCCGTTGCCAGAGGTGATATAGTATGTAAGTAATTCGAATGAGGGAGTTGCAGGGGCTACTCATTCAGGCGACTTGTGCGAGCGACTTGCATGAGACACTAGCGTAGTTTGAAGTGATTTTGCATGAGATGATTGCGTGAATAACTTGGGCCACAGCCACAGTCATAAATACTTAAGCATTACGTTTCTTCAATCGTCGAGTTTTATGAGAATCATGTTGCTCAAGCTCAACTTACGTTGGAGATGCTTTATGAATTCTTTTACAGCCAAAAAAAATCTCCCTTTTACTTTTAACCTATAATCAAAATATTTTTCAGTCAAGTTACGGCTTGTTATCGATTCAAAGTCATCAGAGATGATGTTGAAAATTTTAATTAATCCAGAAATAATAATACTCAGCTTGGAAGCTAATTGCTTAGTCGGATATTTTTCCCCTTTCTTGGAGAATATGACGGAAGTATGTAAGCGATTCAACCATATTTTAGATGGTTTCATACTATGCTTTAGTAATTATTTTTGAGAAGCAATTTCCTCCACAGTTGAGATGGTAAAGTTTACTTGCAACTCATCGTTACCATGAGGACATGTAGTTTGTTGTGCTCTCGAATTTTTTCAACAGTGATCACACCAAAAATCACTAAGGCTCAAAAAGTCTTAAGAAAACTTTTAGTATGGACTCTTCGTTTAATTTAATTACTCATACTTAAGTTAATGTTGCTTAGATGAATTTGATAAATAGTTTGTTTTCACGTCTTTCCTTGTTGCAAAACTAAAAAATTCTATTCATATTCGTAGTTAAAATACAGTCAAGTATTTAATAATGGATTTCTTTACATGTCAGTTCACCGGATAATCGCGGCTATTAGTATATTTCTACAAGCGAATTGCCGTTCGAACCTACCACTATCAAGTATGACCACTTAGAAATTTTTGATTAACATTAGATTTCTCTAAACTTTTTAGCGTACTGGTAATCAGTTACTATCCTAGTTCAAAGGCATCGTATTTAAAATTTTTAATAGATTAATTTTATTTATGTCTATAGTATACTTGGGAGCTTGGGTAGTACAATACGGTTGAATATAAAAATAAATGATTGATTATGACTCATTAGTATAAATGTGGAACGTAAACAGTCGTTAATGGACATAGTCGTCAAGGGCTTTTGCAAATTCATAAATCGTCATGTGATTAAAAGTTCTTGATTTTAATTTCGTCGAAAGAATGAAAATAGATCAAAAAGAGAACGAATTTTGCGATTCGAAGTAATGATAAAAAGTTATTATGTAAATTGTGCAACCGGCGCAAGTTGAGCATTGATTCCCTTTAGTAAGAAGTACGAGGTGAAGGAGAATAACAGTTGATGCAGTACGATGTATGGTAGAGGGTGGATAGCGGTGGTTAGAGAAAGAGGTCAGAAAGAGGGAGAGAGCGTTCTTGTAGGATATGCGTCTTCTTGACGCGGGAGTTGATAAGGTGCATTAGAGAGGACACCGGGGCGAGGCAGACTGGAGGAGAGGCGAAAGAGCCTGTTGAAAAGACGGCGGAAATCGTGACAGTGAAAAACCGTATTGAAGTCTAATGAAAGGTGGTTCAAAATACTCGTCAGAATTTTGCTTTATTAGCGTAATAGCTGCACAATATCAGCTGACAGTATATAATTTTATAAATAAGTTTTAAATGTTCCATGAGGATTTTAAAACAGCGTAAAAATTATGAAATTGAAGCCGAAGTATTTTTCATTAATTCTCATACTCTTCCATTTTCGAAGTATTAGTGTTTAATTATTTATCGAGCCAAAAATCGACGTAAGGTAAATTATTGCAGGAAACTACACTTCTGTTTAAAATATTTTATTTTGACACAATCCATTTGTAAGTTTTTAAATGGTTGTATTACATACATTCGAATGAGAATTAAGGAATTTGTAGAATCATAATGCAAGAAACCAGGCAAAAATTCTATACCTGACGGAAGCAGAGTATGAATTGAAGATCAGTTTACCATGCGATATGCAATAAAAATAAATCATAGCTGATAATATTCATCACTGCACAGTATTAGCTTCATTATATATGTTACAAATTATTTTTTAATTGTAAGTTATACAAAACGTTTGTTTTCTTAACTATCTTCTAGAGGTTGAATTTGCTTTTTCCTGAATTTAGGATGAGTTAAAGACGATTGATAATTTAATATTTATATACCGTTGGTAATCCTTTTAACATGAAAAGGCTTAACTAGATTTTAAGTTTCATTTTCGGATGCTGTATAATATATATTTTTCTTTTTAAGAGCAACATTAAGATTACAAAGACCGACTATTGAGAATACTATCAACTGAGAATAGATACCGAAAAAGAAGAATACAGGACAGCATCATATTATGGAAATGTGTCTCACTAGCACGCATAAAATTTAAGATATAAAATATATATTTCCTTATAAAGCATTAAGAAAAAGCGTAGAAAATAAATAGAAGACACATTCCGCAGTTTGCGTAATCCTTACAAAGGATTCGAGTAGGAGATCAGCCGATGAGGTGTGTCTGATTGAAAACATAGATAACATGATGTAAAAGGAATATCAGAAGTTGTCACACAAAGTTATCATCAAAACGACAATCTTATATGGCTGCTAAATTCATTACAACATCATATACATGCTATTTTAAACTACGGTAGGACGGATGTCCTGTTACTAGAAATAAAAGTTCGGTACGGAGCATATATTAAAATCTTAATTGCCGTAAACTTTGGTCGTAAAAATTTTGATCGCCATTCCGTTATTTTGCCATCGTATTAATATCATTTTATGACTTATTCTGCGTTTTATTTCTCTGATTGTATCGAAAGATCGATATACACAATAAGTGATGTAAACAAACAAAGACGAGGTCGAAATGGAGCATATCTTGAGATCTTGGTTGTAATAATTCAAAAAACCTGCTTTTAAAGATCACGAAATATCCGATAGGTCCTTAATTAATGAACGAATCTCAAATGAATTGCAAGGGAATCAGAGTAAAAATGTATCGGAAGGAATGTCGAGAATCCAAACATGGACCATAGGTGGAATCCTCAGAATGCGTTCGCCTCCATCCCATTTTTATTGCTTAGAAACGAAAAGCGAGGCACTTAGTTTGAGTGGAAGTGATAACAGCGCAAGTTTGAAGAACAGGAGTTTTTAACAGACTCCCAAAAACTTGTTTCTCTCTCGTCATTCTCTCTTTTTATGAAACGTGAGGGAGTCGCGCCGAAAAATGCTGCTGATTTCAGTTACGTTTGGATAAGTTTGCAGACATGTATTTCTCCTGAGTATACGAAGAGAGATTGGATCTTCTCTGAAAATATGCTAGAAATGTCGAATAGAGAAAATCTATCAAACACCACAAGAATGGGGATCATGATCACTAGCATTACAAAAAAATAGTGTACTTTTTATTAAGAGTGCATATAAAAAATCTTTTTGTCTATCAAATTTATCACTGAAAGAATTATATCCTTGACTTGATCTAAATATTGACCGTTTTAATTCCTTCTTTTTATTATTAAATATCAATGACCTTACTGAGCTCTAATGAGTCTGATTTTCAAAGCATATTATTGAAAGTTTAGTTAAGAATTCGTAATACCAAGCTATGCTAAAACAACTTTCAGAAAGATAGATGTAAACAAATAATAAGATCTGTACATTCTCCTACTTAAAAGATTTTTATCCTTTAATAGTACTCTTTCTTATACTTCAATCAGAATTTTCTCACATTCATACTTTTTGAATGCTCTCTTACTATAGATACAGAAATTCTTAACTCCGTTATTTCATTACAAATATGATATAAACTACCGGCATAAAAATATTATATTAAGTGATTTATTCTGTGAAATACTTTACTTCTTCTGTTTTTGAATATATCTAACTTCTATCAGATGTATAGTTTTGCTTGATTAATTTTTATTTTAAAATGTTTCTTTGTGAACCTTTCTTGTGTCGATTGATATTCGGGTTGTTTAAGATATTTGAGCAGCGAAAACCCTTCCAGCTGCTGGCTCATTCATATTTCCGATTCGGATTACTTGACGAATGTTACATAATATGAAAAATATCAAGCCATTTTCCCTTGAAATTTAATGTCACGTTTGCGAAATTTTCGTCAAAAAATACAGTACTCGTCCAAGTGTTTCGGCGGTGAAATCATTTTGAGATACACTTTCGAGTTTAACCTCTATTTCGTTTGCACCATTACAGATGAAATGAAAAAAAATGTATTGAGAAAGCGTATTTGCGCGGTGATCGGAATCTACAAAGAAAAATTTTCAACGATCTCCTCGATAGAAATATTCGCTTTTTTATCTCCGCGGAGGAAAAACGGTGAAATATTATCTTTGCATTAAGAGCTTATCGACGGAGTTGTCTATATACGTATAGGATGTCGATCTTCGTAGGCACGGAGATCTGTTTGGCGTTATTGAATCAATCGGAAACTGAGTGCACATCGATGTCACTTATCTACTTATCCGAAATGTCTACAGGAGTGAGTTGAAGTAATTAAGTGCATTAGGTATCGCCGAAAAGACCAAACATTTCACGTCGTATCTTAGAATCTCCATTACGGGCGATAGGTTTAAGGATTGACACAGAATAAGTCAATTTATAACTTTCTTCTCTTGGCGATTATCTCTCGATTTCTGCGGGAATACCTCTGAGGATTCATGTACCTGTACGGGGCATTGCCGATAAATGAGAAGCATTCTCATGAGAGGGGAGCCTAAAAGAATATTTAAGTATTCATTGCCCCTTGTTGAATCTCAGAAATGATAGACAAATTCTTTAAGATGGTCCCTATTGCAACCTATCCTTATCAATATCTTTGGCTGAATTCAAGTTAATGGCCTACCAAAACGTAGTGGTACTACATTGAATCTTCCTTTGGGTACAATTCTCTGCAAAGTCTATGTATAAAATACACGCACACATACACACAGGACTTCAAACTATTGTTATTTTTGCTCATATTTTCGCTCTGGTTCAATGAAAATCTGGAAATTTTGCATTTAATCCGGTATCACCCCGTCAGAAACTGTCGAACCGCATTCAATCGATTTGTATCACCCCGATAAAAAATCCTAATGTATTGTTTTTATTATACATTACCCTAAAATAGAATTTTCTCTTCTTAAATTTTAGAATAAAAATGTTGAAAAATGTCCCGTTATCAAAATTTAAATTTCAAATAAAGGGCTGCATGTAGAAGATTCCATTATCGACTTATATTCTGCGTTATTTCATAAATCATTATGTGCTCGAAAGCGTAAACATGAAGGGTATAGAACGTCGATTACGTTTAATACTGATGGCCTCCTTTTCGGTTGCTTGCGCACCAGTTTTGAAACAACATCCTCGTAAAATCCTTTCTTTGTTTTTCTTACGCTATTAATTTTGTGGATATTGTGAAAATTTTATTTGAATTTACCGTCGGAAAAAAGTAAGGTTTCAATCGCTGAGCAAGTATTTCCAACCGTGGGAAGTATTGGTGATTTCAGTTTCTACCGAATATCTTTTATAACTTGCTTTTTTTGATTCCGAAGTAATATTTTGTCATTGTAGTAATAATATAGGAATACAAAAATTTAAGACTTACAGTTTTTTAAATAGTCTTGCTTCTTTCATTGAATTCATGCATGGTACTTCCGTTATTGGTAACTGATCCTTTTAGAGATTATCGACAGATGTTTCCTCAGGTGTTTCTTCAAAAATAATAATAAGGGCTACATAAATTCATATCCTCCGATATGAAGAAGTAGTGAAAGAGAATTATTCTGTGAAATCGGTATTTATTTCCTTGATTAACGAACTAATTCATACTTAGATAAACATTTTTGAATTCGCGCTTCCGAATATTTATCAGTTTTTAATTCAAGAAAGTTCAGAGAAACAGTTCTTCTCAGTATTATATTTTCCGTAAATTGAGAATTCTACTTTTAAGGACTAATAAGTTATAATTTATCCAGAAATGCTAAAAGTGTATTCAATTGTATTATTATTATATTTATTTTAAATGAATATTTATAGCTTCCTCAAATGAACCAACTACATCTGTTCTACATTCTACAAATCCACACTTGTGCACTATGATTATAGCTTTCATAGGTTATTATACTATACGCAAGTTCATACTATACGTGAGTTCATACTATACGCAATTCCTTTTCCTAGTCATGGTAAGAATTAATTTCACGTCATTCGTCCTGAATATCCTTCATAGAAATTTTGCCTGCAATCGACAATCGATTTTTGTATGTATCTCTTATGAATGCATTATAGACGCAGATGAATACGTTAAGTAATTTTAATACGGTAATCAAAGGCTCTTTGACGTAAGTCTACGATGATAGATTAAGCGTAATAGATGAAACGTCATTTCATTTCGACAAAAAATTGATTTTCTTCCGCTAAGACTTTTCTGCATTCCGATGGAGCTAAAGTGATAAAGAGAAAATGCAGGAAAAGATGCCGACGCGATTCTAGGCCAAAGGGCAAAAAATTCAATCGAATTAATTAACGGTTGTATCCGAGTGGTGTTGTCTCACAAAAAGATGGTCTTTGAAAGTCGTGCGTATTTTATACGTAATGAAAACGGCGTGATGAATGTGAAACGTATCAGTGACGTCTTTCAATTTCTTAATACGATAGCAAATTTGATAAATATGTAAAATACTTGCGTCACATTATACGTAAATTGGAGGAAATGCGTGATTGAATCGATTTTTTGAAGCACAAGGAAAAATCTCCCCGAAAATATATGTGGTTGATATATTTATAAATTAAAGCGACAAAGAAAAGTACGCAATTAAGTATCGCTCATAAATTCATTCCGGATAAAGCTGCCATTGCTGAAAGCATTTTACGGCATCAACTTATGAAACCGGATCTTTTAATATATTATTAATGCAGTCTGACAAAATATGTTATCCCAAAGCACACAGGTAGAGAATCCGATTTGCGGTACACCCCCGAAATTTAATTTTAGATAGACTGCTAAACCAATATGTCCATACATCTAATTTAAATTTTGGAATGATAATCATAGTAAAACGTTTATTCTCAAAATTTCGAAATTCCCGAGGTTATTGGGAACTTGTCCATTAACAACAGTTAACCTTATGGTGAATTGTACATTTTCAAGCACCAATAGATCCGAGATGATCCGTTTCACATTAACTTGAAGTTATGCCGCAGAAAAATTTACAAATACTTCGCAAATTCTAAGTTACGCATCGACTTCACCATCAAATATTTGTAGTGGTAGTCATGTTAAAGAAAGCTACGACAGAGTAGGATGGATAAATATATAAATATATGCACCATGGTGATTATTATATAAGATTTTATTAACATATGGGTGTATGCAATTTGATATATTATTAACAAATTTACTGCATGAATATCGCTGAAACGATTAAATTGGGAGAAGACATCCGCGGGAGTTACACAAGTAATTTCTGATGCAGACGTATTGGACAGTGTTCTGAATCGTCCCGTATTTAAAAAAAATACGAAATCCGGCGTGAGGGAGGGTGAAACCGCGAAGGAAAGAGTGCACGAAGTAGCGTTGGAATGAGTGGGATGGGGTGGCAATATGAAGAGGGGAGGGAGAGAAAGAACGTGACCTGTCCGGTTGTGATAACGCTGGAGACAAGGATCCTGAGTGCCCTGTCGCCGAAAGCATTACGTTCTCCTCCAATCACGTCAACCTCTCCCCCTTTTCCACTCATTCCCGCTATCTCTCACTATACTCACTTTCCTTTGCGCACACCACGTCTCCCTTGCTCGCCCTCCACCAATCCTCATTGCTATTTCCCGATATTTTTCTTTCTCCGAAGGAAATGCTTGGGATTCCTCCCATCTCGCCTTCGATAAATGTTGAGGGCATAAGTGAAATGGAGCTGTAATGCGCGGTGTGGTGATACGGCAGGGAAGTGGTTTTGGTGGAATGTTTCTGGCGATGCGAGATGTACGGGCGGTGAAAATCGCAATTAGTATCTATGAACCATTTTTCCACAGTAATGCTCTGTAGTTGAAGATTTGCCGTTGCATTTCAGCTAGGAGTGTTCGCAATTGCGGGAAGGTTTCCTTCTTTCGTGAGAGAACTTCTACTTCGTAAAGATGCTCCCAACATACGTTTAAGTTTTTGTGAGGATTAAAATATGTACGTTCAATGTTACAGCTCCCATTTTAATAAGAAATTAAGTAACACATAACAGCAAAAGGTAGGCGTAATATGGTAGATGGTATATTCAGGAACAACCCAAGATATTTTAACGCCTCAAGAGAAGAGTTTTCAGAGCGCCCTGTCCGATAAAATATCTTTTGAGGTTAACACTATCCAAATAGATGAGGAAACAATATTATGTATCTGAGGAATTGATAGAATGATCAGTAATTCAATGTATATAGCCATTGATTTTTTAAAAATCTGTCGGATAAATTATTGACTGGTTACATTACTATGAAGATCACGCTACTGGCATTAAAGTGGTTTATTTTCGGTGATTGGCTATCGATTACGGGTTTATAACAAAATTTTTATATTTGTATAAGATGGAAACAAATATTTACGGAAGTTTTATTTTTTAATTATGAAGAATTAAAAAAGAAAATTTATATTCCCTTCCTCCGAAATTTTTTAAATAGTGATACTTGGTTCGCTTGTATTATCGGCACTGGGAGAGGTATTTTTACGAGAGATATAGATACGACTAGCTCGATTGCTTTAGCTTAGGAAATTTTAGTAGAATAAACATAGGGTTCAATTTCTTAACTAATAACTTAATTTTCTTGCCCAAATCCACAAAATTAACTCAAACCAACAACAAGTTTGTAAGTTTAATTTTATCCTCCAAATTATGATAAGAAACACAACAAGTTAGATACTTAATTTGACTTAAACTTTCATTTAGACAACATATCTTTAAAATTTGACCAGAATGAGAAAATAAATGCTGGATATTAAGGTTATCAACTGCAACTCATTTAGCTTATGATATTTTTATTTTTCCACCGATATGTTTCTCGTGTTTCTTACCATATTTGTGCTCTTTGAATTTTCCGATGTAATGCAGGTGGATTCTACTCTTAAATACAGCATCATCAAAACGTACCTCACTATGCTTATATATTAATTAATACTTGCGAATGAAACCACGCAAACATGTAAAGCTGGAAGGATTGCATGAACCTTAAGAAGTCAGACATTGATTCTTTTAATGCAAAAAGTCATCCAAGGGCTTACTTCAGCAGTATTTGCTCTTAGTTCTCTTATATTGCTATGTAAAGATGATTTTACCAGTATCCAGTACTTCGGGAAGATTCTGAATGTTATAATGACTAATTTTTATATGTTCGCATATAAACAAAGGTTTGCACGAATATAAGTAGGTCATCAGTCCTTAAGTTTTCTTTTAAGCATACTAAAATTAAACTTCTATCATATTTCTTCTGAGTAAGACATTAATATTTTACTGCTTTATCTGGGAGGTCCAAAGATCATCTTTAGGAATATAATTTTGGTTGGGATGTATCTATAAAAATGGACGACCACAATCTTTGTCATTTATCGTCTCCTTTACGCTTATATTTTTATATTCGTTTCGATGAATCTCTTGTAGTATCTTTTGTAGATTTTTGCATTTTAATTTGGAATTGCATGGCACTCTACTAAGGAACGTAAAAATCGTACGTATAATGTACTACGCGAGATAATGCTTTCTACGATTCTCAGTAGACACTCTTATCGGAATAAAACAGCATCCTTTCAGACTCAAATATATTCCCAACCGATAGCTACAGTTTGTCCACTTCTTATATACTTCTTTATCACTCTTTTAGACTCCCATCAGATGCCTGATTCTTACGTTGTAAACTGTCCTTCCGTCATAGCACCGGTCGTTGAAGTCTCCACCTCTTCTAGGTCGTTGGAATCACCTTTCTTTTTGGGTGTAAAGGGACATAAAGAGTGGAAGCAGCGGGTGGTCGTTCACCCAAATGACATTGGTTTAGGAAAATGCCACCCGGTGTGTTCAAAACAGACGCCTACGCCTTTTAGGGGTTTTTGACCACATGGGGAGAGCATGTCGTCATGTCTGTAACACTCAAAGTCAACAGTTTTGATCGAAAATTTCCAACTCTCTGTCTTACTACGATTCCGACCGATCGTTCCCGGGTTTTTCCAGCTTATCTCACGGTTGTGGGAATTTGTTTCTGTGGATGAAACTTTTTCCCACCAGTAAATTAAACAGTATACATTCCATGATCGTGGTCGTATTGGGGCCATAAAAACTTTACGATGGCCGGGAATTTAATTTGACCAATAATTTGGAATTATATTTGGTTAATGACCACCGGAATAGCTTACTTTGAGAACAAAAAAGTTAGAACATAACCAGCTGGTTTTACGATGTTATTCGAGAAATGATCATGTTAAAAATGTATGTATGAATGGTCGAACGGAAACAAATTTTAGAGAAATATATGAATTTTATAATGCGTCCATGGAAATATATCATACATGGTGTTCATATGCCCGTACAGTGAAGGGGTCTTTCGTGTTTACAGCAAATGCTTAGCTTAATTTTCGCTTTGATCCAACTTCTTGAGTGTCTCTTTTAGTATTTCGATCATCTTAAATTAGGTAAAGGGTGAAAGAAGGCTCTTATGCACAGGGTTACTACTTGGGAAATTCTCAAGGAAGAAATTCTGACAGGACCGAATCTCTAACCCGTATCTTCCACTGTTTCCCTATAATCGCTCGTCTTAATGGGCTGACTAGCGTAATTGGGTTAAGCTCCCACCTGAAATGAGTCCCGGAAGATGATTTTTTCATGTATATTTTCCTTTGGGAATCTTCTTGAATTATTTAAGTGTTCTTAGTAGCTACTGCTTTGGTTTCGGCTTCGTGGAAGGACTTCTTAAATGTAGAAGAAAATTCTATTTTTACTATATCCGACAATATCATTAGAAAACGATCATTTTACCGTAATCAGGATAATGGTATTGGTGCTAGACTTCGGAATCATTTTCATGAATTTGCTATAAACAAGTACCAGAACCTCTACGAGCCTATGAAGAAATTTCATAGTGGTATATAGGGGGAAGTTATTGTCTTAATGGCCAACAAAAAAGTGGTTATCATTAGAACTGAAAGTTATAAAAACAAGGCAGGATTATGTGTTTGCTTAGTTGTGGACTTGGGTGTGGGTCTGTAAGCTATATATCCTTGTATTCCTTATGATATTAAGGAAATGAAATACGAAGATGAAATCAGTAAGTCATCGACAGAAGTTGATGGAATAACTTGTGCAAATAACGGTACGATAAACTTTTCGTTGGTATTCCTGTAAATCATTTAATTACTTTTTTCCTCAAGCACTTGTATATGGTCTGCGAAGCAAGCTTTGTAAAGGGGAGAGAGGATCCCCACTTGGATCCGCCAATGCATATAATACGAATTCCTTAAAAAGAGTCAGCATTTAAGTAGAATCATAATTGCATTTTCTATTACGTTGCGCCTTCTAATTTCAAATACTTTTTCTTCCTCTCAAGGGATTCATCTGAGTAGAAACTTAATAATATTTTTGATGACCACCTGTTGCCTCTCGTCGACTTGATACCTGTGTTCATTCAACCAAATTGTTAATTGCAATAATTTCGCAGCAATTATCGATAACAAAAAACACGTCGCTGTAAACAGGGTTACTAAAATGAAATCTTTTTCTACAGATTGAATCAGGAAAGCGGAAAACAGCTTCATCTTCTTAGCTCGGGTGTTATAAAAGAAATTTGAATGAGCGCTCCATATAGATTGGATTTAAGTAACAACGCCCCAATTATTGGAGCAGTTGCTACGAAAACAGGTTAATTGGATTTTCGTTCGTTTTTTTCGATCGTGGATGGATAACAGAAACCTCTTTGGCTACAATTTCCCGAAGCAATTATTTATCGATTAAATAATCTATTTACTTGGTTCCGATTAAAATGTATCAGATTTATCGCCCATAAATTGCTTTCCAAAATATTTTTATTTTCATATTTGCGATCGGTGATTTAAGATTCTATTCGTGATAGTAATAATATATTCAGGCATCATGAGAATAATTTGCATACGTTTTATAGAAGATGTAAAAGATAAAAACATAGCGGACTTAATTAATACCTTCCATCATGTCAAAATAAAGTGGATTTATTCAACGCCGTAGATTTCTCGCTGCTAATTTAGGGACATGATGTCTCCAAGAAATAATGGATGAAAGTTGTACTAATAACAAAAATGGAGTCCGATTCCGTGATTAAAATGTTAATATATTGTTTATTCTCAACGATAAAACTCAGTCTTCCTGAACAGAAGATTTTATTAATTATTCTTAAGACTGAATTCTATTTCGTCGAAAAATGCATTATTTATTCACCAGTTTATCACCAACCCATAAATCTTCAATATAACTTCACCTTTCTAAATTGCCTTTTCTATAATTAAAAAGTTAACAGAATCGCCAATGCGTACAAAATTGAATTCTTCCTATCTAAATAATGTTTTGCTGATATGAAAATATGAAAGGAAAATTCGACAGTCATCATGTTAAAATTTAATCTCAGTTAATTTTTTACTTACATAGTTTCTTTATCCCTCCAAAGGACTCTTGGAGATAAAGTATTCCATCATGCTATTTGACTGTATGTGCGTAATTCATTCAAGATTGTCAACTCCCAGGAAAGGTATTTCCTTTATTACAACAAAGCCGATATCTAGAGTGAAAATATATTTAACTCTAAGCTATCCCTCATCCAAAGGTTACTGCTTTGATAAATTGTCATAAAACAGGTTAAAGTATTGCAAAAAATTATTGATAAACTTAAAAGATGCAGAACATCTGGTTAGTTCTAATCTATTCCGTAAAGCCAATGCAAGAATTACATAAAAGCAGGAGAGATAAACCTGTTTTTCAGTAGCGACGCGGCTCCTTTGATGTGTTTTGCCTTTAAATGAACGCGATTGAAGAAATCTCATACTTAAACCACTTTTTGGTGCAAATAATCTGGTGCTCCTTATCTTCTCCGCGGCACCACGTAAAAACAAATTTACACGTGTCAAGCTAGCTTCAATAAAGCAAATAATCCTGCGAAACTTCCTGTACGAATTTTCACAACTCAAAGCATGGATTTTCTTGTCATGGTTCCGCTGCTCAGTCAAACGAGTTGAGGATTTTTCTTCTGTGAACACCATCAAATATAAAAAAGGCCTTGTACCAGTTATGGAAATATATTGTTTAATTTTCAGGTAATGAAGATGTCGGTATAGGTGCCTTGAAAAGTAACTAAAGTTACCTAGCCTGGTAAAGAATATCGCCGAAAAAGAATCTCTAATTCAGAGCATTGAATTCGCCTATATAAATTGATCACAAATCAAAATATTACATTTATAAAACAGATAATAGTATTTATGAGTCTTATGTGAACTAGAAGTGAATACACAATTTGTCGATCTAATTCATGTCCCTAGAGGAATTAATTTCGAAGTCAGTCGGAGCAAGATATGTATTGGATACTCCTGCTCCAAAACATAAATGCATAAATAAGGAGCTAAGGGTATAATAATTTAAGGATGAGACCTTTAAAATATTTCCTACCTCATACATTAATTAATTGTAGAATACACTTTGGTTGAAGGAAGTCATAGCATAACCGTGTAGTGTGTTCCGCCCTTTCAGGTACTTGCAGCCTATTAAATATAAATCATTGATACATAATGGGATTCAGGGGTGTTCATATTTCATGCGTCAATTACTACATATAACCAAATAATAGTCAGGTTTTTCAGTCCACTTATTCAGGGTCAATTTTAGAGGCCGACTTTTATGTGGAAACTACTTTTTCAGGGACAAAATTCACGTCTTATCTGGGTTAAAATTTTAATTAGTATAAACAATATGGAAATTGAGAGAAAGGAAATCAAGGCAAAAAGATACTTCTTAATTGAGACAACAGTAGACGTGCTGTTGCAAAGGCAAAACTTCCGATGATGTGCGGTGATTAACTTCTTCCTGCTTTCCCTGAATTTCTTTGCAGAAAAGTGTGTCTATATTTTGACAGATGGATAATGTATCTCAAGTTTTACATGGATTTTATGTTATACCAGGTTGCACATATGCTAAACCAGACAAAAATCGATGGTCGACTTTTATTGCTAGTGAGAAATTTCGGATTTTCATGCTGCAAATTTAGAGATCGAATATTACTTATAGGTACTTCAATTTCTCTCTAGATCCGCCGTACAAACAAGAACACACAATGATCTGTAGTAATATACCAATAAAAAGCACTATATAGAATTTATAGGTACGTTATCCTATGCGAGTGTGTTTGTATATAAATAGTGTTAGATTTTATTTATATTTTCTCTGGATTCAATTCTCTTTTAAAAATCACGTGATACGCAAATTATGGCGGATGCTCATATGTCAGCCATCCCTATTGTAATTGAATTACGTATTCGGTTGATGTTGTTTTAAAACATCCAAAGATGTTGACTTAAAACGTCGTTGGTATATTTATTAATTGAAAATTTAGAGTTATATCCCGCGGCTTTCTCAAAGTTACCTACTTTGTGACAATTTCGCGATTCCTCCCAATTAGCGGTGGCAAACAAATCACGTCTGCTAATACCAGGTCTCAGAGAAAACAAACAGAGGAAGAGAAGAGATTTCGGTACCGCGAAAGATTTGGAGGCAAGGACAAAGGGAGGAATGATGGAATAGTGGCCCAAGGGGTCGAAAGGAGAGAGAGAGAATATTCGGGCGTATGAATGGATGAGATGGCAAGTTAGATGGCTGCGGGGCGAGGATTGATTGGTCATGAGGTAAAAGATTAAGGGAGTGGTTTACGTGAGTGTCGATGGGGGCGTATGTATATATTAGGCAAAGGAAGAGGGGAAAATGATGAGAGGAACAGGATGCAGAGGGAGGGAAATACAGGAACAAATGAGAAGGATATTAGAAGCAAAAGTAAGAGTATACGGATACGGGATTGAGAGGAATAAGACGTGGGTAACCGTGTCGCAGAAGCTTGCTTACACATGTAACTAATATGTTTTATGAGTACTCCAATAGAGTGATATATAAAATGATTCCAGTGGGAGGTCTAAGGTAGTCAAACGTTGGATGGAAAGGCTTGAAAGTTCAGAAATGTAGTAAGCTCTCTGCCCGTAAGTTATCACTTGTAATTTCCATAAGGAATATGATCGAAAGAAAATAACAAATTTATTTCATTACTTGTTTTGCCGAGAAAATAAGTATGTTCATGAAGTTAAAGAAGAGATTCACTGAGGAATTGATTATCACGAGAAATGTAAAGTATATCCTCTTAACCGGCCACTTCGGGACTGCACATCAAGCCGGTTAATCCGACATAAACCTATCTACTTTATGTAAGTGCGTGCATAATACATATGGTTTATTACTATTAATATCATATGGATAATCTAATGTAATGAATAATGAATGGAAATGGAGAAATTTTCCTTTCCATTACGCATTACGTAGAAATTGTCTAGAATTTTATCAAACAAGTTTAAAGTCATGTTTTGTAAATTCCTACAAAAAAAACTTATCTGTTTTCCCAGTGAAAATCTCCTTTTTATATAAATATTTAGGTAAAATAGTAAATAATTCTTTGAAAATAAAATATGTGAACCGAAAACACTGCGTCGCGTTTTGCCATGTAAACAGGACGTTGTACACATGCCTAGTAAACTTTTAATTTAATCCGTGGGCCGGTTAGTGCGAAACCGGTTTAGATGTATTATCCCGTAAATTTATTTTAATCAGTCGAAAAATCGCATCACTATTGTATATTCGAGAATATTTCTATAAGCATTTCTATGGAGTTAAATTTTAACCAGTTGTCTAGATGCTAGAATACTGCTTAACCTCTTCTGCAGAAATAAGGCATGTTTCGATAAGAGCGGAGTTTAATTGCTTTCTCTATGAGGATGCACTCCTGCTTTCTCCCGATTACCTCTCTGGAGGAATTCGCCCCTTTCTAAGCGGCCTCTGACGACCGACAAAGGTAGCACATAGCAGTTGAATGAACAAAGATAAGAAGGGGGAGAGTTATAAGTGAATAGAGAGAGAGATGATTAGACAGAGGGGATTGAGATACGCAAGAGTCCATCAAGAGTGGATAAAGAGCGATGATCCCATGTTTGAAACGCCCTCTGTGGGGAGGATTCGCAAGCACTACTGATGGAACGGCCACGCCTAGTCTGCTTCCTTCAAGAGCACGCATCTTCCTGTATTTCCCTACTTCCCCTCCTCTTTTTGCCCTTCTGCACTCTCAACGGCGTAACCGGTATCTGCCACGAAAACGAAAGTCACCGGAGATTGGTTGCGGGCAGGCGGTGTGTGCATGTTGTACTGCATTAAGAGGGATTACTCCACCACGTTTATTTAATCCTCCGATGGTATTTCGCTCTTGCTCAAACCACTAGATGGCAGACGTATAGCGGAGTAAGAGCACGTGGTCCAGTTATTTGATGCGGGTTTTATGTCTTCGCCTCCACACTTTTTTTTTGGTGATTTTATTAAACTCGATGGGATTGACCATGAAAACCAGCAGGTATTTTATTTTCGATCGGCGAATTTATTCCTGAGTTTGCTGTATGTAATGCGGTTAATTAAGCGTTAACTTTATGTATAACATGTCATTCTTGCATTATACAGCAATACAGTCATTGTGAAATGGTACGTGAATGTTAAACTTTGCCGTAGTATCCATAGCGAGAAGCTATTATGTCAATCTAATCCTAACTTGTGGGTAATTTTTCACATATAATTTATTGGCATCTGATGTCCATAGTTCATTGGCTAAGATTCAATTCGTGATTTACAGGTTGCCAAAATGACGGATTGGTCATGTTCATTCTGCCCTTAAAATTATATTGGGTGGTGATGTATAAGCGATCAGGGAAAACTTTGCGTGCTCTTATGATTCTGCTGAATGAAAATAGCTATTGCTTTAGCGGCAAACAAGTGAAAGTTAAAATGTAGAAATGAGTGAATAATCCTCATTCAGGCATTTAATTATCACCAAAGTAGATTTTATTGTTTAGTAATGTTTAGGAATTGTTGTTCCTTTTCAAGAAAACTTGTTCTTGTAACATAGATATAGTACATATACCTAATCGTCAAATTCGTCTGAAGCATCCATTTCTTAGTTGATTGTTAGTTCTCTTTAATTTAAAAGTAAGTGTTTTTCTGCATAGTTACTGACTTAATTATTTCTTAATTTAGGAGTGACTCAATAAATTCAGTTTTGCATTTCACGCTTCACGAAAACTTTAACACGACTATCATGAACGCTGCATTTTCTCATAATAACCAGTAGATATCTTATTTGAATCTTCTGTCGCTTATTCCATGTATCTTCATCTCCGATGAATTACGAAATTATGCATTAAAATATTTATTCTTACGGAATGTAATGCTTGTAAACTGCCCCATTTCAATTTTTAATAAGATTACATTTAGAATTTCGCTCAAAACACAGACAGCTTTCACATATTCAGTAGTGTTATAAATTACTTGGCCGTTGTATTTTCCAATAGCTCAATTAAGTAGCACCCAGATGTTATTATTTCATACACCTTTCACTCTTTTAACTTTCTGGAAATGATCGACAGTTTAGATGGAGAGGAGAAATTTTCTTTGGTTAACTTAAACTGCTCTGCTATGTAAATTGCTGTAGTAATAATGTTGTTCTGCTCTTCGAAGTCATTATCAATTATTCAGAGTAGATTCAGCGGAAAAAACAACTTTGCATATTAAACTGGTATAAGCCTTTCTAGTAGTTTCAGTTTTAAAGAAATGTTCAATGGGTAGATATCCTTCCGTCGTTACAGTCCATGTCGTAGTTATATGTCATGCAATGGAGTTAACATTTTGTTATAAAATTAGCTTAAGTGGTCTATGATATGGAGGAATTATAAGGTCATCATCTAATATGAAAAATAATTAATTTAAACTATTAACGTAAATTGTGCTTCGACAATTTCCTTTTATTGATTAAAAATTTGCATAGTAATGGCGCTTATTCGATTTCATACCGTTGAGATTTCCAATAAACATTTATTACAACTGGCGTAACCATTTAAAGTCAAATTAGCTGTCGTTATCCGTCAATGTGGAGGAAAAACTTTAATACTCCTCTGTAAAAAATATTCTCGGAACCTATAGTCATTAAATGGAAGCCAACTTCACATCAAGGCCTTCACTTTCAGGTCACGTAATGAAAACGTTAATAATTTAACTCTGAAATCGACATTTGTGTCATATCCTCTTATAAGTTACTCAAGCGCGTTATTCATTCCAATTATATCATTAGCTGACGCGTTTATTGCTCGTCGATAGCTCTGAGAATAATGACGGGAGAGTTTCTCGAGAAAATCGCTTCTTATTAAATAGTCACCCATCAGAACAGCTTTCCCAACACTTCAAAAGAGCGGTTCCGACATTCTTCCATATTAAAATCATCCAATTTTCGGACGTTTCCCGGTCAAACTCACTTTCCGCCCTATCTTGAGATTCCAATTTAATCTGCGGCTGATCACCCAAGTTTCGAATCGATTTAAATTTGACTATCCATTACCACACTTATATAGCTTAAACACGGCAACTCCCCTTTTTACAGAGGGAGTTGAGCCAACATACTGGTCATAAACGAGTTTTACAGTTGCAACTTTTCACAAAAGGGCAAGTGGTTGTTGAATTCGAAAGGTATTGATGGATAAAAAGAAATTATTTCTGTTATGATGAGAAAAGAAAGAGTTTCTGTGATTGACAACAATATTAACAACCATTTCTCTTGTTCATTTGACTTCGGAGTTGATTTCTTTCGCAAATAACTTGTTAGATTGTGTTGATATACCAGCACGATCTATGAGTGCCTGCAATATTGACGCTATTCTATCGGAGGAATGTATCTCGCAACAAATAGTACTTGAGATAAAGAAGGGCCGACTTACATTCAAAGACTCTATATGCTATATAACTAGAAGTGGCTATTTGTCATCATTGAAAGACAAGGATCTTAACTATGTAACTGTGGTCCTTTGGCACAACGTATCAACCTATTGTCACTTTTAATTTTACTACATATTTATGTAACATGAGATCACATATTTTAATGCTATCAGGAGGAAAAAAGAAGTTTCCGCCTATTTTAAATATTAAATAAGGACGAAGGTTATAAAATTGCTCCCGTTTACCCTTGGGTAAGTTAAATGAGTAATCATAAGAAATGAGATCACGTTCGACTGATTCTGTGTTTAAGTATGCTTAACCTAAAAGATATAACTAATTTTGGAGGAATTTATTCGTTTACTCAACAATTTATGTATTAGAATATGGGTGTCTCTAGCGTTCTCTATCGAAATGAAAATCTTTCCAGTAGATGAAAAGGAAGGTCGTTAGATTAATCTGAAATTAATGGAACACATTACTTCAGAAAGTCACGAAGCGTGTATACAGTGCTCACGAGAAGCGATATTGCTCTTTCTTGGATATCTTTACTTATCTTAAAAAGGTATGTTCAGATACAAGCGAAAAAGTAACGAAATATCGATTAGATTATTCAGTTCTTAACATTGCATTAATGACGTGCGTGAAATTATATTATTTAAATAACGATATTTAATCAAATAAATACATTATGTGGATATTCTAACGTAGCAAATTAATTGACACTGTAATTAATTAAGTAAAATTAGATAGCTTTCCATCATAAAATGAATAACTTTCTAGAATACTGATGTTAATTGAACGATTTGTATCTCTAATTTTTTTAACATCGAAGATGGAGATCGAGGGAAGAAATACCTTGTAATTAGTAACATTGTATGTACTTCTTGGTATCACGCGCAGGCATTGCATAATGGTTTAGTAAGTGGAATAACGCTAGCTAATAAATATATTTCCCTTCCCTTTCCTGATTCTTGCGTATTCGTTAAGATAATCCAAAGATAGTAATCTTTGGATTACTTTTTGCATTTCCTCATAACATTTTGGAATGTTTATCCACATGCAATTTCTTCATCTCAATATTTGGATAACTTCATTTTATCGCCAAATAATTCCCCAGCTAAGGTAACAGCAGTGCTGTTCATTTGCCCTTTGCAATCGGAAAAAGTCTTGATTGTATGATTTATCGGATGCCAATCATTTAAATTGTTCATTCAATTGAAACTCTAAATTATTTGTCGTTTGCCCATTACTTAACGATGTTATTTCATAAAGTAAGCTTACTTATTTGAAAAATAAACGAGGAAATTCTGTGAGCCGTAAATTTCATACCTCTGGCCTGGGTTTTTCAATCGATGTTTTGTAGGTCAAGAATTTCAATGAAATTCACGAATGTGCCTACTAGATTCACGTTCTTTAATGTTTCATTGCTCTGCTCTTCACGTGCATTATATTCTGTGCTCCCTCCGTGAATTCCAAGCAAGATGGTAAAGGAATCATAAGTACAAGGTCGACTTGGAATGGCATGATGGATTGTGCATCTGTCCTCTGAATGGACCGCATTAGTGGTCGCGTTATAATCTCCTGTTTGTTCCAGGGCAAGGAAAAAAAAACATGAGCACATGGCGAAATGTAATTAAGTTTGCAACACAATGGGAGAACGCTCATTATAACAATGTAAGGGAGGCGAATGGAATTTGAATTTAATAGAAACGGAAATGTCAACAAGAGGTCGTAATGCTGCTATCTGATTCTTTAATAAACGGAATAGTCCATTGTAAGAGCTGAGTTAAGCCTTCAAATACCATGTTACATTTTATCTTTCGACCATACACGATATAAAATTAATGCATGAAATATAACATCGTAAAAGTGAAACATAATAGCGCAAGTTAGAGATTTACGCTCAGGTGGTTTAGCATTAAGGAAACTCTAGGAATGAATTCTTTATGACTGAAAAAAATAATCCTAGAACACTTTACTGGGGAACTTCATGCTTGATCTTGGATGTCTACACTTGATTCTCAAAGTATACAAATGAAGAAGAATTTAAACGCTTTTCCGTCACATCATTCCCACACTTAATCATCATGAAGAATCATAAACTATAAAATAAACTGCATCTGAAAAGACCTCGAGGGCTGCAGATAAAATTAATAAGAATTCCATACTAAAATTTAAATACGTATTGATGCTGAGCTATATACAATTTTATAAAATATTTTTAAGATTTGAACTTTATATGCTAATCCTGATAATATCACGGATTTTCCTAACAAACGATCAATAGCAATGAAAATAAATATTATTTTTATTCACAAACTATGAACAAAAACAACATCCACTTCCATCAAATTTGGTTCCCGGAAAAGGAGTTGCAGATAAACTCAGTAAGTTCAGGTTTAATGTTGGAATCACACATTAAAGAGACTATTATTGTTATTCGCAAAAGAAAAATAAAAAAGAACTCATACGCTTCCTAAGGTTAAGCCTTAACTTAATGAGTTTATCGCAAACGAAAGATGCGTTAGAAGCTAAGTATAAAAATGATTTCTCGAAGGCAAGAGTTGAATGAGATCCGCAGGTTGATAAACATTGTTTTGAAGATTTAATTTTTCAATATATAGATGAACACAAAACGCGTTATATTATGCAGTTTAATTAGACGATTTGGGACAAAACCCTCATCATGGAGCCAGATGCTGAGGGTTTCAACTCTAAACCAGCCATGTTTTGATTTGGTTAATTAAATTCCGGAATAGTACTCTTTTTGTGCTCCTTGTGTTTGATATGTACAAGTTCCTTCGAGTATCACTTTCAACTTATTTAAAAATGAAAAGTTATATCTTATGTGGAGATTTCAACGCCCGACGGAAGTCGCTCTGGGTCGCGCAGGAACTCGAAAAAGAATAATTAGTTTTTACGACTTCTTAATAGGAGGACGTCCCCGCATAGTTATTTTTTGCACTTCCTCCCTCGTTGGAAGGCATTTTTATTTCCTCATCCGCTTCCTACAATAGCATCAGAGGGAGGTGTGAGAAGTGCGTGTCCGGTCACTGTTCGGTTTCCACGCCGAAGAATAGATCATCATCGCGCCTTTTTCGCCTCCTTTTCCTCGTTTCATATGTGACAGTGAAAAATTATCTTCGAGGAGCAGATGCAACTTCGCGTGAGTTGCAGCGGACTTATTTGCACAATCCTTTCCCTTCTGGTCGTCGTAGGTCTTCCGATAAAGAGATAACCATCGGTGCTTTATTTCTCCCGCGATGTGCAGCGAAACGAGCGTTTTATCGTTTTTTCCTTTGCCGCGAATGAAAAGCGATTGTTCATTTGCGCGTGCGTTTGCATGTGAGCGTTCTCAGAGGTGCGCACGTCTGCATGACTGCGCGACATTTTACTGCGGACAGTCATTGCAGCAGCAATAAAACCCATTGTTAGCTTTATGTTGCGTAAATAATTGAAGACTGTAAATTTAGTCGTTCTTTACATTGTTGACAGCAATTAATTCTGCCGTCCTTAAAGTTGCATCCGGCAACCACTTCAGCTTTGAAACGATGGTAAATAAGTGTTTCCTCAGAATCTATTGTTCGTAATCAGGGACGTTTTGCGATAATCTGAAAATGTTTTTGTCCGCATTTTTATCTTCCCCGGCATGAATTCTAACTAGTGCATCATATTTGCTCATATTCATTAGATTTATGCCAGCTTATTTTAATGAGATTATATAATAAGTTATGATTCTTTTTTCTCGGAGAAACAACAGATGCAATATACATCCGAGAAAATATATAGACGAGCGAACTAACAGAGAGAATTCATGTAATTCATGTGATTTGAAAGTTAAAGACTCTAGATTAATCATTGTATGTGAAAGATTGATTGTAATTTTCTACTTATTATATAGAACTATCAAGGAGGATAGATAACTCCCAACTTTTGGAAATGACGAGAAACCACATACTTAAAGATATTTTTAACATCGTTCTTTCGCATGAAGATTAAATTCTGTAGGTATGTGTAAGTTCAAAAAGTAATTAACTTAATATGGATTTCCTTTCTCCAAATCTAACTTAAATATTTAATAAAAGGATAGAGAATTTTCAAAATTGTTAGCAGCACCTTTATATTCAAGGTGAATTTGAAGGTACATACGTGTCAAATTAAAACTGAGAAATCAATGTAAAAGTTTAAATGACATGAAATGTCTTATTTCTCTGGCATTTGAAATACATGAGCTCTATAGGGAATCTACAGTAGCTGGAAATAAAGAGCTATTTCATCCCGGTGCACTAATTGGCAGTGGAAATTGTCAATTACCGCAACCTGAGAAAATATCCATGTCTCCCGGATGATGTTTACTTGAAGTCAAGCCTAGTAAAAGATATATAAGGAATAACTGAAACATTCTCACAATCCCATATATATCGCTCATCCCAAGATTTATATTGTTGCTTTTATATAAGATATCCACTTTTAGCAACTTGTAAGATCGTAGATATAATCTGTTTGCTAATGTTTTCAAAAAAGAGTATAATTTCTAACAACTCGTTGCTCACTTCCTCATTAATTTTCTTCCCTTTTCTAAATGACTGCACCCTCATTCCAGCTCAAGTGTTTTCCTTTCTGAAAGTGGATTTTTTCATGCTCAAAGAGTGACTCACACTTTATGAAACCTTAGGATTTTATCTTCATGCGAAAATCTCAGAAGTTTCATAAAACTATCTTGAGGTTAAGGAATGATTTTGTAACGTTCTCTCTATTTATAGCTGTCCTCTAAAGTGTAACAGCATTATTAGGATGAATAAGCTCCGTCACAATGCTTTGAAAATTATTTTCACCTATTTTATAGATGAATGTCACCATTAATTTTGTTTTCTCGTGGGATAGAAAATATCTTTCTAGGAAAGACAGGAAAGAATAATATACACATTCAATGCTCAAATATAGGAATATCATCCATTAAAACTTTCCATATTCTAGAAAATTATTTAATACACAAAATAGGTTTATTATAAATGATGGAAAAATGTGAAATGGAGAGAGAGAGAGTAGAATTTAATTTTCATCCATAAATAGCCCTATCATTAGAGAAATTTGCTCCAATTATCTTGAATCTAATATTACTTATAGCTATTCGCAGATAAGACAACATTAGGTGTGTATTTCGAAAACTAGGCCTTATAAATCTTCAAAGATTATAGTTTGCCCTTCTGAATTTAATTCTCAGTTTAATCAAAAGTTAAATTAACCTTAACAAGGTTCACGCGCTGTCGATCGCTACTGATCAACAAGAAACTTATTAATACTTATCATTATCCGGAGGCGGACTAGTTTTTATCCGTTCCTTATATTTTTTATTTTATACATCGATTTCTATTTCCGTCTCATTTCCGTTTAGCCAGTCGAGGAGGGTTTTTTATTCCTCATGTATTCGAAAGTCATCGCAAATGATGTTTCCCCATCAGAGTCCCATTTATAATAATCTCTCACCTTTTCGCATGTTAATTAGAGAAAATGGAGAGACAAACCTCTAAATCGATCCAGTCTGATTGCCCTTCCACTTTTTGCGTGAAATCCCGCCTTTAGCATCAGACAAGGATATGAGAGCAGTTTCTTGCGTGGGTTTCTTCTTCCAGGAATGTCCATTCCCAGCGCAATCAAAGCGAGAAAACGGTATCGATTTGGAGAATAAACCAAACGCAAATTGGCAATTAATGGCCGAGTGGGTTTGCAGCTGGGTTACCGCCAGAGGAGGCGTTTTTAACGATTCCACTGGTCACGTGGTACGCCTTCATGGCACCGCTCCCATTCCGTAATTGGTCCGATGTTTTTGCCTTCAATCCCTTTCAATTTGCGGTTCCCGTTATTTATCATTGGTTCCATTTAGCGATTCGATGGACTGACTGCGTTACGAAACTAACTTATTCTTTATATTTCATAAGCCTTGAAAGACCGGTTGTTTTCGCAGAGCTTTCTTTGATGCGGTTTTTCCGATTCCGGTCATGAATGTAAGAAAAGTCATTTTTCTCAAGGCATAGGTTTGGTCATGCCAACAAAGCGTTGTAAATATTCGTAGAAAGGTTGGAAAAACATTTTCTGACAGCGTTTGGTTGGAATCGATACAAAAACATATCTTATGCCCATAAAGGAAGCGCTATTGACTTAAATCCACCTAATGAAATGGTAGAGTAAAACAAATCAAAGGTCTTTTAACTCTCGACATTAAAAGTCATTCATAGTCTTAGCGAAATCTTATGACTCACCTTACTGATTTCGGTTTTGAAGAGTTTACATCCTCGACCGTATTTTGAGTGATATTTATTATTGAGTTGAGGTATTCTCAGTTTCTCCAAGACTCAGTGTCCACTAGATCTGATTCTTCCAAAATATCTTTCATCTTTTTATTGAAAATTGGAGTTTTATAAACTTTCGGGAGAGTTCAGAGGATTTATATTGTAAAATTACTGATAAAGCTCAACATAATACTATAACTCATTTCTGGTCAAATACCTATATTCTAGAAAATATTTGTTTATTTAACTCAGCAAAATTGTGGGAAGGAACTCTTTATATTTTACTACCCTTATATCGCGGCATAATTTTATTTATTTTATGAGAAGGCTCCATCTATATACCGTTGAAAGATGAAATAAAAAAGGTTAAAGTTACTTTTTGCACTGATTTGAATGTTTTAGCACCCTTAGAAGGCAAAGCAACCTCTTTGGTTGTTTCCGGAGTATTAGACATTCTTATGAATGTTCTGTAAACGATCTATAATTATCAGAGAGACACAGATTAATTGTTAAATCATCAAGAATGAAATAGATACCATATCTAGTTCGTAATTCTTCAACTCCTTAGTCTTGTTGACCCTTTGCAACCCTTGCTTATGCCAGCGGCTACCATGGTGACAGATGAAGGATTGCTAATAAACCAGATGGAAGTCTTTCCTTTGTTATCTATGCATTTGGACGTGCCATCTTCTCTAAGATACCACTAAGACTGCATTTAGATCTGCTGTCAGGTGGGTGGAGCTCATTGGAACGAAGCTGTCTCACTGGTTTTTCTGGATTAACCTCCTGCCGTCATCACAATGCGGCAGTGTGGTCTCCGATTAAGACGAGAAAGATGCCGGTAGCTCCTGCGCTGTTTGCCTTTAGAGTTAACAAATGGCACTACTATCGAAGAAAGCTTAAAGATGATTGGCCAATTGCTCACAAAGCTAATTCATTAGTCTTTTCCTCAGAAACAGCTTATATTCGTTTATAAAATAACTCTAAGTAGAACAAAGAAAGACGTTGTGCTGATTTCCGCAACGCCGCCTCTTACTGTGAATATTAATAATTCTGAGATTTAACTACTTTCACTTTTGAACACAGTATAACAGAAATACACCACAGGTGTGTCATACATATTTTTCTATGAGATTAGAGCCTGTTTATCAAAGCGAAGTGAGTTTTTCTACTCATTTTTGACTTTGAAAGGTTAACCATAACTCGTTTTTTACGCTATGAACGTCATCGTCGTTAAGAATGAAATTCCAGTCAAACAAGTAAATCCTATTCCAATCAAACGTTGCTTTTTATAAATGTGACGCCAATGTTCACAACATAATTAAAAATAAATTGCGTTGATTAGTTGTGTAAGCTCTTAGTTGTTAATCGAAATGCAAATGAATGGATTTTACAGATGTTTTGATTGAGGGAGCTGTCGGAACGATTGTTTGAGGTAAACTCAGAGATATTATATTCACTAAAATTTCGTTCATTTTACATGCTCATTAAGTTCCTGCGTTTATAGATTTCTTACATGTTTCCCATTCTCCTTTTAGCGTAAGTAAGTTAACAGCTTATATCTATTACTTCATCTTCCCCACCGTTCATTGGATCCAATCATACTTTTATTGCTTCCCGAATAAATTACATTAATAATAAGCTATATGAACCATGGAGAAATGAGCTATTTCACTAATTATTGGTAGCCTGATCATCACCACTTTAATGTATCAAATTACTTGAAATTTAGAAAATATATTCGACCACAGCCAGCGTTAATACGCAGAAAATCGATTTAAGGCAATTGAATCGATGGTTTAATGTCGTAAATAATTCAAAATATAAAAATTTACATTATACCCTCATCTCAAAGGGGAAATATCTCATTGATCCATTTCAGCGCCTCTCTAAACCCTCAATAATGTGGAATATAATTTTCGACGTTATCGCTTCTTAATAATTACGGCCGTCTGAATGACAGGGTGCTGATTCTATCCCATTCGCTTTACCCCATAAGATGACCTATTCTCTTAAGATGACCATTAAATTCTTACGCCGTATTATTCCAGAGTGCGCATTTCTTTCACTAAGGGTGAAATTTTTCGGCTTCATCAATCCCTTTTAATGTGTCTTTTACCTTTCGAATCGAGAATTGACTTCTCATCCGCCGTCAAATCCCCATGCAAGGGAGTCCGCATTATGCAAATTGGAAAACGGGGCCTATTCAAGCTCAGAAATCGAGTGATAATGACCAATCTCGAACCATTTCAAGCCGTTTCAATCTTTCGAGACGAATTAATGGTCCATAAAGGCATCCGAGTAATGAATGGTTGTAGAGAAGTGAGAAAACCTATTTCGGGAGATTTCCTGTGTTCCAGGAGTCGGATAATTGTCGAATGGACGCTGGGGGATTATGCGCGTCCTCTATTATGAGTTTACGCAATTAAGATGGAGGCTATTTCATGGAGGTATTCTTTTCTGTCGGTAGATGTACCTAATTTCACAAATATTCAGCTCCGGAAATTTATAAGCGTGGGTAGAATTTAGATTTTCTTCTCGGATTAGAAGAGTGAGACTATGAAAGAAATATATACCTATTGGTAGATTTAATGGTGAAATGAGGTATGAAAATTTTGGAGACCGATCGTAATGAATAATCAAAAAGCAGTTTGAATTTTTAAATTAGTATCATCTGTAAGATAGAGGTCAGATATTACTCAGAGGTGTTTTCATCCTCCTGCTCTTATAAGAAAATCGAACCATGGGTCTGGGAGATGTCTTCCTGTAGCTACGTACACACCCATTACTTCTATCACACTATTTTTTTCTCTCGTGAATACAATTTTAGTTAAATTGCTAATATTTGGTGAAGAAAGCTAGATTAATTACTTTATCTATACATACTTGCTTTCTCAACCAGATAACTTTAGATGTGCGTATTTGTAGCATGTATTTTTACCAGTTAATGCAGAGTATTGTTGATATCTATACCGTGGAAAGGTGCTGATATACATGTAAGAGATGGTTTTTACTTTTCAAACCATATCTTTCAACGAAAATTTCGCCTAGTCAAAAATTCAACATTTGTACCAGTATAATCTGTTGTCACTCGGATTTCTTGTCCATTGAGATATATAACGTAAAGTAAGTCGTTGAAATGACTCGCCCTACTTTACATCACTGGAAAATGTTTAAATATAGAATAGACAGGTTATATAATTTGCAGGCATCGATAAGATCGCCTACGCCCTCCTTGGCGATTTAATCTATTCGATCAATTTTTAAACTCTGCGTAAAGAAATGCAAAACCGTGGGAAAAGTTAAGCATCAGCTTTTATCCTTTAAAGGCCTCTTAATTTATTTATTAACGAACATCTATAGTTGTCAACTGTGTACGTTCAGCCATCACGATTAAGAATTCATAACTCATTTTCAGAACCTGATTCCAAACAGACGTCCACGTTTTTCACGCAAAGATGCGGAATAGCCGCCTATATTTAATTCCCAGCATGACGGAAGCAGCTGGACTGCTCCGTGGGATACATATCCGAGATCAAACGCACCACCCGAGAAAATATGAGGATAAATCAATTATAAACTTCACATTGTTTTTCCAGGAACATTCCTAGACGCATATCTTAGCGGCGTGAAGCGTATATTTACGAAGCGGAAAAGCTAACAGAAACGATCGGAATAGGCGAAAGCCAATTTGATGGTATCCCGCAGCTTATTTCGAGCCAATCGTGCGTGTTTTGAGCACCTGTAATGGCTGCTCGAGATCGGAAGGCGCTCTTCGCTTGTTCTTTTTTTTGGCGGCGGATGCGCCCTCCAGCGGGACCAATAGTCCACTTCCTGCGCATTCTAATGCTATTCATCGCGCAAAAAAAGACATAAGTAGACTATTATCTCGCAATATAATGACGAGTTCGGAAGACAGCTCATTTCTTCGGCGTTTTGGCAGGTAGAGTGTGAGGTTGGGGGTGAGTTAGAAGGAAATTAGAGAAGAATTAGAAGTTTTGGTAGACAGGAAGGTTTGAATTACTAATTTATTTCTTATACCCTTTTTTGCATCTCTTTGGATCAGGTAGCCTGATTGATAATTATCTATTATTCGTTTCACAAAAGATTTATGCCCCTTCAAAAGTTCACTGGGCGTTTGTTGATGTCAACATCAACAACTTTAAAAAATGAATACTACTACAATTTAATTCCTATCAAAGTAAAATATAAAGCCTCTCCTGCAACCCAAAAATAAGCGATTTTCTACCCAAAAATATCGCAAGTTACATTATCACTGCTGAAATATACATAGAAAACAATATGACTGAATGAGGAACAAATATGAAAGTACAGGACTACTCAAACTAGTTATCTAGTAACCGCTAAGTGATTTAACGTCACTGTGTGTATTTAAAAGCCATTTAATTTCCATATCTGATCTTTCTGGGAATTAACATGAGATTTTTTGATGTTTCAAATCTGTATCTTCAATTCAGAATAATTCTTTCGTACTTCAAGTAGGTACGACATTTATTTAGTTGAAATTGTGAACTTAGGATTTCTATCATTAGGAGAAGAGCTAACTTTAAATACTTCTCCTGAGCAAAATATTAAAGCATTCAAAGATGAAGAATATAGAGTAAAAAAGGTGATCAATTAAAAATTCTAGTATTGAATAATCTTTTAGGGGAACTTTGAGGACACAATTCAAAAAATGTCTTTCGTAGAATAATTTTCAACTATGGAAGCATATAACTTGATAAATGAAAAATGTCATGCAATTAATTACTTTGAACTCCCAAAAACTAAATCGAAACTAACATTCTGCCAATGAATACAAATCAATATCATAGCAAATAGATATTTGTTGAGATTGTACGGAACATACACCCCCGGCCATACTCCGAAAGACGGATTGTAGAAGACATACGTTGATGTAGAGAAGGAAAGAATTTTTATATTCTACAATCCAACGCTACGTCTTAGTATAAAAATCAGCTTCAACTTTGAAAGGCTTTAAGAAAAATAACAGCCAGAAAATACCGGTAAATATGTATGCTGCAAGGAACTAGAAACGAAGTGGAGCACCGAATGACATGCAGAGCTATGAAAGATATGATCGGGAAGCGGTATACTCAGCTACCCCAGTTTTTGATTGAGTGATGCTCTTTGCTTCAGTTAGTAATTTATATTCACTCCGATACTTAGAAAGCTTCATTTAAGCGATTGCCAAGGGATATAAGCACCGTTTAACCTGCTTTCCTGGTCTTATATGATTCCTATTTTTTTAAATCATTCGCTTATATAATAATGATATTTTTATTTTAAAGACCTTAGCATCCATTCTCTTACGCTTTAGTTGATTTTTCAGGAGAGCTGGGAAAAGCAACGAACTTAAAGAGCTTCTAACTTATTTAGTCACCGTCCTTCTTCCTCTTTGCCTTGTTTTAGACAACTCATCGATGTATTACATATGTTAGACAATAGGAATAAAATATAAAAGTAGTTGTAAGTTCAAAACTCTCGAAGTTGCTGCTACAGGCTCCACGTGGACGTTCTAAGGGCAGGCGTTTTTTCGAACTCGGCTTCGTACTTGCGAATGTCTAATGATTTACCGAATCCAGGCAAAAAGTATTACAGGAAAAAAATCACAGGAAGAAGTAGAAAAAAGTCACAGAAATAAGAAAAGATTTATTAATTTATTAAACAAGATTTTCTTACGTAATCCCCCAACCCAAAAATATTTCAGGAAAAAGTAAGAGAAAGAAGTCGGGAAAACGTAATAAGAGGAAGTAAAATGTCACAGAAAAAAAATATTTTGACTTCTTTTCTTGTGACTTTTCACCGGCCGCCGATTCACCTGCCATGAAATCATACCGAAACGTATTGCAGCAATTAAGTTGCCAATCTTTAGGGGATGAATTCTTAATTTAATTGTGATTTTCAATTAAATATATCGTAAATGAATTCCTTTTTTCTGCTGTCTAACTGCTGGGTCAAATTTATATAATCCAAATAGGATTCTCATTATTTTTAAAGTTTGTGAGGATGAAATCTTGTGAAATGAAAATGAGAAAGAAGCTTTAGATCATGATTCTTGGTATGAGCAAAACCACCTCCTGTGAAAAATTGTAGTGAAATTGAGATATATTAAGTAATGGACAAATTGCCCACGCCAAATTGTTATTTCGGCGAAATTTGTTTGAAATAAACGTTTTCGGCAATTAAATTTGTAGCGGAAGCGCTCCGTTGAATGTGCGAATTCGTTACCTCTTCTTTCTCATCGTCCCACACCCCCGCACTTACTCTAATTACTCCCTTAGGGTGGCTTCGTTTCGCGCTAAAATGCGAAGAAACGATTTTCTCACCGATCGAACCAAGTAATCATAAGCCGAGGATTCAAAGTGTTGCACAAGGCTGAGCGGGGCATTGGGGACTATTTAATTGCCCGTATCAATTCGACTTAATTAACGGTTAGGGAAGTGCCATTAACGTCTCAATTTCGTGTAATCCAACGCACTACTTTCGGGACGAAATTTCTTACCGTCCGATCCGGAGTGAACTGCTTTTTAAGGAGGAGTTCTTAAAAATTCAGTTCCGCCCTTTCTTAGTTTATCTCTCGAGTCTGGTGAGAAGGAGAAATTGCTTTCTGTGCAATTTTTTAGCATAAAGGTGCATGCATTTCATTCGTGAATAGCAATGCTTGTAGAAAATTAGAAAATTTATCAATGAATATTTAGTGGAAACTAGTGAATAATGAGTAATGCATGGAGTAAATCAGAAACAGGTTGGGTAAACTCTGGAGAATTCATGCCTATCTAGTATTCCTTCGGCCTTACTGACAATAAAAAAAACTGTGGTACGTGCCCTGGGCGAAAATTGTTTTTGGAAGGCAAATAAAAGGTACGATTTATCGAAACCGAGATTCTCGGAAAAATTTAAAACTTTCATCGTCTTTGGTATTCTTGTAATAGGTGTTGAGTTACGATTTTTGCTATATTTAATATAAAATTGGAATAAATTGATGGTTCTTCTATAACATTGACCGTCATATTTTAAATTGCTGAAATGGATTCAACCCAAGTCAATTTTGAAACGCCAACCGTCTTCGATGAAAAAAACGAACATGAAGATTTCTCAGCATTTCACATGAACAAGTTTAATGCAGTATGTCTACTTTTGAACACCTTTTTTAAATAACAGGCTTGTATTTGATTCCATTACCTTGGGGAGCCAGAGACTTTTCTGTCCACGGCGAAGAAATCCTGCCCAAGGCGACTACAGTCATCTTAATAGTGCTGGATATATATATTTTTTTCACACTATTAGTTGCACAAAAAATTCAGCATTTGCTTGACTTTATTTGCAGGACCTCAAATGGACTCAAATTTGAATTTTGGATGCTACAAAGTATATGATTCTCATATTGAGGTATTCGATGACATATACCATATGTTTGAGATTTTAAAATACATAAACTATATTTTGCTTTGAGCGGGTTGAAGGGATGTTGGTACATACTTCTGACAGAAGACGCTGGTAGTCTAAGGTTTAGCCAACATCCAGTTAAAGTAGTATGGAATTAATAGTATTTATTACTCTTTACCTGATGATGGCATTAGCTCTACTAAAACCAGCTACATACGTGTAATTCTGTGTTTCAAATCAGTTTTTAAGTAGTTTTGCGTCTGCATTTTTATTATAAATAGTTCTGATTTTGTTCCACCAAGTTATTCCAAGGAATTTTCCTTCATTCACAAATAATGGAAGGCGTCTTTCCGTTCAAGTATGGAAGATTTAAGAAGAATAAACAAGAATATTAGTTAAATTATCCGGAAAAACTGGGGGCGGAATAAATGATTCGGAACCGAAATTTAGCAGATCATTACTAACGAGTCGATTTGAATATTAGAGGCTTTTGTGTATTTATCTTCACGTCTTTAAATCATCCTTAACGACCTTTTTTTCACTCAACCATACGATTCTGAGCTCCAAGTTGAAAATTAACGGATGGGCTCATTTATTTAAATTAAAAGGCCAAATTTAATTTGCCTAATTTCGAAAGCAGATAAATGGTCGTTAGGAGCAAAGGGATTTTTCATTCCTCTGAAAGACTTTCCTATGTTTTACATAAGATTCTTTGAATAATTCATAGAGGATTTTAATTAAAATTCTTACATAACCCTCCGGTATTTTGGGACAAGTGAGGGGGAGTTATAAATATCATTGTGTTAAACACCAAAAGATAGAGGTCATTCTCTCACGAATTAGGGGATCTTAGAATGTATTTTTCATTAAATTAATTTTTAAAGCCTTTAGCTTTAATGCACTATCATTTTTGCATATTATTCTGCCTCCTCTTTCACTTTGAATTCGAGAGTTGGAGGTACCAATTCTACAAAGGCATATTTCATATTCAGCAAAGGCTATAATTAGATATTTCTTTGACATTGGGAAGAACAATTTTATGTTTAACTGTTATCGTGATGAGTCTTTTACATCTTCCGGTAAAGAAAAAATTACGTTTATTTGATCAGAACTTAGCCAAGATTTATCGAGATGAAATTTTAATTGTTTGGGATGGTCTGGTCGCTCTTTTCAAACAATTCAAAGTTATCAAAGAAAATAATATTCATAAAATAAAAATTTTCAACTGGTATCAAACTATGGGGTTGAGTTTATTATTAAGACTCCAATTTTTGCTCTTTATTAAGTGATAAAATGAGTTAACTAAGAGAGGAACAAAAGAAGTGTAATAACTTCAATATTTTTTCTTTCTTTCTTTTTTAATTTATAGCATATGAGTTTGTTTCGACCAGCGGCATACGATTATTTTTACATAATTTTATTTCTATTGTAATATTAACTTCAACAAAAGTAAAGAGTTGATTTCATCTGTTGGATATTGCCTACTCCGTCAAACGCACTTGAACACTATGCTAACCATGTCCTGAATTTATAATGAGTATTTTCGTGTAATATATCTTTCAACTACGTAGCAAAATTTTCATAATTCCGCAGTATATAATCAAGGGACGAAATAAATTTAGTTTTCTCATCTTTATGAGTGCAATTGATTCATGCAGTCAAGGAAACGAAATGAAACTAGTGTTCTTCGTAATTGGACCGGTGGTCTGTTTTCTTGCATTTGCATTCCTTTCGTTTGCATTGAAATGAATGCATTTCGACACGGTTGAGGAAAATCTGATAAATAATTGCACTTTGATAATATTGCTAATTTCCGATTTTTATTGGGCATGAAATATGAACTTATTCAGAACAATTGACTGCCTTTATATATATATAGAATCTGGTCCTGTTTGAGTAATTTCCTATTATTAAAATAAAGGAGGTCTTTAGTAAATTTCACGTATTAACCGAAGGGAATGTAAAACCGAAGATTTTAATCGTGAATTGCTCCTACTGCACGCTCTACTTGCGAAGCCTCTGGTACTAGCCCAATCTCGATGCAACGGAAATTATTTATTTTTCGTTCTTTGGATATCAATTAGTAATTCATTCATATTCTATCGCAACGAAGCATTTTTGAGAATTTCCGAAGTGTGAAAATTTCATGTTTTGAAAAATATGAAGAGTTACACTAAATTTGAGTTCTGAAACGGAGACCTTATGATGTGATACGTAAAACTGCACCGATTTATTAAATAAACGTTGACTTATTTCAGTTATCTTATAAATTTACCATCTTTTCTACTGTCTAGTGCATTACTTTTGAAGCTACAATTAAGTCAGTAAAAAGCTCATTTTTTACGGAAGATTACCCGTATCACGATTTTGAGAAAGGATGATTACAAACCTGTATTTCTATAAACGTCATATATTTAAATTCCATTGATTATTGTCAGCAAGGCTTTTAATATGGCCTTTTGCATGGCTACATTTCGGCAATAAAACTAATGGTTGTAGGACTTATTTATCCTTACACAGGGCTACGTCTGTTTGTCGAAAGAAAACATCTTGCATCTTCAGCTACTTCTAGGAAAATATACAAATTTCTTCATTATAAAGTTGAACCTTAGATTTTTTCCAAGACGTTCATACGTATGACTTAATTGATATCTTCTTCGGAATTAAATCTGTTTATCCCATCTATACTCTCGGTCTCATCACATTGATTCGTCTTTAATCATGTTAACTCACAAGCTAATAAATTCAGTAATTGCACAAAAGCTCGTATTTCCCTTTGTGATGCCTGCCAAGTGGTGACCAACCACACTTACTTGTATCTTAATTCGTTAAATATTAACAAAAATTAAATTTGAAAATTACTTGTACGTAAAGACGTGAACCTAGGAAAATTCTCTATGTAAACCGGACAGCAAAGAGGTCTGACAGGGACTCAAACGCGGATCTTCCAGATAACATCCACTTGGTGGAAATTAGAAGATCTGGGTTCGAGCCTCAGCCCTGTCATATCCGCCTTTCCTCGGGATATTAAACGAACATTTCATTACACTCGGAGGCGCGCAAAGAGGGCTCTCATTAACATACCCTTAATCGCGCTGTATTTTATCCCTTCATGCGAACAGAATCGTAATAATCCTGCGACGGATACGCAACATTAAAACGTACAGAACGGACACGGTGGATAGACATTTTGAAAACAGGCCCAACGGTTAGCTCATCAATGGACGCACCCAACGAAGGCGGAAAAGAGGGCAACAGACAACGAGTTGAGCTTTGAAACGGACTTTAATTTTCTTATTTCTTGACCTTCCGTGCTCCTGCTTCCATTCTTCCACCCATCAGAGCCGCAAATTAAGACTTTGGTAATTGCATCTATTTTCCTTGAAGAGGATTCCGCGTAATTCGCAGCGCGAATGCTCTAAAAACGGCGCTATCAAGATGGAAGATTTCTATCGTTTCATAGGGAATGGAACAATTTGGATCGACCATTTGGTCAGCAGGTGTTTCTGCACCGCGATTAAACAAATAATATGACAATATAAGTGAGGCGATTTGCGGAAGCGCATTCAGAGGAATTCGATATGTTATGAGACAGCGGAGAAGCAACCACGATATTCACTTCTCGATGAGTCACAAGGTGTACCAAAAATGAAAACATTTCAGAGTCATTTGCCACGGTTTTAATAATTTATTTCCTACTGATGTAATTTGACCATCAATTACTATCTTATAATTCCCTAACACTAAAGATCATTTTCCTCATTGTGAATAACATACTCTAAAACTCAGCTTTAACTTATCAATAATTATTAACTATAATATAGTTTATATGATCAATCGTAACTTTGTGGATTATTCCTAAGCAAACATCTTGAAAAGATGAAACATCTGAAGATGTCAACGGGTTGACGAAACATGTCAAATTAAAAATTTTTGTGGGGGTTACTGCTTTTTTCAGTATGTATTTATATATAATGAACCATCTTAAAAAATAATATTTATACTATACTATATATAAATATATTAGTATTTATACAAAAATTCATTCTGTATTTTGAAAGCCTGTATGGTTACATATAATGATATGTATCCCCTAAAAACAAGGCTGTGAGAGTAAATGAATTTCAAGAATATATACTGCAAAAAATGACTCACAGTTGACTCAACCTATCATTATACTTAAATTACTGAAACTTACGTTCATGTTTACAAATGAAAGACAAGAGCTATAGTGAGGAAATAATGATAAATTAAATAATAAAATATATAATGATAAAACTAACCAAATCCTTGCATTCATTATCAAATTTTTCACTACAAATAAATCCTTAGAACTATTTTATTTTTAAGTTACTAACATGATACAGTTGGTTAAAACTGGATGACTTGATTATCAACTTCATTATTAATTTATTCCTTAGGCACCTTTCATAGCTGATAAGTACGATAAAAGTCAACAATGAAAACCTTACGAATAAAGATAAAATAAAGGCTTTTGTTTTAATTTTGAGTAGTCCTAAATTTCTCACTTCTTTACGCCGATCTCAGTGGCGGAATGGATAGTGTCATCTAACTCCGAGGTTTAGGGTCTGAGTTATTTTTCCGGCTTATGCATTCGTCGTTTGCGTGTGTTCGTTCAGATGAATAAAATGCATATTCTAGGAGGTTCCTGTTTCTGTTTAAGAAATAATAATAGTAATCATTTCATGAATTACAATGAGTGAAAGAAACA
This sequence comes from Pachydiplax longipennis, assembly GCA_036926295.1. Classification (NCBI taxonomy): domain Eukaryota; kingdom Metazoa; phylum Arthropoda; class Insecta; order Odonata; family Libellulidae; genus Pachydiplax; species Pachydiplax longipennis. The sequence goes on along the minus strand of JAVFKF010000017.1, from coordinate 7,602,406 downwards.
GCGTAACATGTCGATTAGAGTGTGTTTTTGTGGCATTCTTATTTGTGCATTGCGACAAAATGATTAGCAGCGGAAATTCAAACTTGCTTTTCCAGATTTTTGACAGTAAAATTTGCAATAATGTATGTAAAGTCTCATGTCTAATTTAATTAAATAGAGAGTGTGGGGACGAATGAGGTAGCGAGGTAAGAGAGTACGAAGCGAAATTTGTGATTAAAGTGAGTTCTTTATGGAAAGGAAAAGCATTTATCAAGTCGAAGCTAGATAAAACAGTAAAATCTGAATAATTCATAACATTAATATTCATTTGTGGCCTTTCCAGTTTGCAAACTGCTTTTATTGCCCTCTGTAGCAAAGTCTTAGCCTCTATAATTTCTGAAACATTGCAGGGATAACAAAATATTTGCTGTTCTTCTTATACATAGAGAAAAGTCATACGATGACATTTTTTTCCCTTGATCTTTGCAGATATTCGAGAATCAGCTGTATGCTCTCGTCAACCCATCAATTGCGTGAAGATTTTTCTGATTTCGACTTTGAGAAAACCCTTGTGAACTGCTAATATGAAATGGTGAGCGGAATCTGTGGATTTTATGGAAAAATAGTCTAGGAAGACATAGCATTCCCATTATTTGAAATAGTTTTCCTAGATTTCATCCAAGATCATGGAGAGACCACGTAAATCTTATGGCCCCAACTATTACATACGGCGCAAGCTGTTGCAACTTTTGCATGGAAAAGATAGGAATACATGGTGAAATAAGATTTACGTGGTCTCTTCATGACTAAGGACGAATTATAGTGAATAATTGAGGAAGAACTATACAAGAATCGATGGCAGGAAAGTGTTTTTGAGCATAGTTTTCTATAATTTGCTCACGGGATAGGTAGTTGTATTAATTCCCTATTTGGTAAGATTTTAGTCTTCAGCTACTCTTTCTGATCGTTCTGTGTAAAAAAAAGGATAAGGAAAACAAATATTGAAAATACATTTCAGGAGCAAATTTAGCCCTAAATCTCTGACATATAAGTCGGAAACAGTAATTCAACATCTCATAACCTCTAGAATGTTATTTTCCCCTCCTAAGATTATACATTTGTTGCGAATTCAATTTTAATTCTGCAAGTATAGTAACCATGTAAGGAATTTGAATTCATTTTTAATTTTCATGTTAGTAAATCATTGCATATCGTGAATGAATCTTATGAAAACGATTCATACACACACACTCTCTTAAATAAACTTTCCGTTCTCCAAATTTCTCTTAGCTGAGAGATAGGTCTGAAACTTGATTGGGATTGGAATGTTTCAAAGCGGAGATTCTCACTTTAGAACTGGGTTATTTAATAGGAACCTGCGAATCTTTGAGATTTTGATTTGATTTCCAACAGAAGGAAATGATTCGGATTTATGAGGACCAGTTCTAATTCGATTCTGCGTTAAGCATTACAATTATGAGTCTCACAGACATCTTTGAATCTTTCTACACTTTCACATTAGCTACAGTTAACAAATATTCAATCATCTAATTTAATATAATAATAGAAAACTTTCCCTTTTGCTCAATATTCTGCAGTTGAATAATCTATAGTCTCTTAGAATTCTACATATCTACCCTGTAAGTCGCCTATCGACGCGGAGCAGGGGTCTAGATCATGTCTATTTCCTAAATCGATTACTTTCGCATATTGTTCGCAGAAAAAAATGAATTCTTGAATCGTTTTATCTAGAATATATTTTCCGGATTTTCTTCGCGGTATCAGAACGGTCTATGTAATAAGAAAGGCGTATAATATCGGCTACATCTTCTAAGCATGTACTATTTCTGAACTTTTTACTTAAATTAAGCTTTTGTGTGAATATTCTTTCTTCCATAGATTTCCATTCTTCATCCTGAAGCATCAAATCACGTTCAATAATTCTGTGTAGCAATTTCTTACAAAACGTTTAATCTTTTCTAATTCGCGAATGCAACATATTTCGGCAATGTTGCAATTAATATTGCGAAAGCAAAGCTCTTCCTAAGAGTGCAACTGGCAAAAGAAATTATGGATTACAAAATAAAATATAGATGATTTGTCATTGAGCTCTTAGTGATTGATTAAATAATGTCATTGTTCGAGTTTTTATATTCCTTCAATTTTATTTTTCTGGCAACATTAGCTGTCTTTATTTGGGTTCTCGGTCATTCCCCTTAAGTACATTCGCAATTACTGTAGATTTCTTCAAGATATATCTATTAAAATTTACTCAAGTACTGCTACCTATTCTAACATTTACTAGAATAATTAATTATCTATGATTTGCATAATGAGAGGTTTGGCTATAAGTTAGTGCATTATACAAGACTTGAAATTTTCTGTATTTTATGCTGCCATATTCTCGATTAATAGGAGCAATAACTTTGTGGGTGTCTTTTTTTCTTCGGAAGCGCGTTTGGGAATTTCGGCTGTGGTATGAGTCGCGCAGGTGCGCAATATTTAAGTCCTCCGCTTCTGTGAGTCGAGTCGCCGATAAGTACTCCAATGCAGCGCTCCCTCAAAAAGAAAACGCATTTCTCCATTGCTCTTCTGAATTAGAAAGCTTCAAAGCAAAATCTCTAAACTTTTTCATATCTTATATCTATTTTTACAGCAACTGTGATTACTTCTGGTTTTGATTTCCTATAGTTTTTTATTCACTTGCTCCACCTATTTTTATGCCTCAAATCTTTAAAGCTTACGTAATGAGCCATGGTTTCATTAACATATTGTTAAGAAAGAACAGTGCGATCCAGTTTTAAAATAATTTGCTTTTCATTCATTTCCAACGAAACACTGCTTTAAATATGAATAACTTAAATGGGTACATGTATGATTACATGAGATATGGTAGAGAAGGGGAATATAAGGCTGTTTGTTGATAAGCAGTTTTCTTCATCCGTGATTTAATTGGTTTATGTGTCTGTTATTATCCTGCTAGAATTTTGAGACGTTTCACTCATGGCTGATGGCTTAGGCGGTGTAGAATATTGATACCTTTCCAACGTAGAATATATGCAACTTCTTAGCATATATGAAGCAACAACAGAAATTATAACGTCTAGAGCAGGGGTGCCCAACCTTTCTGTATATAAGATCTACTTTTTATCTTAAAAGCGTGTCGCGATCGACTTATTGTCATTGGCGTAGTCTAAGGGGGAAGAAGAGGTGTGAAATGCATACTATGTTTATTCATTGTGTTTCAGCATAAGGTGCATTCCAGCGATGTATGGGTAGATAAGTAAAATATATGTTCAAAAATATTTTTTATTTTTAAATCACTTTTTAAGTTTTCGAGATATAGGCTCCTGAAGAAAATAAATTTTCAGACCCAACTTTTGATAGCAGTATTCCGTACATGCGGTACCTAAAAAATTCGATTTTCCGACACTTTTTCGAGATAGATTTTTACTAACTTAAAATGCAATTTAATTTTTTTATCAACTGCAATGTATAAGTTGTTGTACTATTTATTCGTAAATATAAAAAAATTGTTATAAAAATGCATAGTATGGCTGATAATTTGATTACAATATTTTACGTTCTTTTTTATTTTGGGCCAAGAAAATTTATCATGAGGGAATAATATGACTTACTTTAAGCTAATTTATCGACGATCGACCAAAATTGGCCTCGTGATCGACCGGTCGATCGCGATCGACTTGTTGGCCACCCCTGGTCTAGAGGATCAGCAGATAATGTCAAATATCGATTTGGACCACAATTACGTTGGAAATTATGATATGCAGAAGCCTTTCAAATAGAAACAAGAAGCACAAATGTTTTGGGATCTGAAAATGATAAACAATCATTATCAAAATAATAGCGAAAACAAAACTTAGTTGCGATTACAGCAGCGTATTATCAAAAAAGATATAATTAAAGTATCTTAAAATTTTAAGTAGAGGTCGATTGTATGTATGTACTTTGTTTGCAGGATAATTCATTATGTAAGTTGACAGGCAAAAATATTTTGAATAACGTCGTTGAAAAAGATACGAAATTCTCGTTTAAAATCAGCCACAATTTGCTGTTTCCTCTTTGTGGTATTGAGTATTCAGTTATTTATAAACTCAATGGTACTAGGCCGCACTTCGTGGAAGGACATTCTGAACATAGAAAGAAAAACTCCGTAAACTTCCACAGATGATTTTATTTTAACGACCGGTTTCGGCCACTGGCCATCTTCAGGTAAGGTATAAAGGAGGATGCAGCAGTATATATTCACAGAAATATCCCCCTCAAAATTTCTGTGAATATATACTGCTGCATCCTCCTTTATACCTTACCTGAAGATGGCCAGTGGCCGAAACCGGTCGTTAAAATAAAATCATCTGTGGAAGTTTACGGAGTTTTTCTTTCTATGTTCATTCAGTTATTTACTTAAAACAGAGTCACAATAGAGAAGTAAGGCACAACTAAAGAATTTAAATTATTCCGACATTTCAATTTAGTTAAGAATTGCCATTCTGAAATAAATTAGAATCTTTAAGGCATTCTTAGATGGCAATATTGAAATTGTGGTGCTAAGTTACATCTCTGACATTTCTAGATTTAAAATAATTTTACATCTGCGTTGAATTATCCAAATGTTGTTTCTGCATTTATTTAAATCATGAGGTCCCACTGGAATTGATTTTCTAATTTTGAGTTAAACGTATACAGTAGATCCTTACAGTATATATATATATGGAAGATTAATTTTATACTATACATTGTACATTATAGATATGAAGTTTGAAGCAATTATTAAAATGGACAAGTAAATTCAGGGAAGAAGATGCAGATGATGTCTCTGCTTCCTTATCATTTTTACCTCTTATTGCTAATTTTTCGTTGAAATGTATGAAATTCCATTTATCATATTATGAATCATTTTATAAGCGTACGTTTTCTCAGCATTAATGTTGATTCATTAATCCGTTCTACCATTCAATTTATCCTTTACCTAAGAAAGTGGAATTCTCCTCCATAGAGAAATTAAGATTTTTTAGTAATCATGGCTACTTGGCACAATTTTTTTGCTTCAAATTTCATATGTTAAACATAACGTACAGAAAGCGTCAAAAAAGTATTAGTCTTTTTCGGTTCTTCTAGAATTATTCCAGGTTTTTCGCACGATGATATGTAGGCGAATAAAATTAAACTCTTAGACGAATAATATGTTTCAGTAAAGTGTTTATTTATTCATATCAATCGAAAAGTCGACTTATTAGCATTTATCATCATTAATTGCATTAATCGTTTAAATTCCATCTCGCTAGATAGAAGGTTGTTAAATTAATTTTAAACATTGTTTAGGAGCAATAGGTAAGTTAGATAGCGCACTTACACTGATAATAAAAATGTAAAGATAAATGTGTACATCTTGACTAGTTGATTTAACTAACCAAGGAAGCAATCGGCCCTTGATGACTTAGTAGTTCCAGCAATTTGCCTAAGATTCTTCAAAGTGCTTGAATTAAAATTAGATATTGAAATCTTTTCACGATCACTATTCAACTACCTCATTTATATAAAATGGCATTTTGAAAGTTTATAGGGGTTGATTTCATAAACAAATTATCTTAATTTGCCTCTCCCCATTTTGCAAGCTTCTAGATCTACAATTGACTATACCTTAACTAAATAGCCGTGAACTAAAAAAAGTCCCAAATAATTAAGACAAGGATTTAGTACAATTCTGAAAATAAAACCTCCACAAAAATGAATTCTATGCGAAAAGTTGCTGGCGTTTTCAAGACTAATTTCACTTTAACTCGAGAGTGAAACAAGTATCTTACTTTTTATTGTGAAGTCCACTCGTTTGTAAAATTATCATGTAGTTAAAAAGGGAATAATTTAAAATTTTTAGTGATAAATATTCCATTAACTGAAGTAGAATATCAACAAAGTTTATTTTATTTCTTCCCAGTTATGTAATTCCACCAAGTTAGCATCTTCCGTAGGTTATAGTTCCAAAATATTGTGTAAACATTTAATTTAATTGGTGATACTTCCATATTGATCGAATTGATGTCCAACATTTATTTTTGGGATATTTATTTCCAATTGAATGCGAATCTTTGAGATATAAACAACAACCTTGCAACCAGATAATCGTTGTAATTCAAGTTTCCCCATGTTTATCCATTTTCATTTAAAGTGAATGATTCGCAAGATGTGAAAAAGCTTATCAATCGTCCTTAAATGAAATATACTAAAAAGTTGTTTTCAATAAAACTCATTATCTTCTTGACAATTGATTTTCAAGCGATTTTTTTGGTTCCGCTAATCCGTTTTCCGCTAATAATGGAGATTAATTGCTCTTTCGACATCAAAAGAAGTCCCGAAGAAATGTTCTATAAAATCGCAAGTGTTTTAATAAACGATAAGAAATTTTAACTCAATCAAAAGAAGCGATAGCGGAGCCTTCAAACTTAAGAGCAAAATCAGACCAGCATTATGAATGAATTTTGAGAGAGGCCGTTATCTCGTACACAGAATCGATTTGGCTGCGATATCGGTTGCAAAGTCTTAATGCAGTCTTTTTAAAGGCGGAAGCTCATCACCATTAACTCAATAAAGGATCAGTTATCGTTGCATTAGCTAATTTAATGGATCTTATGACGCTACACCCGTAATGCATTTGCCGGGAAATATTTTTCTACTCGATGGCAATCTTCAAAAGTTCAGCGGATTCAGTAGATGTTAGATAACACGTTCAGATAGAAATTTTATTTACATCTCTATATAAGTATGGTTAGAATGCTAATGTATTCCACGATTTAGCAATGTTTAAATTAACTAATTCCAGTGATAAAGTGGAACTTATACATATTTAAATGAAATAGAGAAACAAAAATTACTAATTCCACAGAATACTCAAAGAACGATAAGTTTAGGTGAAACGAAATAATTTTTTTAAAGTTTATCTCAAATTAAATTAATGTGTATGTTCCCGAGACTGATTCTGTGGTTTTAGATTCACCACTTTTATCTCCTAGAATTTGCCATTGTTTTCAATTAGAATTAAATCAGCGAAGCTGCAAGACGGAGACAGGAAGAAACTTCAAGTGGGAAAATAATTCCCTCATCATTCCTGATATGAAAAGGATAAAGCTTCAAGTAGCCCAAGTAATTTAAATACGTTTCATAGAAAATGCCCTCTAATTAGCCAAGGAAACGTGTACCCGTTCCGAAAATGGAATGTAAATTGTTTAAAAGAGAGGATCATGAACTTTAACGAGAGTCCGCGACGAAAGATGAACACTCAATTTATGTAAACTGGGCCTCAATTAACACAATAATCGGCAGTCGCAGGAGAAAGTAAAATTCGGCGTCATTAAACATTCATGCGATTTGATCTTCATCTCGCTACCGTGTGTAGCACCCAAGATAACACACTTTTTTAAGACTATTTATACGCAATTTTGTCCCAATCTGAAGACATCAGCTTGGCGATGCTTTTTTCGGAAATTTAATTTCGCGTTAAGATCTCTCTTGAGATCCCTACACTACCGCTGATTCCAGTCGCTCATTCATCATGCAAATTCTTAATTCTCTCATTACCATTTTTCCATTTAGGACGAGAATTCCAAAGCCTTCGTCATCCATCATCGCTCCTCAATGATGAATGCAGCGATGATATTTTACGCGCACTGTATCGCCTTCAATTAAACGATATTCAATTAAGTCTCCGGTTATTGATGAGTGGGGACATTTTTCCTTAATTGAAGTCCTTAAAAAATGGGGCCACACCGGCGTTTGGGCCATCAGCGACAACTGAGGTGAACACTCACTTCCTCTCTTTTCACAACTTTAGGGACTCCAAACGATTTGTCTTGCATTCCGATGGAAATTCGAAGTCGACCGAGGCCGATCGCGACGAATTAACACGGCCTCTTTAAGATTCCTCAAATTTGAATAATGAAGATTAATCCGTATTGGAGTAGTTTGTAAGTGCCATGAAAAGGAACACAAACATGTGAGCTGCATGTTTGACGTATAATTATCCATCAGCACTGCGACAGGAAGTTATTCCTTCACGGTTTAACCAGTTTGTGCATGTAGTAAGAATATAAGATGACCCCTCCCTTTGGAAATATGAATTTAGATTATGGTAATTAAACCCACTGTCGTGACAACTGTTTCAGTTGCGCGTGGCAATTATAAAGTTTTACCTAATTCATTTTTAAAATTTTCCAGCAGCTACAAAAGGAATAGAAATTTCATATTCTTTAATTACATTGAACGATCTCAGGTCCGGTTCTCGGTGGGCCGACATGAGCGAAATGATCCTAGCTTTCGAAGCACACTTTGAATAATATTCTCTAATCAAATTAAGCAGAATTATACCTGCATGAAAAGTAGAATGGAAAGGTATTTAAGGTAAACATGTATCCACTTTAGGATAAAATACTTTCTGCTACATTTAACTAATTCCACATCATACTTAATAAATAAAAAAACTATCTTTATCAGAACCAAGCGTAATAAGGAATTCATATTCGAAATCCTGGTGTTATCATGGGGTTACAGAAACCTCAATCACAATTTTCGTATGCGGCTGATCGCGTCAAATTTAATTTATAGGGTCTCGTGAGAAATGACATCAAGTTGCTACTACGAATATCCTAAGAAGTATGAACATCTTTATTAAAAAGTGACAGGTAGTTCTGTGGACTTTCCTAAAAATTCCCGTTCATTCTTTTCTTAGCTAGATTATTTAGCCTAATTTCCACTACATTTTTTATGGCTCTGTTTCTATTTCCTTAATGATAGTTTACAACTGAAGATAGATATTGCAGATTTATATATTTAAGTTACGGTTATTTTAGTTGATCGCAAGCTATTATTCATTTCATTCAAGTGTAGCAATTCACTGAGTTTATAATAATATATGTATGATAATGTAACTTGGAATTCTAAACTTTTATCTTGTTTCTGAAACGTTATTCGTAAATAAACCAAATGAAATAACAAAACCTAATAACAAGTTACATCTTATACACACAAAAATAACAAGTTCACATCTTATACACAGCCGAAAAATAGTGCGTTTTTAAGATATTTATGGCGAGAATGCCAAAATATTTATTCAGTACAAGAAGAAATTCCATTAATTCAGGCTAGTTTTGTTACTTTTATTGTAAATAGGGACGATTGAAGAAATCTCCAAAATTCTAACAGGTATTATGTGCTACAATACTCGATACAATAACAGCATGTGCTACGATAATCGATCAGAAGGCTCCTAATGAGTACACACGTATGTAAACACGGGCATTAAGCCTCATGATCTATGCAGTGATTAGTTTAATATGATAGATTTAATAGACGGGGATTCTCGGATAGTAAGATCCGGCGTTGAAGTCGCTAGCTTATGCTGAAAACCAGTGAGATACATGAATTTTCATCCACTATGTAGGTGCGTTTATTACAGTCGTATATACTAACGCAATAAAGTTTCATCACAAAGACTCAAAGTCAAAATACATTGCAAGAAGCGGTCTTTTATCCATTAGGTGAAAACTTATAATTTGATGTGACCGTTTAAAAAAAATTAAGTGTAAAATGAAATATCTACGGAATATACATTACATTAATAAATATCTCATGCATAGATATTTGATTCTCTCCTTAGCTTTCTGTAATAGCTAAAGCATTCGATACAATTATAATTTCTTTACCTTCATTTACCCTCATAGTGTAAGGGTCAAGGAATGGAATTGACACCTTTGCATCGAAAATGTAATGTGTCAACGATAAAAGTGACGATGTTTACATGTTGCTAATTCTTCTAAGCACTGTATATAAATTCAAAAATTGAATCACGGAAAATAGTTCATCCCGGTATCGGTCAATTTCTTAAGTGATTGAAAACTAAACTTCACAACGACCAGGTACGAGGATATGACACACAGATGACAGGGTTTGTAATAATTAAACTCCAGATATTAAACCATTGTTTACAACTCTGCCCACCCGTTCCTAACACAAGAAAGCCGCTTCACCTAAGTCGCCCGGCGTCACTCCGTATGTTACACCGACAGCTCCTCTTTCACGTACACAAATTAAAAAACTATTCACACTACTCACCGCAAGCGATTTCCTTCTCCCAAGATCCTGCTAAGCACCGCAATTCGATGGTAGCGCACAATAATAGTAAATCGAACCAGAGAGGACGTACCGACCTCTTCACGCTTCGAACACTTGCCCAAGACTGACTGTCCCTCCAAGAGATTAGTTCCCCACCTCGCCGCTCCGTAGAGCGCTGTCGGCGGCTCGAGGCTTCATGATCCGGAAGGGGCGACGACCAATGGGATTCACTTCGTTTTCTTCTCTCTTCTCACGAGTTTTACGACTTCCCTGATTGGTGTTGCGTGGAACAAGACGAGTCCGCCTATTCCGATACCACATCTACAAACCCCGCCCACGATTGCAGCCTCCCTGCCGTCTTCGGCACCAAATGGACCCGCGATGACTTCCTTCTTGTCTATCGGAGGCATCTACAAAGCTACGTTTGAGAGATGGTGATTTAAAAGACCCTTTTGCTACTGGTTACGAGAAATGAATGGCATATTCGAGAGATCATTAATAATATTTGCTGTCTCCAGTCAGGCCCGATCTATATCGAGAATAATTCTAGATAAAGTTTAGATTGATACGCTGGCATTGATATTCCCCGAAATACACAGTCAAAGGTAAATTACATTTCTATAGCTCGTATCGTGTTCTTTGACTATAATATTTCATGAAAATATTGTTAATTCAGCTGATTCTTATACTTGAATATATAGACTGTTATATAAGAAGAAACATTTGACAAAATCCTATCTCATGTGAACAGCAAAGGATCCAAAATATTGGAGATTAATGTTTATACTCGGATTATTTCTAGTAGGAAAAATATATCTAAAATATAATCTAAGCGCTTTGATTTTAAGTATATGAAATCGCGTAACATATTTACTAGCATTCTTGTTGGGTGTATTGCAGCTTCATGATCGAGATAACTTGAAGTTTCAAGATAGTACGAGAATTTTATCTTGAATGGCATTTCGTAATGGCAGTCCTGTCATTTTATTCTTTTTGCCAGACTTACAGTAATTATCACGGACAATTCACTCATTTGTAGCTGATTGCTTTTCTTGTCAGTTGAGAATTACTTCTCTTCCGAGTTAACTTTACGCTAGCAAATTCTTTGAATGAAAGATAGAAGGAAATGTTGTACACAGTTGTGGCGAGAATTCAGATGTACCTTTCCGTTTAGTTATAAACGATTCCATTTTTTATGAATAGGAGAGATCAAACTTTCGAATTATATTTATGTAATATAAGTCTCCCTACTTGTTTGTTATCATTTACATTTTCGATTGCCTTTCTACTTTCAATATTTTCTCTTTACATCCCAGTGGGATCGCCTTTGCTTGTAATAGGCGTTTTCTACGCATTTTTCAATTTTAAAGATTATTTTAAAAACCATCGATCTTGTAAAATTAGTAACACCTTCATATCCTTATGAAATCGTTGACGAAATTGAAATTTCCTAAGAAAAATGGAATTGAAAAAGTTGGACTGGACAGCGAATCGAATCCAGATCTTCCGCTTCTCGGGTGGGAGTTTTCACCAGTTAAATCTAGCTTGAACATTTTGATATGTTGTTTTGGAAAACGGCATATCTAAATGTCGTGGTGTACGTGGTCTTTTCTGTCCCGGTCCTGTACAGGGTTCCTGAGAGATCGTGCAATACTTTTTTAAAGGTCCTCCAAATTATTTGTTACCTACTAATTACCACCAACGATTAATTGAAATTTTCGAAGCATTTAGCGTTAGTTTTCACAAATTAATTAATGATTTTGCATTTTATGAATCGTATAGTAGAATCGCATAGCTCATGCCTTTATTCAAATCAAGAAATCATGAAAAATGCTACTTAAATATAAATACTCTTACTTGAAAACAGTGGCTCCGTAAACTACGAGCTGACAGTATTTTCTGCACAAAAATGGAAAATAGGAAACTTTAGTCCTATCAAACTTTTTCGCTTTCCGATTTTTCTTGGTCATTTTCTCTAAGTGCACACCTTTATGTGTAAAGCTACCTTTCACATTTTGCCGTAAATAGAAAGAATTTTGGGACGAAAATAGTTATTTTTGCAGAAATTGTATGTTTAATAAGAATTTAATTTTGCTTAAATTTAAGTTTAATATGATTTTGTTAAAGAAAAATTCCCCAATTTTTTGGGATAACACGTTCCTGCAATTGGAGACTGTAAAAATATTTAAATTTATTTCTTATTTAAATATTCCTTTCTCTGCATCCTTCTTTGTAAGTGCCGAAAAGCAATTTGCACGTGTTTGCCATAAGATGAGGTCAAATCTCTCTTTAAAAGGAGTGATTATTCCTTTATCATTGTACTATCGCACATATGAAATGCCTATAATATGCAAATGATAATCAAACTTTATAAAAAGCTCTTGAAGAGCATTATTCTCTTTGTAAGGTCGGAACTTTCAAATTTGCTCAACGTACTACATACATAGTATTTCAGGGTAATAAAATCCATTTATAACTTCAATTAATAACACCAATTAAAGGTGCATATCAAATTTAATACCGGTAAATTAAGGCATGCATTCTGAAATGAGGGGATTCTTACTTCTCACAAGAAATAATTGTTCGAAAATTTGAATATTTTTATCATTCAAAATTACCTTATGCATGTCTAACTTCAACGGAGATGTAAAAAAGTTGAAAATTAATTCACTTTTGTTTTCATACAATACAAGATAAACAGTTGACTATTAGGTGATAATGCATAATTGTTGATAAAGTCATGCTTATTGACTTCAGTCGCGATTGTTCCTTTCGTTAAAGGGAGCGTATAACATTGAGTGAATTCTTCTTCGAATTGTTCTTACTCTAATGGTTCCAATCATATTCCATGAATCGTATCGATTACGCATACCTATTTATCTGAATTATTTACTCGTTTTGTTATTTTTTTATTTACTACATTTCTAAATGCAACTCACAAGTTTTTTCTGGACTTCTGTGAATCACATATACCGGTTCTGTATGGCTCTTGAAACGTATTCGATGGTCTAGTCAACGCGAAATACATGTAATTTGGAAAACTTTCCTGATTTATCAATATTCTTTTCTTGGGAAGCTTAAAGCTTATTTCCATAATGACTCTTCAATTCTAGTTCCAGTTTAACTATTTTTAAAAGACTCGGAGACTTATTCAGAACAGTTTGCAGCATGATTATAAATTATTAATCTTTCCAAAATTATATCAAATGTGCTATACTCGTAGCATCTCTAAATTCTCATCATTCCATGGTATTTTTAATGAAACCAAATTTTTTAAGCCCGAATATGCTTTTTTATTGTGTACATCAAGATAAATTCAGGCTTAAGAACTGCAAAGAAGAATTGAAAGTAAGGTTTATATTGTAGAGCTATAAAACATCAGGACCATAAAATCACTACTTTAAAGAAAATAGTATACACTGGGTTATTCTGAACTGGTTGTTGAAAGAAGAGATCTGAATTTCGTTGACTCCTTCTGTACGACTTATTTTAGTCGAACAAATCACTTACAGTGGTACCACTTTGCTAAGGTTGAAACAGTTTATGGTAACCCATCAGTAGCTAGTAATCTCTCCTTGACTAACTTAAACAGATTTACGCTGGAAAAAGCTACAGATATTTCTTCAACACAAATCGGCCATCTTAAAATTAGCTTCAATATTTCTGTTAGCTTTTGTTGGAAATATTCTACTATTCTTTTAAATTCTTAAAGATACACGCATTCATGTCTTTTACTTCCAATATTCTGTCCATGTTCTATCCAATAACTGAAAATATATTACGGAAGACGTAGCCAATTGAGGTTATGACATCTATATCTACATATACCGTACAAGAAGTCTTTTGGTGAGTGGCACATTATATAAGATAACACCATGAGTATATGCCTCAATCGATTACTTTCGCGTATTGTTCAACAGGTAGGGCGCATAATATCTTCTAAGGTCGTACCCTCTCTGAATTCATGAGTTGATTGAGCTGCTCTATTTGAATATTCTTTTTTCTGAATATTCCCACCCTTCGTCTCAAATATCTTAATAGCGCTCATTGACTTCAATATACCACTTCAAAAATAACATTTCTATCGCGATTATTTAATCCAACTTAATGATAAAATTTCGTTATAAATTTCTTTAAAACGTTAGAGATGAAAATAGTTTTCGTTCACAATTCCCATCTCGATATTTTCTTTATAACATTGTTTGAATTAGTTGAATTTCGGTGGCGTTTTAAAAGGGAATTTCTTAATTCTACTGCTCAATTTATTATATTCAATGAATTCTTACATGCATACATCCCGTAAATCAGACAATGGTTTTATAAATACTGGAGCATACGTTCGGGGTTTGTTTCAAATAGTTCATTTCCAGTACCAGCTTATAAAAAGACAGTTCCTATAATATTAATTAGTTGAATGAAGTATAGCCTTCGCGATTTCCTAATTTCATGGGAAGAGATTGGTTCGACCATTTTGTTTGAAAATTTCTCATTGCATATTATTTTGACACTGCAAACAAACTTTCTACATACTCTTGGATTTATCAATTGGGATGAATTCATATGAAAAAAGCATTATTTCAGATGCTGTAAAGGAAATTGATAGAGAAATTTTCTAATACTCGAGGTATAAAAAGAAAATTTCTGTTGAAAACTGTAATTTTGGAAGGAAGCAACATATTTATCCACCCATGTTTTCCGCCAAAGGAATGAATTAAGTCTTTCTATCCTTCTAAATACTCAACAACCAATTTCCAAACATCCTGCCTATCTCCTTCTTCCCATCAAAAACTAATTTAACTCGCAGAAAAAAGCTTCAAAAAATTAGCCAAAGATAGCGGTCTAATCGGCGATATTTCATCCCTTAACGATAAGTAATTCATGGATTATTTTCCTCCGAGGAAGCAGTCGGATGCTAATGAAGGTAATTGCACCTCTGGCGGACGGAAGACCCCTAGACGTAACGGAGAACTGTTTAATTACTCTTTAAATCGCAATTAAAATCCATTAAGTCGAAGCAATTGGCGGACTAGAAAGGAAACGCCGAAAATTACCGACGCCGTCCTCCTTGTAAAACGAGTTTTAATGGTTCCGACTCACACGTTTGCAGGTGCATCGGAAAATTGACATCTCTTTCGAATTTAATGCGGCTCAGGGAAGAGCTGTCAGCGCTCCATTTTCGAATTAACCAGTTAATGATAGTTGATGACAAGAAAAACTGACAAAAACACGAGTTACTTTAGAAGAGGATATGGGTTAATACAGGAAAGCAGATCGCGAATGTCGATAAGGAAGGGAAATGAGATGAAGCCCGTCCATTGGACGCCTTGCGAGGTACATATGTAAATTCATATTCAAATTTGCGTTTAATATTCCATTCCAGGAGATAAGGCGGCCGTGCGATCATGCGTGATCACATGGTAATATCCAGAAAAAAACATGAGGGTGACTTCCTAAATATGTAAATACATTCTGTGTTTAAGCGCAAAGCTGTGGTAATTTCTTGTATGCCCTGAGTATGGAGAAAAACTATTGAAAGTGAAAGGTGATAGCTGTTGAGAATATCTAATTTTCTGTTAAGACTTTCATACACTGTTTGTAATGTTTTGTGTCTCTACAAGAATCTAGCCGTTGGTTATCGAATAAGTCTTCATCACAAAAAATATAGGTAACACATTCACTAAGGGACGGATTGAATCTACCCCGGGTCGTTTGTAGTATGTAGTAATTATGTGTAGTAATTTCATAAACCATTATAAAGGATTGATAGAGCTTACTTTGCACAGGGACATAATTTATGATGTATATTTTATAAAGGTGTTACCTAAACTGACTCCATATAAAATTCTTTTCTGGAGCGAAAATCAAGTACTTGTGCATAGGTCGTATCTATTTGAAGATGGTAAAACTTTGAAAATACTTTTAGCATGGTGTTGTGAGTTCATACCCCATTCTTATTGAGATCCCCAAATGAGGCCTTCAGCTAGCTCCTATGAAACCAAGTAATATGTCCTCTCTGTACTCCGTTTTCACCCAGATGCTCTCCAATTTATACGGAGCATTGGCTCAGATTCCTTTTGAGTCCTAAGATCTGAAATGTCCCGCAATTTCGAGGCGTGATTTCTTATCGTAGCTCCAGAAAATTCGGCGAGTTCACTTCTCTGGACTAAAGCTTGTACTTGATGTCCTCTTTCCTCGGAGACACGAGTCTGATCCTCACCAAGCCTATCCAGATCACTCCCCGTGACCAAACACTTGTGGTACCACTCTTTAACCCTCTTCACGTGAAGTTGTGCCGTAGTGGAAAAAGCTCGAAAATCTCTTTGAGCCCTTACTGACAGACTTGAAATCTGGAAATCAAATAATCAATTGAGATTTTGCCGAATTGACGCTTGCATAAACAAACCCCAACATTCCTGGAGTTGGCCATGAGAAGTGGAATAATTCATGAACGTGAAGTTAACAGAATGCAGGATAACCTAATCAAGATTCAACTTCCGAATTTTTACAGTAGAACGAAATCAGTGCGTTAGGACTATATAGATTGTCACGGCAGAAAGTATCATATCCACGATTTAATACTCATCGTTGCAAACTCTCAATAGAAACATACATTTGAAACATACTGTTGTTCAAAAATAATACAAGTTAAATCCACGAAAGGTTGAATAACCATATAGTATATGGTAAAGATATGGAATAAAAATATCTTGTGGAAAATATGGGGTTCTGTCTTCTCCTTTATTAAATGGCATTCCACGAAGCCAGTTCATCTCATATTGATTAAGTTGAATAACCAGTTCAGTAAACTCTTAACTCATATAAGAACCAATTAAAGCACGTTTAACCTTGCCGGTGATTCGCCGGTTTAAGCCGATAAATTGGCGATAATGTAGAAAACACGCACGAGACATTGCCAATAAAGCTCTATTCAATTGCAAGTATGTTTCAGGGAAGTGGACGGAAATTTGGCTTAACATATTTTTGAAAAGGTATTGTATGTTGATGACATATCCTAAGCAGGATCCCTTTCACATTCGGTAGTGGGAACGATAGAAATGGCTCAGAACATAAATCTTGCGGAAAAAATTATTCTTACTCGTGAAATAGTTTTGGCATGTTTCTCGGCGAGTAAAAGTTGTATGCTACTATAGAATTTCCAATTGGTATCATCACTATAATTGCTGTCGTATCTTTACGGTGGATTAAAAGGCTCTCATGAAACGTAGGTCTCTATTTTAATCTGTTTATAAGACCTCTAATATATGCCTAAGAGACATAATTCATATTTATTTATCTAAACAAGTATTTCCCAATTGTAGGATCTGAAGGGAACATGAGTCTTCTAAAATATTTGTTGAGTTGAAAAGCTTGCCGTTATTTTAAAATTAGTAATTAGTATCATTATCACATTACGACATCTTTATGTAAATATATTTGACATTTTTAAGTGGGTGCTGGTGCTAAGAACAATAAAAGTTTTCATTTTGGAGTCTTCTTGTATCCCTATCAAATTAAATCTGAATTAAATTCCATAAAGGTATGAATTAGCGTGATGCAAAGTTTGGAACAAAGCAAGCAAGTCGCAGAAAGATGATAATTTTTTAGAATATCCCAGAAATATTAACCAAATCGACTTCAGATATTATCCCCAAAGAATCTCATTGGTTGTCGCCCTCGTTGGTATTTGAAAGAAGTGATCCAGAATGGCTTAAAGAATGCCTCATAGGCGTTTCGCGGATGACATAAATGGCATCTTAAATACGGCCGGCGTCGAAGGAGGAGAACCGCTATCCAATCTAATCCTCCGTCAAAAAAATAAACATCTCCAGATCCTTTATCTTAACGAACGATCTCCTCTCTCGGCAGCGAAAGGCAATTGATTATCTCTTCCCGAGGAACAAAAGGAAAACTGGCCTATACTTTAATATCCAATTAACAGTGGTATATACGTCGCGTCTGAACCTAATGGCCGAACCGTTAGGTAGAGCATAAGAGTCAAAAATTTCTATCGGTTATAGATATGCCGGGTTTATTTGTTAGTCGCTATGAATAGGTAGATGTTTAAACGGATAGTATAAAGGAGAAACGGTGGAGTTAATAGTTATAGAGACACACCTATTCATAATTCTCTCGAGACTCTTTTAAGTCGTTCTTGAATTCCTCATCCATATCTTCTTCGATTTTCTATTGACAAAATTGATTGAATTTCATTATAAAGATCAAAGTATACCGTTCAGATGAATAAACTTGAATATGCGTTTGTGTTCTACCCTAATCTGTCTGCCTGAAAAGTAATTATCCTGAAGGCCCGCTGGGTCTTCAACCTCTCCACCATTAGTTATAACAGCTTTGGGTGGGATTTAAGCGACTAGACAAGATGAGGAGTGAAGAAGTATGCCCTTATTCTCCTCACTGAACCAGAAATTTGTAAGTGAAAAGGTCTACTCGAGTAGCGCAATTACTTTATGAATAAAATTATTCATAATACACAAAAAGTAGCGATATGGTGCTCGTAACATTACCCCTATTTTAACCTTAAATTAAATATAAGAAAAAATAAATAATGAAATTGTGCATAGCCAGTCCCCTTGACGACAAATGCGATTGTTGAATCTGAGTTTATGCATTCTTAGAATGTATAAATGAAAAATCCATGTTACATAGGCCGAAATAAGACAATGATTAAAGGCAAATAGATGCTGAAGCAAGTCGGCTGTAGGATCAATTTCTTTAAGTCTATTAATGAATCAGAGTGCGCGCACTTCCAGCCATACGCTGGAAATATATATATAAAATATCTCCGGAAACAAGACTCGAACAACTTAGGATAAACTTTGGAAGTATTTGGATAAGAGAACTAGACACTCTAACCACTCGGCCACTATAATGATGATGACAGAAGAAATATAAAGTTGATATGTTTCAGCCTAACCTTGTGGAATGCCGCCATAACGCAAGGAAAAAAACACTTAGTAAATTCCACAAAAATGTATTTCATCAGGCACTGATGTCTTGTAGACGAAAGTTGTTCACAAATACATATCTGTGAAATTTACTAAGTGTTTTTTTTTCTTTCCGTTATGAATGACTAAGTTATAATTTAACAAAAGTTTGGTTGAGTTGACAACTGCATGCCAGATAATAGGACAGATACATTAAAATTAATCCTTGACATTTCTGACGGCGTATTTTAACATACATCAGATTTATGCGATAATAGTAGTACATTTTTCTATACATTAAATCATTTTCCGTCATTTTTGACTGTGGAATTCTCTAGTAAATACATAATAGTCTTCAATATTTCCCCCTTTATTAATGTCTTTCATTTATTTACTATAGATACCTTGCACATCGAATATCTACAGATGGCAGCTCAGAATTATAGATCCTCTCCTAGGATAAAGAATAATACGATGATAAGCACGTACTTTTCTTCTTTTCTATTTTCTAAAATATTTCTAAAATAATATCTCTACTTGACAAACTTGACAGATTTAGGTGATACCTGGTGGAACTCCTTCATGATCAAACACAAAGAAAACTCACTTCGTAGAGTACACCGTAACGAAACCTAGGTCGTTTAATAAAAGTTTTGTGGACTCTACAAAGTGAGTTATCTTTGTATTTGATAATATCTCTACAAATTTCTCACTAATATAAGACTGGTATGTCTAATCGTGACTTGGAATCCAGTAAATTGGAATCCATAGAATTGTCTGTGAAATCACCTGATCGTGGAATTTCACAGCAACTATCTTAAAAAGATAAAACATTTAGCAACTCTCAAGCGTTTCTTTCTTCTTAAAATGGTTTCTGATTTATGCTAACTCATTATTTACTAACTTTTTCGGGATCGCTCATCTATGATATCAGAGAATTTTTCTTACTTTAAGGGAAAAGTATTATATCACAGATTGCATTGTGTTAGATATCGCAGAGATAGGATCAATTCTTTTCATCTAAAAAGATTCGAGATATTTATAATGAGATACACCTATCATGATGCTTGGTTAAAATATTCCTCCATCGTTTTGATAGATCTATCACGATCTTAAATTTTTAACACACCAGACATCAACTCAAAAATACAGGAATTAATATGGATCAGGAAATTGTCGTCTCGTTTACTGAGAACGGTGACCGATGTCCTCAGAGCTTCTTTTCACTGTAAAATAACTCCTGTCATAGCCGAGCCAAATAACAGCGTTTCTCTGTACATGTGACAGGGATGTAACTGATATTCTCCACTCTTGTTAAGCCATAGTATAAATGCCTCTATATATTTATTGGATCTCTTTTCGTTCTTCAAGTGTCCGAAGGGAGGCTGCGGAGTAGAGATGTGCTTCGGAGATAATTTGCAGTAGCCAAAGGGGGCGGGGTTTACAAGGGATGATGGAGTCGGAAAAGTGGCGGGATTGGGAGAGGATATTAATGAGAAGGGGTGGGGAGTTTTATAGGACGATGTTAAAAGCGTAATGCGATGTAATAAATAGAGAAATATAAACTGAGAGAGCAAAAACAGTGAGCCCTTCTCTCATTAACCAGTTAGCCTCTCGAAATTGCCTATGTAACGGAGATCTTATGAGGGCTGAAATCCCAAGTAATGCAATACAATGGTGCCACGTTAAAAAGAAGGCGTAGGGAAACAGTGGAGGTTCAACGTTAATAAATCAAGATGATAAGATCATCAATGAATTAAAAGATGTATTCATAAATAATAAAACTTACGATAGTCTTTAGGTGGAATGGCAAGCAGCTGTAATGAGTATCTGTTTTCACTAACTATTTCTTAGATTGATTGATGGAGAATTCATTGAGTACGATAAGACATGATTACGTTTCCCATGAAAAATTATTGGAGTTTATGTCTTTTGTGAAATTCTTCGTTATGATTCAATTTCCAAAATTCATGATAAAGAGAAACTTATGTTCTTTGAAGACAGATTTGATTGTCACAGCTAAAATTTCTTCCTTTTCTAATCATACTTATGGAAATTCGTTATTTTTATCAAACGCAACACGGTGATAATTGAGAGCTGATAATTCATCAAGCACTCGTAGACTTGCTAAATTTATCCGAACAAGCTATTTATTAGAAATGGATAGAATCATATGAAGATAAAGAATAGTCTGGAATCTTGCTATTTGATAAGGTATGACGTCGAAAGTCATAAAATTGAATACCATAGATGTATATCTTTGGAGATACTATGAGAGCTCATTAGTACTGTAATTCAAATGTCACATAATGCAATCCCATGCATATATTGGTAGTATGAACACAACTATACTTATCTTAGTTTATAGTTAGAATGTTAAAAATTTATGAATGGCTTCTCTTAGTGGAAGTGGCTCCTACGTTATACCAAAATGAAATAAGAATATGCATCAGAAACATTGAACATAGGAATGAACCAATCCTATACATTCGAGTTTGCCATAAATACCTTTGCTTTATTTCTTAATACAGATTGGAACGTAATTGATCATATGAATGTTATAATTTTCGGGAGCATTTCAGTACGAGGAAAATTTATTATCGTCCTCAAAACTTCCCAAATTCCATAATTATGAAGTGAAAGGAGAATAAAATCTGGTATAAAAGGTAATAAAATAAAAAGGCGTAAACAGCAATAAATTCTTCAACTTTCACGCAGTGATTAATGTCGCCCAGTGACCTTCCACATTTCGAAACGATAACATCATAAATGAATTATTATCTCCGCTAATGCGTCGGATTTTATCTCTCGCCATAAAATGATTAAGAAAACCATTTAACCTTTGACCATTTCTACAGGTCGAGACGGAAACCAGATTACCATTCTTAATGACCTTAAAGTCTAAATTTTCAAGCCAAAAATATATATAACACATTTCAACGATACATTTTATAATTGTAGATCTCTTGTCAGCAGTCTCCAAGGCTGGGCTTGATTGAGAATGTGTTTTGCGTGTTCAATTTTCAGCAATCCCCAAATGAAGCTGTTCTATTGTGTCCCCTAATTTATTTATAAAAGCCGATAAATGCTCTATTCAAGCTTAAGCGCTAAGAGACGATTAGATAATCAAACGTTTATGATAAAGTTAGGTGATATTGTTCCGTTAAATCACATCGAATGATATAATTTTTAAGGTTGTTTACCGATTGTAATCTGGCTTATTTTAATAGTCAACGAAAACAGTAAAAAGCTGTTTTGATCATATAATATCTCGGAGGCTGAACTGAGAAGTTTTCGAAGCGCTCTAAATTATTCACTCTCCATGCCGCGTTCTTATTAGGGATTTATTATGTTAGTAGTATAAGTTATTCGATTGGTTTTCACATCTTCATATTCATAATAGTGAGTTGCATACTACGAAGTCACGGAAATTTCTATTACAGAATGATGTTTCTTAATTATTATACTTCAGAAGTTTAGTGGCGATTCCATGAACAATGTTATGTCAGAACCTGCAGTGATACTTATCTAACCAAGAATGAATAGAGAGAGCTACATTTAGCGGCTTTTGCATTATGAAAGTATACATCATCGTCATCATCCCCTTTTGTACTTGACTAATGTAAGCCTCCGTATTCTTCTTCCAGCTAATTTTCCTATGCCTCTCTTTTTCTCGTCCCTTCAAGGAACTTACATGCACGTATACGTGTACATTTGATTGGAAAATCTTCATTTCCTCCCCGCATAAACGTGAGATGATGGAGGATTTAGACATCTCCATTCCAATTAGAGGGATGGAAGTTATCGAACAATGTCTACCACTACTGTGGGGGTTCATCAAAGCATGACGATAAGAAAATCCTCTCTCTGCAGACTTCCGAACGTCATTTTCACCTCGTTTTGCGTCAACCACACCCCCTGAGGGTGCTTTTAATTTAAATCCTCTAATTGTTCTCCACCCGAGCTGTGGTACGGCGCCCCGGACCTATTGTTGGGAGGAATTCTAATTCAGCGATGCGTTCAAAGGGCCGCCCTATTCATAGTGGGTGAGACTGCATGTTTGAAGAAGGTCTAAGGGAAGAGAGTGATTATAACGAACCCCCTGTGACTCGGTAAACGACGGAAGACAAAACGGCTACGATTACAGCGTTCCGAACTGTAATGGGGCGTTTAGCGTTGCGAACTTTTCCTTTCCTTTTTGTGGATCGCCGTCTTTCTGAAGCAACACAAACGACGTTAGAAGTAACATGGAAGGGGATTTTATCGCGGAATTTGTTTTGGTTATTCGATTATTTAATAAACGTAGATGACGCAGCGTCCACAGAAGCGGCCGCAACGCTGAGGAACTCGAATTTAATTCAAAGGAATCGATCGAGATTATTATTTACCTCAACATGTATTTATATGTGTCGGCCACACATCACCATCATGGGGTTCTCTGAAGCAAGGCTCTTACATGAATTTTACGGGAAGGGAGAAATCTCGGTTCATTACTTAGCTAACAGCAGAAAAACATCAGTCATACAACTAAATTTTATTTTTTGTTTAAATTTGCCCTTTCCGTGTCCTTCAGAAATATTTTTATGACCCTAGGGCTGGTCGATCGATGTTTAACTTATCGTAATTTCTAATTCATCCTCCTGTTTCCGAGAAATTTCTTTATAATTGCTTTTTAAATTCACATTGTTTGAGATTTTCCATTTAACAGCAAATATTCAATGAGTTTCTATGGATAAAACTATCCATCAAGATAAACTACCTCTCTTGTATAACTATCTAAACGTGAATTTGTGATCTTTTGAGTTAAGTATTAGACCTATTGGCGTTAGACTTAACACGGATGCTGTGTTAACGTTTGTTGCACGTTATGGAATCTTCACGAGAAAGCTTTAATCGTGGAGTTAGAACGCCTATAATGTAGAGCCGCTCATTATGTAAAGGGCGACTGCTGACTTGATAATAGTATATCAGAAATGGTCAAAACCTTTGCTTGGGATGTCTGATGGTAAGAAGAACCGAGCATAGGCACAGGCTTTTCAAGAAACTTTGAAGTAGAGATTTATATTATGAAATACATGCCATCGTGGTTCCCGCTCTCAGCAAATGCAACTTTCATAAGAGAATTTCCCGAGATTTTAGATAGAATCGATAGATAGATGGATAAAAATTAGCTTCTGTTATTGGTTTCTTTTTCTAAATAGTAAAGCAAAAAAATCGTAACGTAAATTAGGGAGTTCGATGTTTTCATACACCACTCAATACGCCATATGGCGGCTCGCAGTTTACTAATGTAAATGTTTTTCTACCATCTTAAGAGAAACAATCATAGGCACTAACCCACTAATCTAGTGCGATTCTGTTACACAGGGGAAATATTAACCAGTAAAGAAATTGCATTAAAGCAAACGGATGTCCATAAACGCTTTACATTTGCCAGTTATAGGATGAGTAAGGGAGGATCGCGCGACTATCAGACGTCTTTTTCATCCCACCACTTGCTTTAGTCTTTCTTTTGGTTTTGGCGAGCAGGATGCATACATCATGTCTCACTCATCGCCATCACTTGCTCACCACATCCTCCGCCTTTCCAACTCCGTTCCCGACCGTTGAACTGCGGAAAAACAAGCGGACATGGAAACTTGGCTTTGTTTTAATATTGCTACAGTCTTTGATGCGGGAGGGGATGCCTTTGTTACCGATGATTTGAGACGCGTACAGCGAAATGCATTTAGAAGGGCTGGAGGCTTTAAAGATTGGCGATTGTAAATGTGTGAATAAAAGGACTCTCTCATATCAAACACTATGATTTGAGTAAAAAATCATCGACAGAAGGTCTTTTTCTGAAAGGAAATATTTATTAATTAAAACTTTACTGTGGTATGACAAGTGCTAGGTGGTAACCTTAATCACTTAACGCAATCCCTTAGACATTATAAAGTATTTACGTATGCCCTTTGCCTTACATATAGCCAACATATTTACGGAATATACAATAATGCAGATTGCAACATTTATTGCTTTCTCCTATCACGTATAACCATTTACCCTGTTACGTAAACATTTCCGGGTAGTTTCAGATGTATACAAAAGTCACTTATGTAACAGAGCATTACTTCCCAAGCAAAGCATTTTAGATTTTTAGATGTAGATGAGTACCCCGCAAGCCGCCAGTGGCGTATGGCAGGGGGTAATGAGGGGGCATTCATGAGCTTGGCAACTTTTATCAGTTAGTACTGCACATTATCTACAATACTATCACGTAAATTACTATCACAATATTATAATTGAATGCCATATTATTAATGAAGTACAATTTACCGATAGATAATTTTTGCGTCTATTTATGAACTCATATGTTTTCACTAACTTCTTGAAGAGCTCTTCAGGTTACATATTCTATCCCTTCTTAAGAATCGAGTGTTTGATCATTATTGTATTGCTACCTCCAAAGTGTGAGCATGATCATAGGCGTCAGAAATTTTTATCTGAAAGTTTAAAACCATACCACCAGTTTACCGCATTTAGATAACCGTAATAATGATTGAGAGTTTCTGGAGGAAAATAATATGTGCCACCATCACAGGATGAAGTTGACACTGTATTGACTCTATCAATCAACATCCAACCAGTCGTATTCTTAGTTCATTTACATTAAAGCGAACTAAAAACTTTATCGATTGCTTTGAACTCATAAGATACTTCAAAATAAGCTTGTTCTATCAGTGGTGAAAGCATATTTTCAATTATGATGGCGCTTGAAAGTTAATGAATGTATTTGAAATGTTAAACAACGCTGATGCTTCTTTCATTTATTTATTTAATTAACAATCGCTAAATCCTCCAAATCAATAGTCAAGTTCCTTTGTGCTTAAACTTAGCTCAACTGAGCGCTGATTCAAATAGTGAAACTTCTTTTGAAATCAATTCATGAAAACAAATTTCAACTATAATGACATTCCAAGCGATTAAAGAATTTTTAGAGATTATAATTATTTTCACCAAATACCTAGCTTATTTCCCTCCAGTTGATTATGAGAACTGGAACTGTTTAGCGAATGAATTTTTTATCATATCAAATGTTGCTTCGTTTGGATGCATTAAATTCATTAATTGTTATCTCCTATAAATACAGTGAGATGTTGATGGTTGATACGTCGGAGATTGAAAGAGAAAAAATCTTTAGATGAATTGTTTTCTTGGCTCAGAAGGAACCTTTATCTTATTGAATATCATATCTGGTCTTTTATTTCATAGTTTTGCTCAATAAATATGTCTTAATGAGATCTTTTTCACCTCCATGGTTGATAGTCATTCACAAATTTGAAATTAAAAAACAGATTTTCTGCCGTTTTCTGCAAAGAACTAATATCCTGATGATTTACTATTCCTTCGTTCGTTAAGATCTTCCCTATCATTAGATGATATAAAAGTGCAATTTATTCCGGACTAGTTTAGCATCTGAAATGTTTCATCTAAATTGTTTCTAACAGCCCCATATACCTTACTAATCGTTAGCATCTTACTATTTTCATTCAAAGCTGCTCCGGGGCATTAATCTAATTCTCACCATCACGGAGTAGAATCTCATTTTCATTGCAAATTGAATACTCTCCCGAAATTAATGGCCCGAGGCCTATTTGATAATCTTTATGGCATGGAAAACCGAAGTCCGTTCCGTCTCAAACGTATATTTTGCCTCGACTTCCATGGTTTTTAGAGAGGTAAGGGAGAATTAACGTGTCCGACCGTCTATCACTTGATGATTTAATGATATGAGATCGAGTTCGAATCCTGAGGAGGACATAATTTTCTGTATTCATTCGTCGTTACTTCAGACCTCTCTGCCATAAAAAATAACTTTTAAATCTATTGTGAAATAAATTTTATTGCGGTACGGGAAGAAATGTATGAAATTTCTATCATAAGGTTACCAAAATTGGTTCAAAAGTTTTTGCAGCATGTAATTATTATTTTTTCATTTTTGTATTGTAGAATGATCGTCTAAACTTTAATCTCTAGCTAATTAAGCTAACCAAGAATCTTTTAAAATTTTAAACGAATGAATGATCTAATGAAATTTTTACATTTAATAAAATGAATAAAAGTTTGCGGGAATCGATCGCTTAGTAAAAACTCTATTATAAGGAGAAGTTACCCTTGAATTAATGATTACCATTTTCATGTTATGGTGCTACAAAATGAAATCCTCATCTTTAAAGTATTCCGAAACAGATAAATAACATGTTTCGGTTATATAGAATTTTAATATAAAGAATGAGAGATAATTCCTTATATATTACTTTCAATCGCTTTTCTATTAGTGATTAGGTCATTGGCATGCTAAGCTTTTGATAAAACGGCTTTGTCGTAAAGACTTGTCTGTGAAAAGCTTAGAGATATGGCGGAATACTTGCTCACGCCTGGTTGATGTTTAGAAGGATTGAGAAATGCTACAGAAACTTAAAACGCATATTTTAGACTAGACTTCTATCGTTCCTCTACTCTGATGAAGGCTTTATCAAGAGCGAATTATAGAGAAGCAAACTGCGATAGTTCCAGTCACTTACTGTCTAGTGTTCGGCCTCTTTTGTAGAATGAGTCAAGAGGAATTTTATGTCTTATCTATCCAGCAGTAATGGAAATGGCGTGCCTTAGTAGTACTTGAATATATTTCTTGCGTAGGTGAGTGACTACCTTTATACATTCTTCCTCTTGCCCTCTTATCCTCTCTGAAGGACTTGAGTGAATCGTAAATTATTCTCCCCGGTTACACATTATGCGAACGTCAAACCGAAATTTCCTTAGCTCATTTGTTGAATATGATCTTGATGTGTGATGTGTACGTTACCTTATTATTACCGTTTCATAAGATGAATCCGGATCTTTAAGAAAAATCTGGTGGAGATACAAAGAGTTTTCGTTTTATTTCAAACTCTGATCCGTTTACTATTATAAAATCATTAAGTGTCCCTTCGCAGCATATTTCACACCACTTCGTTCAATGTACCATGAACCGCAGATGAAGTAATAACACACCAAAAATAGCCATAATGCTATAATCAGCCCATTGTTCAAAATTTAATGGCGTGAATTCCCCATTTGGGATGACTTGCACTCGTATGGCACTTGCACATTCAAATTGTCTTCTTGCTCCATGAAACTCTTATTACAGTCTTTACAGCGGAGGCGAGCAACAATTAGTTGAACAAAAGGAAATTTTAAGATGTGAGGATTCGTTTTTAGCTTTGCTCCATCTGAATTGTCTCGAATGGTCTAAAGGATGAAGTAGTTACTCCCTCCAATGAATCATTAACCGGTCATGCTTAGCGTTTTTATGGGAGAATGATGAGTATGATGAAACCTGCCATTTAGAAGTCACGCTTTGCACCTTTCTCAGGCGAATGATAATTGTTTAGAATACACCATCAAGCTTAACATATAATCTCGTAATTTATATACTCTTGGTTTTATCTTGTCATTTGGCACGCTCTTGATTTCCTCGTATCTCCCCATAGAGATCTAAGCAGTTTGTTTCGCATAATCATTGAGTATATCTAGAAATGTTCATTGAGCTCTTATTTACGGTTATTAGGATGTATATATCGTTCGTCTTTCGGCATGCTCATGGCCCGGTTGTCATTACACAAATCTCAGTTCTTTCCATTTTCTACTCCTCTTGTTTTATTTTTGCAAAGCTCCTCTGTTAACTGAAATCTTTTTCTTCTCTTCTAACTACCATCCAATCACCTCTTTCAACACTCACTCTCCTATTCGCTTAAGATTCAATCATAAGATTTTCACCTTGGTATCATTCATCGATTCATTGCCGCCCCTCCCTTTGATTTTTCTGGACTTTTCTCTTGTACCCACTTCCTGTGAGTACATATCTTTTCTCAGTCTATTATTTTCCTCTAGAATTCGTTGTTTCCGACGTAGATTATCAAAAGGCTGAAGGTGCGACACTGGGGCATTTTCAGCGCCAAGGAGGAAATCCGGGACATAACTGGTGCAAATACAGTCCAGTAATTTTATGTTAGGCGGGTTGAAATACAAGAATAGCTTCCTTTGATATCACGCCTGATTACACAGATTACGTTCGACACATCTATCATACATAAGGATTTTCTTTTCCATGATTATAGTGAGGTGAAAATTCATTTTTTATTCTACGCAAGGGGTCGCATATTGGCTCGTATATTGTTGAAAAGAGTTTAGTAGTAAGAAATCAGATCATTCGATTGAAATGCGAAAGACGTAATCAAGATCTCGGGTACTAAATTCCTTAAAACTGGGTTACTTTACAATTAGTATTATACACGTATTTCTCCAGAAATGGATGGTATTCAAATACAAACATTTTAGCTCGAATTCATTAAATGTCCATTTCTGTACTGCATCAAAAGTTTCCAAAAGACCCGTATTTAGTAAAGGTTGTAGGAATCTATGGAAAGGCGAAAACTTTCCCTACGTGGAATTTCACCCTAGCGAAAAATTCCAGCTTCATAAATGATGCACGAATATAATAGAAATAATTTTAATCCAAGGAATCAAGTTGAGTAGTAGTTTTCACGAGAAATAAATTTTTGAATGGAATAAGATTGAGTAATTTTTTCCCCTTAATTATGATATTCGTATAAGTCGAAGAAATTAAGAGAAATCGACGATATGATAACACGCTTGACTTTTCAGATTCATAGATTTTTCTTGATTCTTGGGAGCTTTAAATCGAGTTGAGGTATTTAAGAAAAATGTTTGCAGAATATCAACTTGTAATTGTTAATTTTAACAAAAACCTACTCTAGGGCTTCCGGATAGCTTAGTAGGTGGCGCGCTCGTCTTTGAGGCAATCGGTACAGTGTTCAATTCGTGGTTGAGGTTCATATTTGCGAAATGACCTCAGCTGTCGAAGCATTTTTCAATACCGCTACCACCAGAAGCTTCTAAAGTCGGGTCGTTTGTTTTTCTCTCTCTCGATCTAAAACATATATTAAGTTACTTTTCTGGAGAGAGATCACAAAGAAGTTTTACGACATCACGCCCGAAACAATTTCTTTCGCTGTGTGTTTTACCGATTATGAGTCATTCTCGCGGAGGGAAAAACCCCGCTCACATTGACGCTCCTTCAACGAGTATCGGAAAGGAAATTGAATCAAAGGCTTCTCTCCGCGTGGTTAGGAACAAAAGGAAATAGAAACAAAATGATAGGCCATTTCCACGGCGTCTAGGTGGAGTTGGCATAACGAGAGATGTGGGTGGTGGTGGAAAGAGGATCTCTCGCATGGAGGAGCCGAAAACGAACCGGAAGAGGGCGATCATCCTTCCGGGGACCGCAACACGCCGACCACGGGGACCACAAAATTACGGGTTCTTAAAAAATCGCCGTCTCTTTTTCCGCAGTTCAATTGCGTCGCTTGCGTCTGCGGCGAAAGGTGGAACTAGAGGGCGAGATTTTCTCCGCCAATGGCCGTTTACGGGCGTCGATGTGTGTGACGCATTTGGGTAATGATGCGAGAGGAATTGGTCATAGCTCAAGGGCCAATTATCGGATGCAAGCGTTCGAAATCGGGATGATGTGATGACTGTGGAGGATGGTCCGTTGCGCATGTTTCAAATGAGTGGATGTTTGATCGGATGAGTTTGTTCAGAAAGTTGATTCGGATTTAATGTGATAGAACACCGAAAACCGGTGCCTTTGTTCCATTGATTCCTCAGATATCTATGGGAATTCTTCGCCGATGCAGCTGTCCTCATCCTCCAGTATTTTGATCACAAGTAAACGGCAATAGTCAATATGTACTTTTGTACCATTCTCATATTTATATAAAGTGGTGAAATGGAAAATCCTATAACTATTGTAATGCGGAGAGGCTGTCGAGGTTTAGGGACCCTAGAAGATATTATTAAGGGGGCACCTATGTAGACATTTGGTTGCTTCTGGAAAACCTACGAATTTCCCAATTCACCGCTAAACAAGTTTGCCGAGATATGCTGCATGAGCTTTGTTTCTCACTTCTACTTACAATAGTTGCTGAACAGAGGCTATTTATAATATTATGCTAAAATTGTGCTCGCATAGTGGGTGCACCACTTAAGTGATACTGAAGTAATAAGTTGACTATAGTTTTACTCAAAAAACGTTACAGATAATGGAGAAGTGTGACAGCAATGAAAATACATTCCCAATTATATTTTCGTGGCTAGATGCAATGATGAATGAATGAAGCGCTCAGGGATATAAGTTTAGTAAATTTTTTATCATGATAGTATTCATTAATACAATTAATTTACATAAACCAACCATCCAAAATTATTGCACATTCTCATATCAATGTCATTATCCCTTTATCATCCATTTGTTCAATACTTACCAGTAATTAATTGTTCATACTATATTCATTTAGGAGAGCTCTGTTCAATTGGATGTTGACTTTACGACCAAATAATGGAAAATCCTCCGCCAATATTTTGGTTTCTAACTTGTTAATGCGAAAGGCTAAGACTAAGTGTGTTGAAAATAGAAGGTAGAATATCAAGTGTCATTAGATGATACTATTTCAAAATTTTCAAAGATTCACCAGAAAGATTTTCTTCTTCTATACCTTTATGCCAAATGAAATCGCCACATTGCGATATTACACCGCGAGAATCTCTCGTCAATGATAATAATTTGTTGAATTTTGGAAATTATTCTATTTGCCTTAGGTTGGATCTTTAGGCAAGCGATACTTGAAAGACGGTGATAACTATGTATTTTACTGTTTCTGCGAGTGATTCAAATCCGTACTTGGAATATTATGTAGGTATAAATGTTATAAAGAGTTATCAAAAAGCAAGGGACAAATTCGATTATGATTCGAGAAAGATTATTTCGGGAGTACGACCGCAACAACTGTCAAATTTCCATCCGACCGATCCTTTCCGAAATATCGTTTAGCTTCACTGACCGTGTATCATGGCAGCTGCACAAGGAAGGAAAATTTGGGATCCAAACCAGAATGAATCGAATAATACGAGGAAATGCCCCTTTTCCTTTACTGGAATAGTATTATATCGGATTCAGATGTGGAAAATGGGCCTCACGATTCTTCCGCTCGCTAGACGGCAGCACTCGTTCGTCTTAATCCAAGTTTGTTGCTCTCCGTCGTACGGAGACAGCGCATCTCGGATGTATCTCGAGGAATAAGACGTCTCAGAAAGGACGTCACGTCTCACCGTAATCATTTGTTCTTTATCCATCTCACCGCATTAACACCCACTCTCCCACACCCATCGTATACTGGAATATAGCTCAGTGGTATAGCATTCGAATCTGGTTGCTCTTTAGTGATTTTACACAACCATAATATGCAGTAAAACCAGTTAAGACGTTTTTCGAGGGACCAAGCGAAAACCGTGTCTGAAGAGATATGTCGTTACAACACCGTTGTTTAATGTTGGCTTTACATCATATTAATCAAGAATCATGAAGAATTATCTGCATTTTGCACATTAAGAGCGTCTTTGTTCCTTTATTTTGGTCATCTACACTCCATAATGAAGTTTTTCACCAAATAGAGGGAAAATTAACGAATTTTTAACAGCAGTGGTGAGAGGGAATTAATGGCAATAGTGGTGAGGGCATCACCATCTCACCAAAGCTACGCTCAACAACCTACGAAATACTGCTCTCCCTCTCTGGTGTATTCGGTATGTTTTACAATTTGAGATTGACGAAAGGAAACATCGCCAAGCGAATATTCTAATCGTACTGCACTGAGAAAAAGTGATTCAGGAGATCTCACTCTATCTCAGAACCTGCATCAGGTCCGACCGTGGAATGGAGATTGTTCTGCTTCGCGATATCTAATTTTTTCTCTCCAAATCGATCATTTTAAAGAAGAAATTCACAGGAGGGTTTAGCTTTGAACCGATGAATTGTATGGAAATGTAACATGCGGAAATTGAGATGTCGATATTATCTTTTCATCATCAATCTAGAGTTTTCTTTCCTTTGATACGCTCATATCCCGTTAAATTGCCCTTTTTATGCGATACCGTTCACTCTGATTACTTACTCCTTCCCTTGAGAATTACCAATTATCCAACTGCTGCACGTCACGACTTGGCATAAGGAGTCAACGCCGTTTCGGCCGCTTTCCGCAAGAATACTCTCCATCAGCGTGTCAAGTAACTCATATTTTTGTAGCAAACAAATTGGGGAAAAATATAGCACATGGTTCGGCTATTTTCCGATACCGCGCTCATGAAATAATCTTTTTTGTAATTTTTCTAATTTCTCCAAAGTTGATGCTTTCTGGCGATATCTGGTGGAACATTTCCATAATAAATATGAAGGAAACAATCTGTCTTCGTCCAATAATTATTTTTTATCTCCAAACTTGTTTTAATTTTCAAGTCTCTTCAAGGAATCATATTATACCGTACTGTAGGATTTATATCGAGATTTTATTCTTTTCTATTTATTTATGAATGATGATATTAACGAAGTGTTTTAACTTCTAATTGATAGTTTTTCATCACCAATCACACTGCACTATCTATCCGAAATTTATACGTATCCATTTTGGTATTCTTTTCTTTGAAATCAGCATTTACCAACTGTCTCCATTGCTAAAGCATCCTAATACTACATGCCACCACTTTCTGAAGCTCAAACACGTGTGAATCAGGTATTCGTTCGTGTAGGATAGCAGGTAGCTGTGTAAAATTTGGGGAACACGAGGTGCGGTTGTTTTAATTTGGATACCTAAACCGTAACTGCCAAAGAGTTATTAATGCTTCATCTCGATCAATTCCAGATGGCGCCTCAAATGTGGCATCCTTTAGCAAGATTAATGGTCTCCCCTTTCCGAACACTTTAAAATACCCTTACTCACGTACCTATTGGCGGCGGTTAATTCCTTTCTGGGTCGTTATTAATGATTGCCACAGGAAAATGGTCTTACCTGCGGAAAAAAATGAATGAGTTAGTAATGACTGGTAAATGACATCCTTCGGTTAATTTCGTAAAAGACATTTAAGGCTATATAATGGACAATGGCGTCTGTGATTAGCCTTCTTGTGAACGCCACTCGAATTATACATGAAGGTAAAAAATACTCGTAAACGGGAGCAATGAACCGAAGAGTAGATAATGAATATACTTGAAATTAAATATGTAAATACATATTAATGGCCGAAATGGTGATTGTATTTTACATAGATTAACAGTTCTACTTCAAAATAATAGAAGCTATCTTTAAATAAGGTAAGCAGTAAGCTTTGATGCTTATGAGTCACATAAAGCTATTCTATTCATCTAATACATCTCTGGAGTACTTAACAAATTTGAATACTAAAAACTAGCACTGAATTTCTCAAGTCGAAATCAACATATCACATCAGTAAATTATAACTCAACATTTAATATATATAATTAAACTAGTTGTTACGGATTATTAGATTATTCACCTTGTATGGTATGCTCTTGTGTTTTTAAATTATGCTCTATATACTTATATTGGTCTTAGGTAATTTTCTCATAAATATTAAATAATCATTTGCATATAAATTCGAACCTCGCTTATCAATGGATTTTCCAAGTTGCTGAGTTATTTAAAATGCTATAGTTCATTCATTACGAGTTAGTGTTGAAATTTTACAAATATTTACCATTAAAATGGATTTTTTGACTTCTTTTTCTTCTTGATCTTTTCTTAATGAAGGAAAATTGAAATAAACAAAAATAGGATGTAATATTTCAAAAACCTGAAATGTATTACATTTCAGGAAACCTTAAGATTCATAATACATTCGTTAGAGCTTCGACCTTCAATGAATATTTTTAAAACAATGTTATATAATATAGTGAGGAGAAGAAGGCAAATGACTTCATTTATCAGTACGTTAACTCTATTATAACATTTATTTCTTTTAGTTTAAGGAGTTCAAGCAAAGTGACTTTGATGATGATTGCTATCAGTTTACATCATTCAATTCAAAATGAGGAAAATTTTAAATCGTTTTCATTGAATCGAAATAAAACGAGGAATAATCATTTTATCATATTTATTTGCTTCTTTCCTTTTCAATATTAAATTTATTCTGAAGATCAGCCCATTATATAGAAATCCTTGACTATCACTAAATGATATCCATTCTCAGGCAAAATTGTTCATTACTGAGTCACCTCCATTTATTTTCTGGAATTCTTTGAGCAAACGATTATTTTTGTGAAAGGAAGGCCATTTTTTCCTTCGCTTAAAATTTTCAACTCCTCTCGATTTCAACATCGGCAATGAGTAAAAAACATTTCTAATCGACAACCGCAAATCATAAGCTTAACTCGTCCGTCTTTCTTTGGAAAACAAACAAGGCATAGCACGCGCTACCCCGCGGGAGGGAGATTGCCGAATTATAGCACGCTCTGGAATGTTTAAAGTGACTGATCTGCGGTCGATTGAGATTTAAAAAACGTACGTACGTATCGCCTGATTCTGTAACCGCACATTATCCGATATTGGCATGGATTTGGATGAGAAATTCATCCGAGCGCGTTTTTTGCGTTGTTATCGTAAAACTTTTCTAAGGCGTAATGAGGTTTGCGTCAGCCAGAAACAGGGAACTGGAGAAAGTAGAAATTATCTCCTCTCTTAAATCAATATAATATGCTTGATGTTGTATTCCTATCTATATGGCAACTTTGGCTTAAGTGTCGGTAATCTCATGCCCTTTAAGAGAGGGTTTCGTTTGTTAGTGGATTTCACTCAGTTTTCCTTTCGCATGAAAAGCTGTTCTATTAAATTAAAGACAATAAACACAAGAAAGCACGTATATAGGGTTAATTGCTCGGCCGATAAAGACCGGTACTCCGAAGTTCAGGTACCATCTTAAAGGTTATGAGACGCCGTAGATGATCGTAATAAATCGGATTGATAAACGTAATTTCGTCTCGAGGTTCCTTCATTAGTAGAAACTATACTTCCAATGTACGATTGAAATACTTCACAGAAAAAATTGTATTCAGAAAATGGAAATAATAATTAAAATTTACACGTTTAAACTAATCGCAATTCACATTACGATAAAAGCGTAAAAAAATTCATGCTATTCCAAAAACAAGTAGCATGGTTAAACGTGATTAATAGAATTCTACAAAGATAAGGCTTCTACAATTGAGTTTATTCCATTTATGCTTTAAAACTCATTGTTTAATTTCACTGCACGATCGCAGAATGACTCAGTAATATACTTGTGGAATTCCGACAATATGGGAAAAATAAGTTTTTGCTCAAGTTTAAAATTAAAATAATCCACTCTAATCGTTCTAGGTATTGGTCTACGATAGACTTGTATTCTAAATTATAGATTCCTTATAAGAACTTGATAGAAATTGAGCTAAATTGAAGCTTCTACTTTATATAAGCCATTATCATCATCCAAAGTTATTCAGAGTTAAATTTAGATTTAAGCAGGTATTATATAAACAGAAAAAGTTTGATGTCTTAAAATATACTGAAATAGATTAAATGTCTTTACAATACTTTTAAAAGAGCACTCCTAATTATAAAAAGTCATACGAATAATGTTAAATCAACTACCCTATAGAACGATTTAATTGGTTATTATTGACGATTTTCTTCGCAAGTTGAAAATATTACTACAAATGAATGGGTGAAAAGAAAAACCAAATAACTCGAAACGAGGCTGTTTACCTGAATTGCGTGTAAGCATTCTCACGATCAAATGATCAGATAAGATCAGGAATTACTTCCATTTAAATTTTGACATTTTCGCCCGAACCTAAATATTATCAAGCCATGCCTAGAACGATTCCTCAACTTATCCCAAATAGACCGTAATAGATATGAGAATAATTCAAAGAATGTCTGAAAATCGCTAGCATACCAATTTCGCAGCGTTTCGTGGAACCGAAGTCAGAAAATTACACGGAAACGAGACGTTTTGGGAAAAATTTGGAGAAGATGCTCAGGCAAGAGTTCCCGTTCTAACGAGAATAACGACTCCTAAAAGGATACCTCTAGAGGAGCGTAAAGGGTAAATTGAAGAGTTTACGTGGAAAATTGGGAGAATGTGGGAAGAGTGAAAGAAAAGGATCGGAGATGCTGCGGTTACAGGGAGATGAGCCGTTGGGAAATTTCTCCCGCAAATGATACTTCTATGTTTCACATTGTCCTGGCTCTTACCTCGCCGCGTCGGAAATCTCTCC
This sequence comes from Pachydiplax longipennis, assembly GCA_036926295.1. Classification (NCBI taxonomy): domain Eukaryota; kingdom Metazoa; phylum Arthropoda; class Insecta; order Odonata; family Libellulidae; genus Pachydiplax; species Pachydiplax longipennis. The sequence goes on along the minus strand of JAVFKF010000017.1, from coordinate 7,565,155 downwards.
CATAACGAAATAGGATAACAAAACACAAACAGAAGAGCCATTAACTCGTTTGCGCAGCGTTCTTTTTTTTGTTTCGCCCCAAGAGAATCATTCTCATTTCTTGCGAAGGGACCAATAATGGACAGAAATGACTTTAATGCCTGTAACTTGGGTCTCTGATCTCTCCTTTGTTTTATTGGGCTTCGTGAGTGGTTATCTCCCCTCTATCGGATGATTTCGTACGGCTCCTGAGGTGAGCTAAAGATCACGGAGGCTTTCCTTTCCTCATCCGAAGGATCCTCGCACTAAAGAGATGTTCTCCAGATTAGTTTTCAGATGTTAGAGGGTTTGATTAATCTGCAGGTGATAGAGATTTCACTTCAGTGGAAAGTTTGCAAAATTGTTTTGTTAAATTAAGGTATCACAGAAGCCATTATAGTTTTCGATGCGGAAAACTAAACCGGTATTTTGGATGCCATAACTATTGTACCTTGCAGTAGTTTTCTTGATATTGTGCAATGTATGAATGACTTTCCCTCGCTAATCCATTATTAAAATAGTTTACATTGTGAGAAATAAATTGACTATATCGTATATTTGTTTCAAAAGACCACATTAATAGAATAAGTCCTACAGAAATTATTATAGGCTTTTGGATAGCCAAGTGTGTAGTGAGTTCACCTTCAGTAAGTAGTAACTAACCTAAGTTAGATTCCTAAAGGAAAACCTATATTATATGCTATATAACTAAATGTGAGATTGCTTTAGCCGCGAAAACATTTTTAGCAATACGATTGTGCAGAAGCAGAAAATTCTTTAGTGTAACAAATTAAGCACAAGCATGAATCTATCTTAAGAAACTAATGGACTATCTAATATTTCTTATATATTTATGACTACCATATATTTCAAACACTTATGGTCGTTTATGAGTAAGTTAATTTGTAAGTAGTGGGACGTGAAACTGTTCGGTGAGATAGCTTCGTGGTTTGATCAGCCTTCCTGCAAGTACGAGATCCGGTTTCGGACTCCGGTCCCGTCGACTTATTTTACATCCGCTTATCCTTGAGTATTCTAGGATCACGCCCTAACAAGGAAGTTCCACCACCTTAACCCTACCCCTTAAGTAAGTATTAGGTTTGATATAACTAATCGGTTTTCTATAGAGCAAATGAGTGAAAGAAACTATCCTGACCTGTGAAGTTTCTTTTTCTAAAGTGGCATATTTCATTTGCACAGTGTAGGATAAGGTTTACACTTAATAATTACAGAAGTGAAAGAATTACTTCTTCACCAGACAGAACAAGTAAACTCATTAGTTGCACTCAATGCGCAGCCATGCGGAAAACAAGGACTAGAGTTATTACAACGCCAAACAAAAGAGCGTCCTCAGGTTATCCCATTGTTGCAAGAAATAATATTTTATCACCAATTTCGACCGCATCATCCTTCCCATTAAAACATGCGTTGGAATAAAAAAGTTGTTCAAAAGAAAAATAAATAGGCAATTGTTCGTGCTATGGGTCTCTACGGAAGAGAAAACCATGTTACGTGACCTGTGCGTCTCGGTGGATCCACTTTTCCATGGCACGAATCGGCCTTTGGTTTCCCTCATCCTTTGGACCCTTGTTATCCCCTCTCTTTCCCCCAATTCTCTCTCCACCCCCCACTGACACACTCAAACCCCAATTTACCAAACTCCGTCACCCTCTTATGATCCACCTATTCTTATCGATTCGTCTTGCTCTTGTAATGTTTTTTGCGGGTGTGGGTGCGTGGCAAGGTGTTTTCTGGACCACGGAGAATATTTTGTCACCTTTTTTACTCTCGACTTCTCATTTTTATGATCAGAAAATACGGGTATTTATTTTCTCCAAAACACTGTATTACTCTCTTATATCCTCGGACAGTACACGTCACAGCACCTGAAAACTTAATTTTTCCGGAAAAAATTTTGCTTGAGGTGAGATCTGAACCACTGAGGAAATATTTGGATAATTTGGAAACTAGATCAGACAGAACCACTCGGCCATTTTTACGGTAAAGATCGTGCGAAAGAATTGGGCTATAATTCAACAAAGACGCTGTTTGATTAGGCTAATGCATGTGCCCACCATATAATGACAGAAAATATGACAGATACATTTATAGTAATATCCCGCGAGCCGCCCTCTGGCGTAAGATGGGGTGTGAACACTGGCAGATAATATCTTAATGCACCGATTTTATTTAGCCATCTTCGATTGTGAACTTTGATTGATCTGCGACTGCATTCCATCGCAAGCTGATTAAACTCCGATTGGTATGCGGTGCATTTATAAATAGCAAATATATTCATTAAAATATCTCAAACTAAGAGGAAAAAATACGTCGATAGGCCGCGATCTCTGCGTTAATTTTCTGTTACGCTAAACAGGTCTCGTCTCAAAATCGCGATTTCACCTAAGAACATCTAGTGAGTGAATGCAATGTTTTCATACTGATAAATCAAAAAGCAATTATGAATTATTTTACCTCAAGATTGGACGTTAATTTACATGGCTGGTGAAAAAGTTATTTTGGGGCTCATATGTTATCCAGTAAAATTTTCTTGAATCTGCATCACACATTATAGGAGAAGTACCTCAGTAAGCATATTGATAAATAGTTGAGGAAGTTGAAAAAGTAGAGATTATTCCGTAAATCTCGAAAGCGGAATCCCCTCCTCCGTTTTGGACCTCTCGTTCAGCATGGACTCCTTTTATCCATCTATCCTTTCTCTCTTTCCCTTCACCCATTTCTCCCTCCATTCGTCCGGAGCACACTTCCTTCGAAATTTCCTACTTTAGGGTGAGAGACTCATCTTCATTTTTTACCCTCTGGGAAACACGTTCGAAACGGAAAAATACGGGAAGATTTGTACAATTTACCAAATGGAATCACGTATAGATCTCTACCTAACCATCTTCGTACGCAACACCTCTTTCTCTCGACCTCAGCAAATGGACCCTAAGCGTCTCACGTCACTAACCTTTTAGACCTTAAAAACGATCTGCCAAATAACTTCGAAGGTTGCCGGAAGTGTGTGCACGGTCGCCATCTTCGCGCCAACGGGATTTTTCATGGAGTAAGGATAAGGTAGAACTTATCCTGGTTATGCAGTTGTTGAAGCCAACTTTGAGGCTGTCTTGCCTTACTAATTTCCTCGGCAATTCAAAAGTGACTATGCCATAGAACACGAAATGATAGCTGAAAACATACATATGGAAGTTAATGGGCATCGGAAAAGCATACGAAGCCAGTTATAAGAACTATTGATAATTTAGTATCTTTGTGTATAATTACGTTCGCCTATAACTTGAGAAAAAGGGCTTCTTATCTCAGCGTATAACTAAATGTTATGGCACATTATGTACTTGAGTGGCTTTTATCAACTAATTCTTTCCTGGTTATATCTGTTCGAAAGACCGTTTATGTTAATCGTTCTTTTCATCACCTTCGGAGGTTATATCCCATGCAAAAGTACATAATAACTATTTAACATACAAGGTTTACTAAGGTGTAGTTAAGGAGGAATTTCACTAAGGATTGTCATTTGAACTGGTTGCGATTGCTTATCGCTTACAATCGTCTGAGCAGAGAAAGAATAAATCCTACTCATGTCAGAAGCTTCCCTTACTAAGCGGGCTTCAATCTTGGCTTAATTCAATGAAGACTAATGCGAGCTCTATATAATTCTTACATTATGGGATTTATTACTTCGATTTCGCGCCATTTTCCTCGCGGAAAACAACGCAGCGCCATCGATCCCATCTGTCCGCGGTGAAATGGCTTCAAAGGTCGAAACGATTCCTGCCATATATTTCTCGTCATTTTGGAAAAAAAACATGGGCCAAAACGGTTTCCTTAAGTGGCTGCTTTTTTCGTGACTATTGTCTGCGATCTAACGTAAAGAAAAAGAAACAACAGAGAACCATAGGGCGGTGAAGTTAAACAATGTCAGTTACCCGTTAGCACAATAATGTAGTATTTCTTTTGGAACGTAAATTGAGTCAAATTTTGGTAATTTCCCTCAACTGCAGCATCTCTAAACATGATATTCGGAGAACAGGTTGAGAAAAATATCCGAATGGCTATTGTATTGCTTTTTATTTCAAAATGTTGATCAATAATTGCATTCAATAAGGAAATTTAAAATTTAACATCAGTACAATATCGTCAATAATTAATAATCACTTTCCAGTTGTTTGCTTTTTTACACTATTTAGCACTTAGTACTTAGCAAGCTAAGTAAGCAACTTCCATTAAAAAAGAAATATATGAGTTATATATCATCTTCATACAGCGAAATACAATTCAGTTATATCTACTGCTTTTGTTTCTAGCGGCGGTGTCGGATCAAGAGTTTTGCTAAAGCAACGATATCTAATTAACAGTAATCATAGGTTATACCGTAATTCTCCATGACCTATCAGCCTAAGCCCTACTTCCGTAAATGTAGTTTTCAAATTATTGGACATGGAAAGGAAATAATATGTTTCTAATCTTAGAAGAGACTGAAGCTTTGATCTTCTAAATGGTAGACTTGCTGATTGATTTTGGAATATAATGTTCTATTTTCTGGAATTACGATGCTTATCCATCTCATCCAATGATATAGAATATTTCAGATAGGGAACATATCGTCTATATGAAGCGTCAGTTTCCACTTGCAACCATCGCCTAGTGGCTGAAGTAAATATTTGGTAGTAATATTCACGACTTCTGGTTTCCATCTTTCAATGTCCACTATGTGTACACACACTTGCAATCAGCAGAATACGCGATGATTAGGCGGATTTCTCCAAGCCCTTGAAGTCGAAACATCGATATTTTGTAAAATTAAAATTTTATGAGCAATAAGGGACTCATCCTAAAAAAATGTGGAAAACAATTGTGAATTTAATTTCTTTTCTTTCTGTTAATATTATTCTCAGCCTTGATAATATCTTTCTTGAATCTTTGACAATAATTTAACTTCGATAGTGAGATAAAGAACACAATTTTCCCTTCTTAAAATGAAATGAGGATGTCCATGAAAATTTCAATTCGACTTTGAAATTGCTTTCCTTACTTCGTATTCATTATGAAATGAAATCAATTTTAAGCCGTTATTCTACTCATTGATATACGAGGGCAAGCAAATCTTTTATTTTTGATTAATTGAATTGAAATGTCCAGAAAATGTTCCTTAGAATAAAGAAAGCCTAATATTTGAGGTAAGGAATGACTTTCTTTGAGGGATCTCAATCTTTTTATTAATAAACCTATACATATATAGAATTTCGATTCCTTATTTTTTTCGAAGAAACACCAATTCTATGATATCTTCATTTACATATATCCTCTACGAGTCGTTTTGGGTAGAATAAGGAGAATGCACTAAAACCCAATTTTCGTAAGAGGTTCCTGTTGCGTATGGTTAGCAGAAAAATGAATTTTTATCTGGAAGCCAGCTTGGTATTACATTGGGATAGTTTCAGCCGCTTGACGAGAGAATATATATAGTTTTTCAAAATTAATCCTAATATTTAAATGTTACTTTATTTTCATAACCTCAATGAATAGAAATGTGCTGCACTCTCCATTCCAAGTAATTATAGATTTCAATGCTTGCTCCAGTATATCCTCTGAATTCGAATAGTTTTCAGTTATCCATGCCGTGATATCGTATTCATTTTAAACCCGAGAGGTTGAAACAGGCGGAGTATTAATAAGATGGATATGCCACCCCAAAGAGTTGAAGATGAAGAAGGGGCAGAAGATGCTTCCTAGGATATTGAACTCTTGTTTAAGACATTCCGATCTTCTCGCACGAGCGATTCTGTAGAAAAAAGGCGATGGCAGAGCCATCTATTTAGTTGAGGAATATCCGGTGCAATGGGCACGCGTTGTTGCGGCTTTCTGGACACGGGTTTTGTGAGGCCAAAGAAATGGAGAGCGGTTGAGAGATTCGGAGTTTAGGAAGAGTTAAGGGAGGCCGTGGAAATTGGTGGAATTACGAGCCAAAGACTGAGGATTGACGCTTTCTCGCCGAATGCAACATCTCTTGAATCCGTTCCATATGGCGGAGATTTCCAAGTAACTAGGCTCAACGCCAAATTAATGTGTAAATAACCTTTTGCATGTTATGAGGGTGACTTAATAAATGTAAGCAGCTAAACCTAAAGATAATCGTTTACTAGATTATCTTTTTGTTTTTGTGCTTCTGCAGATCTTAGGTCTAGGTTACCACCCTTTGCTTTTGTATTCTGTTTTTCGGATCCTTCTCCATTCTTTTAATCACCTGCATTCCTCATCCCTCTCTTTTCTACCCATGCTCTTCCAACCATATGCATCATCATGGCTTCCATCAAAGAGTCCCTAGTACCTTCTTAATCCTATTCTTCTTCATTTCATGGATTAGCTTAACTAGTCTTCTTTCTTTTCATTTCTTCTGTTACGCTCCATCATTCTTGATTCTGTTTGATCACTTCACCAGCATTCTCCAGCATCAAAAATGAAAAAATTCAATCATCTTATGGTAATGACGAGCATGATTCGCTTCTACATTGAAACTCACCTCTAGCTTAGTGATTCGCCATTCATTTTCTTAAATTATTTTATGTGAATTCCTGATATCTTTCCTTTTATGTAATGTTATGATACCACTATGATATTACGTTCATTTTCTCACATCTTTTCATGATCTCCAGTTTTCTGTGATGTCTGTTTTTATGTGTTTACTTTTGAACTGTTTCACATATGACGAATACTTTAATTACCCCAGCCTTTCACCCGCTCGTCACTTTTCCCTTTCTTCAATTTATTCTCAAGCTGTGCTCTTGAAATAACATAGGTTGTACTAAATGTATATAACACAAAAAATTACTGCAAGCTAACCGTTAGCAAGAGAATTTCTTTTTAGCAATAAACATGACTTGAAACTGCAGATATATCGCTTATACAAATCAATTACATCAGTGATGGAATAACGCTAGAAGGTGCAACAATGTATAACTGAGACTTTATCTTAAAATCTAGCGTAGGGTTTTCTAGATCCGGATTTGCATAGCAGCATTTCAAACTCTTAAAGAAATTCAAAAACTTAAGGAAGAAATAATATAATGAAAGGGTACTGTTTAAAATAATGGGAAAGAAAAATTATGATTGAGTATTAAGCTAGCTGTCGAGGTTTGCTAGTATGCGATCTAGAAGAAATAACCAGCGCAGAATATACAAACAGCTATCCAAATCAATAGATAGGAATGGCTAAAAGAAGTCGTTGAAGAGATTTTACAGAATAGAATTTATACGCATAACTGACACTAACAACTTGCTTACGGAACGTAGAAGTAGCTGAAACGTTTAATGGAACAAGATATTTGATTTAATAGACGTTTAAATTGATTTTACCGTAACTCAAACCGCAAGGTGAGCAATGGCAAATAAGAAATCCTTCGATGTGAAAGTATAGTCAATCGCATTCCTAAGAGGATAGATTTTTCAATTACGAATAGGATGTTTTTATTTTCAATTTACAAAGAGTTGAAAGACAGCGACTAAAATTCGTATTTTTTACTTTCAGTAAATCTATACGATGAATACCAAGCATCCATTTTTAAAATTTTTGTTTGTGTAAAATTCAATTATCGATTTCATAAAAAAATGACTCCAATATTCTTTGGAGAATTCATTGCATCTCATTTAGGAAGAGCTGATATGTTATCATGTTTCAAGGTACTTGTCTAACTCTTTGAGAGAATCACTTAAGAAAAAGAAAGTAGAATAGGGGGAAAGAAAGTTTTTGGTCGCATACACTGTCAGCGAAAGCTGTCATAGAGTTATAATGGAATAATTGAGCTATTTCTTTTCTGCTATCATTTGAGCATTCAAAAAGCACTCGTTATAAGTTATGTGATGCAGCATGAAAGTTTGAGAATTCTCACTGTGGCTAATATTGTTAATTATTATCTATGTGATAGTGTGAAAGATATTTCTAGGTGAAATATTAAAATAAAACTATAGCAATGAAAAATTAGGTCTCTGATTGATACTTTAGGCATTCAATATCCGAAGATTGTTCCCTTAATGGCCATAAAATGTTTGGAGAATTCATTTAGTAATACTTTATGGCAAATTAATTTTAGGCAGAGTTGAGGCGTTGTAATAAATGGAATGGTAGTTGAGCAAATAAGAAATAGATAGCTCGATATCCTTGCATTGTATATTTTACATATTTTGTAAGAAAGGGAGCAAGTGAATACTACTCAGGCAATGTAAAATCTCTGCGATAAATGGGCATAAGGAAAAGAAACAGTTTTTTTTGCTCTTTCAGGAAGTAAAGAGAAATGAAAAAAGGAGAAGGCATTGGAGTAGAGAGAGAGAAAGAAAGGAAGGAAAAAATGGGAGTATGGATGCTCGTTAAAATGTGAAGAAGTCTGGGCACGTTCCTCTCACGGAAGAAAGAAAGGCCGTGCTAACCTCAAAAGGCCTCAAGGGCCCTAAAAACCGCGATCAGCAAACAATCGGAAAAAATCGTTATCCCGAAGGGAAAAAAACAAAGGGAGAAATATGCGGAAAAGTCGAAGTAAGCGATGAAGAGAGAGAATTTCTTTTTTCTCCGGAGTAATGAGGGGTGAATTACGGAGAGGTTTTGGGTGGAGTTAAGAGAGAAGAATGGGCAATTTGGCGAGAAGAATGGATGATGCCACGAACAACTCGGTTTTGTGAGGTTAACAGAGCTCTCGATATTTCGAGATAAACAACGGGAAAAATTGGCGATGAGCACCATTGACTTCGTGAATCATTCCTCAGCCGATATTTGATTTGGAGCAAAAAGGACTCGTTATTTGCCAGCCATTAGAACTTGTGAGCTGTCACTTTTCGAACTTCAAATGTATGGCAGTTAGGCGATGACACCGAGAGATTAAGAAGTTTTCCTAAATGTAACTTAAAGCTATGTAAAATGTAAAAGCGTCCTCCAAATCACGGACGAAATTAAATAGCAAACAAACTGATAAATAACTCTCTCTGTTCCTTCAGCCATTATCAGTTTTGTAAAATTTTAGTATTAGATCTTAGCAATAAAACTCATTAACATAGCAACTAATGTAAGCAAAAGAAAGCTCTACACTTCTTGAACAAAGTAAATACGTTATCAGTTCTGTTGAAATTAAACATATCTCAACCGATATAGAAATTATCATTCTTATAAATATTCAACTTCTGCAATACTGTATTAATTAATGATATCTCTGAAACAAAATGGATACATTTTGGTAGATAATTATAGCATTAGCTGCGTTCGTCAAAAGAACATGATTTAGATGTCTGAAATAGGATATTGCAATTAACAGAATATTTTATAAGCTAAAAGTTACTTTTTTAACTTAAGCATTTAATGATAAGTACATATTATGATGTTTATAAGATGATAGCACTCCTAGGATGAAGGAATTTACTTAGAGTTAGGTAACATCATTGCACTAATTTTGGATTAACTATACTGATTTTATGACGAAGTATAGATGAATTTCTGATTCAATTACGTACAGCAAACTATAGTTACAGAGGACTTTCCAACAATTTCTTCAACGTTTTAATCCGAAATTCCGTTTCTCACGAAATTTGCATTTACAGCATACTTGGTGAATTGCTTGTATGGTCTTTTGTATCACCCTATTCTAACCGAACATCATTCTTGCCACCGATCTTTGGACGATGAACTCCATCGTCGAATCGTTGCAAATCATTTACATCTATAAGTAACTTTCTCCGAATGATCAAATGTTTTTCGGCCTCTGGATTTTAATATACATCTTATCACATCAGTCTTTTGAAAAAATTCCCGTGACAGTCCGAGTAGTACTGAATGCTGTCATTTTATGTCATAAGGTACATGGACTCAATTTATGCCTCAGCTAAGAACACCTTTATCTCAAAGGAAGCTCTATATGCTCATTCAAATAACTTATATTTGTAATATTTTTTCCCCTTCTAGGTTTCGTTCCAGCTTTTTTCCATTCTAGTTAGTAATGATAGATAAATGGAAATGAAATCCATTCCTTTGTATGTTTCTCCACATTGCAACAATAGCCTCATTAAAAGCCGTCTATGCGGTTTTCCTCAATCTGACGATTAAAAGTACGATTCTTGGCTTAAATTAAAAAATTCAACTAAATTTTTCAGCTGTCAAACCGACTAGAAAAACGGTAACCCAGTATAGGTTCTATCCTTTGTGCCTCCACAAGGATGAATTCAAAGGTGCTTTGTTCTTTTAAGTTTCCGTAAATAATTTTTACATCTCTCCACAAGCAGATGAAGCTATTACGTAAGAGCTCGATTTTAAGAGCTATTCACCGAATTTCAGGTATGGGCTCATATTTGTTATTTTTGGTTGCGATGAGGTTTGATCACTCGGTATTTGAAAACAGGAGGAGATAAGTTAGCCACCTTTTTTGCTACTAAATTTCACATTCCATTAAAAATGTCTGCTCCGCTCGTCGATCCGCCGATAAAGAAAAGCTCTCAGGCCCACACATCCACCGCGTATGCTAACAATTCCGCATAATAACTCCGGGATGAGGAATTCCCGTTAATTCCAAATGCAATCCCTTCATCTCCTTAATCCGAAACTCCATTACTCGCGAAACAGCATTTCCACGATACGAGTCCCCGCGCTGATATTACGTATTTTTCGCCACTTAGCAGCAATCAAAAAACCGCCTACTCCGACCTCTCTTAATGCTGGAAAAAGGACTGCGGACCTTAATAATCAATCAATTTCTCTCCCTTCTTCCCCAACCCAACCGTCCTTCCAGACGCACCAAACGGGTTCCAGCCGTTTGAAGGATGTTGACATTCTTTCGGGACCATAATCAGCGGGTAGACTCCTTTAGTACCTTTCCTCCATATCTGCTTCACTCTGAATTTCTAACTCCTCTCTCTTTATCGCCTGACCCTCTCCTCCCCACACATTACTCACCATCTCTACTACTCATTTGCTTCGCTTCAGACCATTTTTTCCATCTCCAAATCTTGCCTCCAAGTTTTTCGAGGTCCCTAAATACCTAAGAGGAACGTCTATTGTTATGGAGTTCCTGAACGGAATGGAGTTGTCTTAATTCGTTTTTACTTTGCATCACCTAGGAGGTTTTAAGCTGCGCTTTTTCTAGTCGATAACAGTTTTATACGAGTTTTTCTCCGAGCCATTACGTCCGATTTCAATTTTGGGTTAATTAGTTTATTACTCACCCGGCGCGGAATGTGCTCTTCTATAATGAGAATTCCCGGAATGCTTTCATAATCTTCTAGGATGTCTAGAATGCGGAGAGTCCAATCTATTTGTCACTTTCTATGTTTAAATGCAATAACAACCTCCAATACCTCCACCTTCTATCTTCGAAGGTAATATTATTAATTAAATTTTAATTTATTTATTAATAATGTGATAACTTGAAAAAAAGTGCAAATGGGAAAAATGTGCATTAGTTTCTTAATGAAATCAGCTGTGCTCTTTAGATGTTGTATGTACATCCTGTTAGAAACGTATGTAGTCGTTGATCTTTATGCTATTATTAAATTTCTTGACCATGACATTTACATAATAACATGAAGTTTACTGAGAAAAACACAAAAAATTCAAGGGAATCATCTATTATCCTAACTTATATGCAAACTAACTTTATCTATATGGTAATGATCATTCAAACTGGTCGCTGACTTTAATAGTTGAATTTTTATAATATGCTTTTATTTATTTATTAATTCGAACATCCTCTTAACTTGTTTATTTTCATCTTCATGCTTAGCGTAAGCGTAAATTTCTACAGGTATTCCTTTCGATTAATTCAGTTATGAAGTTCCAGGCCAGGATTAATTTTTCTATCTTTGTTTAGTATTCTACGTAGAACACAAACTTCAACATTTACTGTTCATATCGGAACTTAACCATATTAAAATATTATTGTGAACAATTAAATTCTTCATCATCCTCTTGGCGCTTTTAATAGAGAGGGTTTTCCTCAACATCACTCGCCTCGCCACTCTCCTTCCGCCTATCGCCAAATATCCATCTTCTCCCATTCCCTGTCTGCCCTCCCCTCCTCTCTCCATCCCTTTTCCTCTCACCTCCCCTATTTCTCCGAAAAGTCCACTTCCCTAATCTCTCTTTCCACAACGAAAGCTCTCAGCCAAATTCAATTTAGCACTCCTCTCTTCGCGATATGATAGACATTATAAGAAGGCCCAAGTTGAGGGGAGGGATTGTCCATTTGTCCCCCATTGGATTTACCTCGCTGTTTATTTTTAATGTTCCTCTCTCACTTTCATATCCGTCTTCTTTTCTTTCTTCCTACTCTTTCTCCCCATTCCACAACCTCCTACATCAAAGATTGTCCCCAAAGGATCCACAGAGGGTGAAAGAAGATGGTTTAACCTCCGTTTGTGTGGGAGGGGCACGTGACTAGCGCGTGCCGTTTCCTACGAACATTTGAATACACGCCTCCGCATGAGAAGGATAGATGTTATTCTCTGCCACTGTCTAAAGCCGTTCTCCGTTAAGAGAGATTTGCGCGCGTTGAGGTCCCTGGAGACTTCAACGCTCGGTCCGAGTCTCTACGTGTGAAAACGCGATACGTTTTTGAATCCAAAATTTCCAGCAGTAAAAATTACGGATTATTTAACCTTTTGTTCATTCCTTTAATTCATGAAATCCGTTAGCTTTTTCCAAGGTATTTGTTGGTCGTCCTAGGATATTTGAAGAATATTTATGACAGTTGTATCTTGCCTATGAAACTTCATCCAAATTATATGAAATGACAGTCTTTGTCGCATGATAAAGTTAATGCACTTTTATTTCGACTTAGGAAAAATCGTACTGATTATCATTATTTATATAATTTTTCTGAAAATAATTCACTTTAGATGTACGTACCTTAAAAAATGCGTTTAGCTCGATCTCTTGGTTTATTTTACTTTATTGGCTCTTAAATGTATATTTCTGTTCGTTTTATAAATAAAATGGTTTGAGATTCCTCAATAAGCATGCTTTTGCTCACCGAAGTTCAGGTATGAGGTTGAAAAAATCTAAATCCAAGTTTGAATTTCTCGAAATCTATAAACAAACTCCCAAGAAAGTGCGGGTTTACCAAATATAATATATTGCTAAATCGATAAACCATTTTATCTAAAAATAATGACTTTAATTGATCTTGGATTGATAGACGTCACGAAACAATAATTTCGCTGAGATATATTGAGCCTCCCTGTTTAACGATTTTATTTCCCAATATTATTGGTATTCCATTAAGAAATGAAAAGAAATCCCATTTGATGAGGACTTGGAAATATGTGGCATCATCCTCTAGGCTTAATATATCTGACTCATTCAGAAAGCTTCTCATTTCCTACTTTCTATCACTTCTAGAGACCTTAACATCAATTCTTAGAAAACCAAAGTGCTAGATAATAGCGCTTCAAATCACGTTTCCCTTTAAATCGTCAGTAGGAATAGATCAGATTGGTTAAAGTGAAAGGAGTTTTTGAGCAGTAATTCCTTCCGATATAAGATCTAACCAATTCTTTTTAAGGTAAGGCCTCGCTGTTACTTTAGGTGGATAAAGGAAAATAAATTTATGCCAATAAGTTCTAACGAAGCAATAAAAACACATTCTCTTATGAGAATTTTAATGCCTTCTGGATAAGACGAGTGCGATAAATTCCTGTGAATCGTTCGGAATAATACACTACGATCCGCGAAAATAAAGAACTATTCCTTACGTCGATAGAGTCTTTGATTTTTGCATAGATTATTTATTAGTTCATTATTCGATCCATTGCATCATTGCATTATTTTTACGTGATCACGATTCGTTACCCTATTATTTTGACTGTGGAGGATAAGTTCTCAGGTGGAATCGCGATTTTGAAATAAGACCTGTTTAGTGTAACTATGGATAGAATATAAGGAATAACAGTTTTGCGCTAAGTGTTCCTCTCCACTGGTTTGCGAGATATGATTGTTTCAATATACCTTGATAAGTATTTGATTATATACAATGTTCTTCATTATCAAATTGGCTGAGTGGTTAGAATGCCTGTTCATGTTTCCGAATATTTCCGAAGTTCATCTTCAGTGGTTCAAATCCTGCTTGAAGTAATTTTTTTCAGGTCCTATGATGTCAATGATCAAGATGGCTGCCACAAACTTCCACTCTTATTGTTACTCAGTTTATCTTTTCTAACCCCCACCCCACTATTGAATCATTTATTCTAACCATGTTTCTCTGGTTTAACTTTTTGTCTCTTATGTTAAATTTAGAGGTTTGATAAGAATGCTTGGTTGTTATCTACACGGCTTACAACTTATAATTGTGAATTTTACTGTAAATCAATATCATTTTTGGGAAAGAAGGAGGAAGATACACTATTAATCCTTTTTGTTTTAATATTCAGTCGATAACGTAATTTATCTCATAAGAGCAATTGGATGTAGTTTACATTACGATTAAGAAAGTATTTTATATTTTATAGGATTTTGAAGTGAGAGAACACAATTTGCGTTTTTTGAGATCTAGGAAATTAGAAAGCAGAAGAACTTTATTTCTTGGGTATATCTCGATGGTTTGAAGGAGGCCAATGGCTGTGGGATTAGCACCAAAATGAACCTTTTGGCTTTTAACTTCGGAAACTTCTGTGCTCGTCATATGGAATTGAATATATATATATATATATATATATACCGTTTCCTTTAGTCCCATCACCGTGCCGAAACTATTGATTTAAAGTGAATCTTAATTTTTATTGGTTTCTTATATATCGCTTTCCTCTACCCATTTTCCTTAAAAGAGCAGCATTCGTCAAGTGAAGCAACAAAGTGGCGCTTTCTTTCTTATGTATTCCAAATCGAAGACGTCTGTCACCCGGAAGGACCGGAAATGCCTCTCTTTGCCCTTTCGCCCCCTCTTTGCCCCTTCTTCGCCCCTCCGATTCCGTCCACTCTCCATCTCGTAATGGAAGGCACTCCGCTCTGACCCACGCGACGTCAATCAGCCAAGTCGCTCCTTTTGACAAATGACTTCTGTCCGAAGACGTATCTTGTTTATTTTTGAGGAAGAGGTGCGTGTATTTTATTTTTCGGATGTATCAGAATCGTGCCCCTAATTCATAAGCGTTGAGTAGCTCTTAGTGGTGTTTGTTTTACACGGAAGTTTCCAGGAATTTCTGACGATTTCAAGCTATCAATCCTGCATTATTTCTATGGCCATCAAATTTCCTAATGGCAGTCTAAATTTATTTTCCTTAATCTAAAATAGGAAATGGATTGATTATAGGAACTAGCATGTGTAATCTTCATCTACCCATCTTTCACTATTGGATGTTGGCAATCATATTTTCGTTGGACTCCCGGACTCCTGCTTGTGATGTTATATTTAAAATATATGCTAGAAAAATTGATGTTTATCTTTACTTATATTAAAATTAGTATTTCCGTAACGAAAAGTATTAATTAGTATCATTACATGTAGAGCGTAAACTGTTTTAGATGCTATACAGCGATGAGCTTGCATTCAAACAATCATCTAACATGCTACTAGCGTCACACTGCACTGTTAAAATCGAAGCGATAATCAATTTTTAAAATATAAATAATTTATATTAAAATTTAATTATTTTACTTAATGAATTTGAAAATTCAACCCTTATTAGGAACCTGGAATTTTTCAAACTACTCGAAAAGACTTTAGGGTTAACATAATTTATCAAAGTAAAAGATTAAATAGGAAATAGTAGAAAGGATGAATCTTAAGTTTAACTGTTTCATTTCAGCCTCACCATTCATTGGACTTCTATATTTAATATAACGAGTATAATATCTGTCGCAAGAGTAATTTTCGTTTCGGCAAGTGATAGACAATCAAATAACATAGTCATTTTGTACCATAAATTCAGGTGTTCTTTAGTATCAGCAAAATTTCGTCAAAGACAATCCATACTTGAATTTACAAAAATATCCTGTCCAATTCTAGAGTAAAGATGTAGCCAAACAATTAATTTATTAGAGCGATACAGAACGTAAAATTAATTGGTAGAGTACTGTACTTCAGGAAAGAAAAGCAATATTTGAATGGGTCATACGAAAGAATATCCTTCCCTCATCATAACGATAAATTTCATTGCAGTTTTCAAGCGTAATACTTCCAAAACGCATCGTGTGTGGACTTTTAATTGCAAAATTTTCTTAATTGTATCCTGTGTGTAAGAATATCAGCTCCTGATCTCAGTTAAGGTTGGAAAAAAATTTGCTTCAATTTTTAAGTCCATCGCCGTAAAATTTTCCGCTTTTTCCCCCGACTTTGAATTCCCGGAACACGGTTGCTACTTTCCCCGTGATTATTTCCGAATATGGAATGTAAAGCAAGTGATAACCCCTTCTAGCTGTTTGCTACCCTATTATTAACAAAAATCCCTAATTTTCTTTAGCGTCATATCTTCGTATCGAGAGCAAGCGCAGACATTTCTCTCTTATCTTTACGATTTGCACGGTTAGTGAATGGAATAAATAAAGCCGAATTTACGTGTCGAATTACGTTGAAAATTACGGAAAAATTCGGAAGGCCTCTTTATGAAGTACCGCCTAAGCCCTTTTAATGAGAGCTGTTGTTACTGAAATGCTGTCTATTGATTTGTATCAGTATGAAATTGTTCATAAAATAACGCAATTATGAACGATATAACAACTGATGTTCCATTTTATGCCTCTATTACGAAAGATTATGAGGAGTGAATAAAGTAGCTAATAAATTATTTATTTAACATATTACAGAAATAAGCGTTTAGATAAAGAGTTGCTTATGCAGTACAGAATCTGTTGAGATGCTCTATAGAGTTAAACATTGTAGTTAAAAGTAGGCAAAACATTTCCAAAACAGCTTTCGTGCTTGAAATTTTAGAAGAAAAGACTCGAGTTGAGGGGGTACTTTATGGAAGAGAGAATACCTCTGTATTTAACCTTTTGTCACGTTATCTGCAGCCCTTCACCTTCCGTTAGGTTTAGGTAAAGTTCTCTAAAAATTTATTGTTCGTAGCCATCTTGTCTGCTCACCGATAACAAGTTCCTCTAATCTCTGGCATAAAAAGCTTTGTAGGGTTTCTTTTTCTACTTTTTTCTGGGGATAGCTTTGTCTGTCTCTTATTTTAGCATGCCATACCCGCGCGATATATGCCTTGGAGTTTCAAAAAAAGTTAATACAAAAATCCATTCGTTCACTAGAAGGTACTGACATGCATTAGGGATAAAGGTCGTGGACTAGCGAATTTCATAGACCTTTTCAAGTGTTTACGGACAGTACGTATACTTTTGATTTGTGTTCCCAAAAGATTTCCACGGTAATCAATTATATGCTTTGGATAATTGTCCCCACGATTCTTCGTAAGTTGATAATCTTGGTTGAAGGTTGATTCAGAAGACAAAGTACACTATAAAGATTTTAAATAGGCTGTGACGAGAGCCTGAATCTGAGTTAAAACCCTGAAGCTTTAATCAGGTTAGTTCGTTACTGTCGGTCATTAAAACAATATCAGTTATTGAAAATCAATTAATTGTTAAGTATAATGAAAACTCTTTGATCAGGTTTACAACGCCAATTCTTACCCCTAGCAGATAGTGTAATGTAGACAACTATGTTTTTATGCGCAAGTGATACATGTAAGCAGTTATACTAAGGTTATAAATTTCGGTGAATGAATTTTTATACATCGTGAAGTTATTCAATTGATGTTATTCAAGTGTATTCGGAAGCTGCAGTGTATTGAATTATATCCTTTGCTGTAAGCTAATATATACTAGAAGACAATTTTAGATTTTCCACAATAGTTTCTAATTTTAGTATTCCTTTTGAAGACTATGGTCAATAGAGCTAGATGTGACATTTCGGATAAGTATGAAAGAAAGCTTTTTGGAAAATGATTTGCTAATTATGTGGTTGCTGAGAGAAACCTAAGAGTAACATACAGATTCTATAATTGATCTCTATAAATTATGATAATTATTACTGTGTGTTTTATAAAAACGTACAGTTTGTATCAGTGCTATCCTATAGTACTTACAAAAGGTAATATGACTCGTTAATGGATTCTTAAATTTTGTGGCCACTTATGAACGGATAGCGAACAATTTTCTTCTCCAGTATTCTTTAAGGGTCATCTTCTACAAATAAAAGTGATAACCTTCTTCTAGTATCTCAGGGCTTCGCGCAACTTATCTGACTATTGTTCAATATAAATACTTATCGCTTCCGTGTCATCATTTTAATGCTTCCGACCTTTTCAGCCTCACGCGCTTCTTCCTTATTTAGTCATCCTCTTGTTTCTCTCAAAACACACGTTCGGTTAAGTCCTATTCGATATAAAGCGCGACCTTTTACGGCTGCGATATTTTTTCGGAGAGTAAACTTCGGGCGAGAAAAGGAAATAAACGCGAGTCGAATGTAAACAAAGGTATTAAGCGAAAGCCGCTCTTTATCTCGCTTTCTGGCGAAATGAAAATACAAGTCGGATTCCGTGGACGTAACGACTGAGGAGGGTGGAAGAAAGGTTTTTGTGTATTTTCGTCGGTGGGTTTGTTTTATACGCTAGACACCTGAGAAATAGCCCGTGAGTGGATAAGAGAGGAGTGAAAACGGAAGGGGACCCAGACAGACACTGTGGGGTGCACGGGGTAGATGTAGGACGCTGTTAAAGTCGCCATCCCGGTATTAACCTCAACCTCCTCCGCTAATGCACTTATCTCGGTACCTCGTCTTTCTCCTTCCTGATTATCTACTCCTTCTATTACAACCACTCACCACCCCCAACTTTCCATCCTCATACCCTTCCATCCTGGAGGCACATTTCTTTCCCTATACCTTCCTTCCCTGCAACACTGTGACGCCACTTCCTTCCGAGTCATCTTGGATTCAATCCCATACAGTCTTATGCACCGAATGCGGTGTTTTGAATTGTGTTTCTCTCTTTTTATTTATTTACCGAGGGGAGTTTGGAAATCAGCGAATGTTTACAATCCGAGCAATTCGTGATGGGACGATCAATCGGGATCGGGAAATATCGGAACTTTTCCGTGATCGGCTTCAGAATCGGGAAATTTTTAACCTGATTCCTGATTTCAAAATTTTTCTTTGGAATTCTTGTTAAAAATTTAATCTTCCATTTCTTAGTTTTTCTATTTCTGATGATCAACGATAAATAGATACTATAATAATAACTATTATAGTCTGAACTATGTACAAAACTAAAATCTATAGGTGTTTGTTACGGCTAAATTTTATATTTAATTTGAATTGATTTCATTTGAGTAAATATATCTTTGAGCCTCTACCGAATACTTGGACTCCATTAAGTCCGTCTATTCTAATTTTTGTTCAGCTATAAATAATAATTCTATTCAAAAACTCTTTTTAACCATTGTTAATTTACTCCTTCAATATGAAGTTTTCACAGGGTCTCGATAGGGAGAATTTTTTAACAGTAAAGATTTTAGTAGTGTATTGGCAGAAGATTTCCGTTCATGGTCTATCCCTCTAGTGAAAACTCAACTTAATGAACGATATACGAATATATTGGAAATAATATTCATCAAAGCAAAGGAGGTGAATAATAGATTTTGAGAAATATAAACCTGTTGAACGGAATAACATTGAGAAAAAAGCGATTTTAAATTTACGATATGCATATATTTTGAAGTAATCAAGTTATGACGGTATGATAACAAATGTTACACTCATGACAATTCTGTTTTATTACCGATAACTTTAAATTGATTTGAACTTTTACGGATGATTGATATGATATCAACCTATAATTACTCTATTTAACAAAACCAACCCGATCTGACTTCAAGTGTTAGTTAAAAGATAGTGTGAATAAGGTAAGACATTCGATTTTGGAAATTATCACTTCTGCGCTTAAATTAACTTTTTTACTGTGCAAAAATCGCGTATTTTGACTCAAAATTAGAGCAGCTTTATCATGCAATGTGAAATACTAGTTAGCATATCCAGCTCCAGGCAGGTGGAGCTAGTGGACTGTTCCAACTTATTTTAGAAACCTATCTCAAAACCCTTTCATATCAAGTCCTTGACATTTAAAAATCTTCCTTGCCTATTTGTTCAATATCTGCGGTTCTCATTCTCCACTTGCCTATTCCTGATTCCCTCGCTCTTTTATTACCTGCTCTTTCCCTTGTCCATTATCTTTTCTCTCCCTCTTCCAGACGCCGATACCTTCTCCCCTCATTTTCTCCTCTTTCTTATCTTGCTTATGCGTGTTTTTCCTTTCCCTCTTTCCTTTTTCCCCTCTCCTACGTCTCGAATTTTTCCAATACCTCTTTGAGCTTCTTGTGTACGTGCTTCACATTCTTTCCCCCTCTTCTTCATCCTTTTCTGCTTCTAATAACTCATTCCTTTTATCACTTCTCTTCAAGCATCTTTCGACGTTTATGTCCGAGAGAGTGTTCGAAGCTCACGGATCGAAACATAGGTTTTTCGGGATTTTATTGCGATAGGTTTACTACTACGCAAGAATCCGTAACTATATTACACTCGATGGTGAAGTCAAAAGTCTTGTTTTCAGAAGATCAGTCCTCGTGCATGAGCTCCCAAAAGAATTATTGGATTTCTTGCGTCTTTCAGCCCTTATGAAACTTGTTATTAAGCCACGAATAAAGCTATTAGCCACTGAAAGACTCCTTAGTGTATAGGTACAAATCAATAATTATGGTACTGAGCATTAAAGGCATTGGTGCCCGAATTTGCTGCGATAAATTTGTGAAGAATATTTTCTACCATCAGCTAAGGGAATTAATAGAGAACCTTCATATCAACTGTATTCCTAGGGATATTCAAACATTCCGTCAAACATTTAAAATAGGAATTGAAAATGTTCGTTATAAAACCAAAGGAAATTCGTCAATTTTTGGGAATCAGGATCTATAAGCCACGTCAACTATTCAGGAGATTTTCATTTCCTGCATCGTAGACTCACGTAGTTGGTACATGCATACAAGTAATACCTAAATTGATTGTCTGTAAAGTATTCAGTCAGAAGGCCGGCTGAAATGCCATCCTCTTTACTATTAACTACCATGATCTAGGAGAGGGAAATGAAGCTTACTTGACAAGTTGAAGTGTTAGGTAGTGAGCATGCCCTTGCTTTCCTTAGTGAGCCAGAGTCCTACGGCGGAACGAGTCCACGTAACTGAAGCAGAATGACTTTACGATTAACACTGTTAGTAGCATTCCATAAGGTGAGACCTTAATCAGTGTCATTATTCAGCATCACTCATAACTCAGTAGCTTTTGTATCATCACAGCCATATACAAAACTGAAAAAAAGTAAATGAGAAATACATTTCTCTCTATCCTGTATCCAAAATTCAAATGAAAATCCCTATCTTTATTAAGGTAGACGATGTATTTCTCTCGTTTTATTGGTTCTTTAGAGGATTTTATTGTTTACTAAATTTTACTGATGAAATAGTGATGAAGTCATTCGCAATAAATAGCATCAGAATACCCTCAAATAGAAGTTTGCTTCCCGTACCTTAACGATTCTGGTATTTGTCTCATGATGACATTAAATAAGCCAAATGTGTATGCATTCTCATCGAATTATTTGACCTCTGTTAATCCTCCTTCCTCCACACCTCAGCTCCTCAGGAAAGTAAACATTCTTTTATAAGCCATAGATATACTTTAGATATAAAATTATTCATCTTTCTTTCACTTTTTAAAATGCTATTCCAACCCTTTACATCCGTATGATCCTTATTAACTCCACTTAAACTCATTCCTTTCTCGTTCCTCTACTAAATCTTCCCCCGCCATTACTCAGCTAGGCTTTTACTCTCCACTTTGAAAGTCCGTTACCTATGGTCACGTGCTATTTGGACAAGTTACACGCTTCTTTAATTTCTGTAGCCCATCACCGCTCACGCGTAAGTTCTCAAGGAGATTCTGAGGCAAAATCCATTTCCCCGTCTCTATGACCACATCATCCGCTTCCGGAGATAATGGAAACTTTTTGTAGATGGCCCAAATTCGGTGATTTTGATGAGAAGCCGATGGAAAATTGAAGTGATCGAGATGAAGCTCGGCAAGATTCTGCAAAAAACTATTTGATGACTTCTAGGCCAGATAAACTTAAATTCTTACAGTCGTTTTGAGTCGTTTGTGTCTTTTGAGCGTTTTAAAAAATTGGAAACCATGCTTGATCGGTGTAGTTTGTATCAGGAAATTTGTATAAAATTAATGAGTTGAAGTTACTAGGTAAGAATTATTTAAAAAGGAAATTAACATGTAACAGATGCTCTCGATCGCAACTCGGTGGTATACCATAGCATGGAAGAAACATTGACGGCTAAACTGCCTTAAAAATACTGTGAAAGAAATTAAATGTCTTTCTCTTGACTTTAAAGTAGTAATTCGCCTTAAAGCGTTTATGTGCGATAATTTTAGAAATTACATACGGTGTGATTGTGTAAATTTATTCCCGTTGACTGGAATATAGTAGACCATTCATGGCAGGGTATAATAAATTAAAGGAACTGATAAACCATTTAAAGTGTGAGTAGGCCTAAAGCACATGTCGTTCTCCAAGATAATATAATCAGGGGCAAGGGTATACTGGAGATATGAAGTAGATAATAGTCTTTAAATTTCAAGCCTAAACCTCAAAAAACTATGAAGAATAGAGCAATTTAGCATGAACCATGAGGCAACTTCCACCAGTTACTGACTTTCCGTTTAGGTTCCTCCATCATAGTCTTCCTATAATGCCGAACATAATCTCATCTTTGTTTCTCGCTAAAATTTTTGTTTCATCTTATTTAAAAATTACCTACTTCTCTCTTTACTAGATTCAGTATAATATTTTGGAGAAAAACATTTTATCAAGTATAAGTCATTCCTCCTTATTTTCTATAACTAAATATTTGTACAGTAAGAATTGTGATCGTCCATATAGGTGTCAATATTTTTGATATATTGTTCCTAAAATTTTTTACCTTCTTCGTGATGGGAAATTCATTCTTAAGTGTCTGTTTAATATCAATAACAAAATATATATTTTATAACATTTAACAAAGTAGGCAAGTGTGAAGCACATCAAGAACTTTTCGTTAGTGGTTAATTTTCATTATACTCAACTTATGTATAATATAGGAACTCCTAAATATGCTCGAATACCCATTTTCCCTACTTTCTAATCTTTTCTTTTCTCATTCTTTACTAGGGTAATTTCAATCCATGTGAGCTACCTTGTCCTTCAGCTTTATTTTAGTCAACCTTTCTGATAATGCAAGAACGTTCTTACTGACTCTTCACTTTCTTGTGACTCCCGTCAGTTTCCGTACTTTCTCCACTTATCATTACATGTGTATCATGACACAAAGAAGGTATACCCGAACATGTGTCTATTTTACACCGGAAAGAAAATTATAGTAGAGGATGAGTAGAAAATTGAGGAAGGCAAATAAGTAATGTAATTGTAATTAACCACGAATTATTTTCGTCGTATCTGTAAAATCTGAGAGAGTAGCCAAAGAGTCAATGTTAACGGTGATTTTTAAGGACAGGAAACGCGTAGCTGTAAATAATTGATGGTTTCAAGGTAATGGTAATTCGAACAATCGCATCACGGTATGCAGACATCTTAAAACTTGTTCCTTAATATACATCTCAATTTCCCTCATAAGGCTATTTAGTAATCTAGATGGAAATTTCTTATTTTTGGATTTTAATCGCCGGTAGTCAAACAATTTTCCCCTGTCCTTTTCAATGAAACTTATTTTTGAGCATACCAAATTTTTCTTTCACCTTGAAAAAATTTCATCAGTATTTGGGAAATTTCTCTTCAATGAAAATCCCGGATCAAAGATGATCGTTAAGTCAGAGAAAGGACACTTCAAGGTATAGGGATTGCAAGAGATATTTATGCTTTTCTCGTATGTAATAGTATTTCTCTTTTCGAGAGTAAAGGATTATGATTTCTTGGAAGTCTACGGACCAGTTTTCTCGATCTCTTTCATGTCATTTTCTTCTTTTAACTCAAGCCAGAATATCGATTCTTTTCCTCAGACTTTCTCTAAAATAATTAATAACATTTTGGAGCACCATCTTAAATAAAGACTCTAAGTAGACTCTCTTCCACATATGAATTTTTTCTGCGTTTCGTCACGGATTGACATCTTCAATTCTTTGACGAAATTTTTCAAAATAAAACATTTACTAAAGGAAATTACTCACATTCATTATTCAAGATGGGTGTTGCAGAATTCTCTCAAGTAAAGGTTGAGCATATTTTTATTTTTAACATTTTGGAGTATTTTAATAAAAATTAACGGAAACCGAAATCGATCCTGTCAGTTCTCCGACAGCTAACGGCGGAAGCAAAAGTTCAGCAACATTTACCGAGTATCAAAATTTCCATGCCTCCTAGATTCTTCAATTCTGAACTTAATACTTGAATAAATTTTAAATTTAATTCCTGTGTAAAATAGAATGAAAGAAGCCGGTACCAGTTGTAGCTGGAACTATCTACTTTGAAGTTATAATTTCGGACATCCATTCTAGCTAGTTAACGGCTGAACCATTATGTGGTCTATTATCATAACAAACGACTCTTAATTGCCTAACGTATTTAATGGCAATCTTGCGGACACATTTCAGCTAATCGTACAACCGGCAAGGAAATGAGAGGAATTCATGGCAGAATAAAAGAAGTGAAAACACTATTTTTCTTATTGTATCGACTTTCGTCTAGTTAAATACAGCAACAATTTACACCAACGCTTCTTAATAACCGAATAGATACGCTTTAACCACTCCCTGTCGGGAAACCTTAAGGGACTGAACCTCGAAGGAATAACTGATGAGAAATTCGTAATAGCCCAAGCAGCTGCGTCTTTGGAGAGCCGTACCTCAGCGTTTTCATGCATTTAAACCTCTCATTTCCTAGAATTACACCGCTCGTTAGTAACCAAATCATAATGTATGCAGATTTCTGTCGTTAAGACTCGTAATTTGGTATTATTCGTCAAATTTGATCGAATTTACCAAGCCTATCAACAGATCTGACACCATTAATGAAATTATAGCAGAGAATGAGATTATCTCAATTTGGCGAGATAAAAGGAGCTGGATCCCGACATGTAAATGACCTTGCCGTGGATGAGATCTATTTAATACCCTAGAATGATCTTTTTCGTATGTTTTTATGCGCAGATACCAAGCCTCTATCCCGTTTCCTAGGAAAATAAAGGGATGATAATGTAAAAGAACCTCCAGTAAAAGAAATTATAAACCATCAATAAGGCCCAGTCTTTCCTATACTCGTAACTAATTATGGTTTCCCTTTTATTCCGCGAAATATAAAAAGGTTTGAATTATTATCTTTAGATTCTTGGCCAGAACGACTCGTATACTTATCTTTCTATGAATTTCGGAAATATCTTATTTAATCATTTATAAGGAAATATTATACCTTTAATTGAATCCATCCGTTCCGTTTGTATGATTTTTCCACATTGTCATCAATTTTATCGTCTTGCTATTTTTATTTCAGAATAAGATATCTAATCTTCAGATAGATGATGACATTATCTCACTATATTCATTCGTTAATGGAACATAATCTATTCCTTTATTCTATATCGCGTATTCCCAACCGATGTATTATATCCACCTTCTGAAATTCAGTAAGATTGTTTGTGTAAATTTCTTAAGGTATATCTGAGAAGGAGCACATACTAGTTGAATAAATGTCAAACTTTTCTCTTGGTATCTTTTACTTTTTATTGGCCCCAAGAAACTTATTGTAACCACAGTTAAGGTATATGTATCTTCCAATATATTATCGCTGCTTTATGGATTTTTCATCTTAGAAACAGTAGCAACAATAAGAGAGTAATGTTCAAAACTCTTGGCATAGGTAGCGTAGTTTTGAAGTGAAAAGTAACTTCATGCTGTATTTAGAAGGGAATCTATGATAAAGAGGAGATTTTTTTCATACAGGAAGAGTTTTTCAGGTATTTCCTGAACTTCAAGTTTCCCCTAATCCCGCTATGGGTTTTTAATGGATTTTAGATTTCTATCTGCGAATGCCATTGACCGCTAACGCAGTAATGACTAATACGAAAATCCCGTAAATCTCCTAAATTCTTTGAACTTGACTAAGCATAGCGTTTTACTCGATTGGTCGGCATCGTTTTCTCTTCAGTGACCGCTCTCTCAAATAAGTCACTTCGAAACCTCTAACTTTCCGTTACTAAGATAGAAAGGAATTCAGAACTAATTCAGCAATAACAACATTGAAACACCATGACGAACAATCAAGCAATTTTATTGAACTCAAAGAGTTTACTTATGTCTACGTGACTTCAGTAAATGTTCCGATCCGCTGAGCTGTATAAAATTTTGCTTTTTTTTGTTTGCTGACGCAATATTTATGTAAACTTGTAAAATTGCTACACAAATTTCCCTTTACACATAATGTTAATGCGTACTATATATCATCACGGTATCAAAAGATGCTAATTGCTATAGCCTTATTGAAACTGATGTCGAAAACATCAGGAAGGCTCGTAGTTACTCGTATATTAAATCAGAAATACTCAATCAATGGTTGGTTCTTAGAAGATCAGTAATCCGTCATTTCTTTCTTTTCTATTAGAAGTAAAGCCCTACGCTTCATTGACCTGGTCGGCTTACGGAAAGTTTTACGACCTCCATTCTCAATAAAGATCGAGATTTTTGGGAACAAAATGATTTAGAGGGGATCTTTTTAACACCTTATTATTTTTCCTGTACATTACTACCATAAATATCAGTTAGTAGCCAGATATTTCTTGCGATAAATCACTCAGAATCGATATAATTATATTATAATATTTATCTCCAAATATTTATATGACCTTAAAGAAAAATTCTCAAATGGCAAGCTATGATATAAATGAAGCTAGAATACCTTATATCCCTTTCAATTAACAAAAGAACTTAAATATGATTATGTGTTTATGACCTAAAATTTAAACAAAATGGATCTACGAAAGATACTTTGCTTTGCAAAAATTTGAGGGAATTCATATCGTAGTTTTAGTAAAAGCTTCCTTGGAGATATACCGGGGGGAAATGAACCTCCATCACCCCTTTCAATATCGAAAACATGCCAAATATTCAAATGTTTAATACAATTGCTTGTCAACAACTTTTACATTGAATGTTTTAATGCCTATAATGCTCATTTTTGCCAATAATACTAGGGCTGAAAAATGAAAGTTTAAATCCTCGCAGATTTCAAAACCTTAGCACCCTGACCTGTTTAAGACATGATTCTCTCTTAAAGATTACAGTCTTTGGAATATTACTAAGTTTTTGCTCCAAATTTGGGTTTCTTTATGTATATCCAAGCAGTTTGGCAATTTTCTAAATTATGATACGTTTTTAAGGTTCGATTTTAATTTATCACAGTCTTAAATTCGAGGGAGTATCCAAGTAGTTTAAGTGGATATCACAAAAAATCAATCGGAGATGTAGAAGAAAGAAATGATCCATAACAAATGGCCCATTTAAGATTAAGATGACGTGAAGAGCTGCAGATAATGAACTTTGGTTGTACGATTGTAGATGATGATATCAAAACGAAAATGTGATTATTTTCTCAGTGGCAATTCGTGAAACATAAAAGTGACACGCGAGACTAACTTTTTACGAGCTTTGTTGCCAATGCATTGGAATTTTTCCCACGTTAAGAGAACTTGATTTTATGATCCCAGTTGAGGCGAAACTTTGAAGCTACCTTAAGAATCGAAGCATTAAAATGGACTTTCTTTTTTTATTCATCCGTCTCATTCGCCTATCACCTCCAACCCCTTATCGCCACCTGGAAAGTGTATTATCCTCGCCTATACAACTCCACTGGAGGGTGAAATCATCTTCAGGAGGAGGAAGGAGTTAAAAGTTGAAACACTCCACTGATTTCCTTAAAATCCCCGTCTCCGGCAGCGCCACTCATGCGGCTGCCAGCGGAAGTACGTTTTTTCATCGCCAAACGCTTTTTTGCTACCCCTGCGGAATCCACTGTCCGTAATCGTGGAAAACGTTTTCATTGGAGGAGTTTGTTTGAAGAAAATGAGTGAGGGTGCAGCGCTTAGGCTGACTGGGCATAACGTATTACAGAGGAACTGTGGTATGCTAAATTATTGCTAGAAAGGATGACCTGTATGAGTATGTAACCCTGGTATGTAATATTTTGGATTCTTTACTGATCACCTTTGAAGTAAATACAAAATACATGGTAATGGAATTTATCCGTGAGTCATCCACCCGATAGTCGTCATTGCTCCAATGGATTACCGCTAATTATCAAGAAGTACATCGATAGCTTATGATATACCTTAATATTAATCTGATTGTTTTGGAATTCTATAATTGAAAACATTTCGAACCCTAATAATAAATACTGTCGGACAAAGGACTTTATTCAGCGAAATTGAGACTGAAATATCTTAGCTTTCTTTAAAGTGTTACCCTATAGCAATATTAGACAAACAATGCACGATGGCAATAAAAATAAAAAAGACAAGTATAAAATTAAAGATAAGAGTCCAAATATTATCTAATAGAAAAAGGGTTAAAGGTGACTTTGCACATAAAGGTATGCACCTAGGAAAATTCCCAAGGAGAAATAAGCATGAAAGAAGTCTGATGGGGTAATTCATTGTCAAGGCAAGTGAATTTACAGCGTATGACGCGACATTTTTAATTTTATATAAGCCATTAATTGGTGGTTGTCTCGTAAATTATTCGATCTCTTCTCATTCTTTCTCAATGATTAAATTTAATATAAAATATTGATAAAGATACAAACGTTTTGGCATGTTTACTTTGATTTAGCATTTAAGTCTGAGATGTTAAACGTCGCTGTAATACTATCGAAAGAAAAACTTATTTTCTTGCATTTAATTATCGTTTATGCTCATGACTTAAGCGACTAAATGGTGAATATTATTCTGAAATTTATGGTACCTTGATGATATTAACATTCTTTTAGAATGGATATCTATGAAATCTTTCATGGAATAGGTTTTTAGAAAGCGTAGGATATCAGTTTCTTTTCGGATAGACTTGATACCGCGCATAACTTAATTGTGTTAACAAATCTATAGCTGTAGTGTAGTACTACTTCTTATTATAATTCTTAATATGGTATTCTTATATATGGTGGTTCTTACGGGGCATTTTCAATGAAATTTAAACGTATAATATTACCAGCACCTTAGCTGTTACACGTATTACCACGATTTTTCTGTCTTAAAGTAAAACCTTATTTTTTTCCCAACTCTTTCGAGTGAAACAAATTAATATTTACTTTCGGAATTAAGATCTTGATTCTTGAACTGCCTAAGCATATACGTATGTTCCTGATTTCATGGTTTGGTAGATCTAAGAAAGAGTCATCATGTCATTCAGCAGGTGCGAAAGGTGTAACGACTGTGAGCAGTGAGTAGATTTTGTAGATTTTTCGAAGCGGAAGGCGTGCCCGAAGACAAAACAAAGGATAAGGGCGGAATGTGGGCGGTCGTTAAGTCAGTAAGCATTGCCAAAAATGATCGATTGGTTCCAGGTGTCTCAGGAGCATTTTCTCCAAAGGACACACCCAAACCCCGAAAAATGTCTTTCATCTGATTCACATGATTATAAGAGTGAGTAGTACAAATAGCGAATGATAATGAAGATATTATTGAAAGATTTTCCGGTGAAATAGGATGGGCTAATATTTCAATATCATCCAAAAACTTTTCTGACGGAATAATTGCAAATACAGCATCTAGTGGTATACAATCATTGTCAATACATAATGATAGAAAAGGAAAGAGCAATTACCGTTAAGGCAATCGAAACTTGGGATTTCGGGGAAATTTTTATTAACTTATCGTATTCCATAATGACAATTTAAAATAATTTTGCACTTGGATAAAAATGTTCATGACGCTTATTTTTATTAATTGAAAATTCAGAAGTAGGAATTCTGTATTCGTCATTAAAACAAAATTCATTACCGTCATAGTGATTAAAGAAAATTCAAATAGCTTATAAACATTATTTCATAGCTATATCCGAATCATTCAACATTCTAACATTCAAGAGGTTAACATTACAGTTTCATGCCTTTTAGTGTCTCATATTCGTTATTCGGGCGTTGAAGTCTCCGATGAGTGTCTCCGGGCGTTGATACCCAAACATTCACGTGCAGAAAATGTCTTGTCTTTATCATTCGAATTCGCCTTTTGCCACCTTCTGGAAGGTCTGTAACCTCAGCCTTTCCTTTATACCCCTTCACTTGTATTCCACCCACTCCATCCCCCAAAAACACATCCAATTCACTCCTCTTGCGACCAATTTCGTTCGCCCACACCCTGCGCCTTTTAAATCCATTGTCCCTCTCAAATTTACTCATTATTCCCTTAACTACACAAGGGCCTCCCGATCCTTTTAGTCCTGCCCCCTGATACACGCTTTCTTTCCATTCTACTCCACCCCCATTCCCACGCACGCCCCACCACACGGCCTTTAGTTTCGCTTACCTCTTCCTCATTTCAGAGCAAAGCGCCGTCTCATTCTGAGGCAATTAGCACCTGCTCTTCCCACTCCACTTATTCTTTTATTCTCTTCCCTTTCTCTAAAGTTTTGTCCTCTACTTTTGTTGCTTTCCTCTGGCCATGGCGTCCAAGGGTATTTTGACTATGCTCCCGGGGTCTCTTTCTCATTAAATTAAATCCTTCGCCGAAGTGAAATGGAATGCTGATCGGTTCGATTTTTTTGGAGTAGAACTCCTTTGTTTTTTCGTCGAGGTATCCGATCTTATTGTCATGTTGATATTTGGACCGGAACTCATGTCTGTCTAATTACTTTCGGTATTTTTGTCCCTCCAGATCCGAAGAAAAAAATAATTGATTATACTTGCTCACCAATTCGATAGAGCACATGTATGTAATAACATTTTTGGTACTTTTCATCTTATGGTTTACGGGTTTTCTGAATCAAAGAAGAAAAATATCAAAAATATTCATTCACAGAGAATATTCATCCACAGAGAATATTAAGCAGCCAGTGATCCTCATTCAGCTACCTTTCGTGATCTAACATATTAATTCATTAATTCATTTCATTTGAGTTTCATACTTTGTTAACTGATTTCTAACTTCAATTATAAATATCGAGGAAATTGGGCACGCAAGTATAAACTTATGAAAATACAAGATATTCTTTAGCCCTCTTAGATTCTCTTCAATTTAACATTAGATATTTGAATCGTTAAAAAATAATAAAAATAAAAATCAATATACTTTGAGAGTATATGTAGTTTTTTATGACGCCCCTGGTCTACCTCATCTTAGGAAAACACTTTCATAAAACAACTAAGCAACAACTTTATCCTTGATGCTTTTATTATCAATTTTCTAAGTTATTTAACATTAAAGCGAACCTCTAAAAGTGTTCATTCCAGTGGGCCAGTCATACGAAATCCGTTTTCACGGAAGTTCGCAAGAGCAAGTATTTCACATTTGCATGGAAATAGATAGACACATTATAGCACGCAGCCATATAATTCTTAACTGTCTGATGATGGTATCGAAATAACAAGTATTCAAGAAACAGAATAATTATATCCAGTGTGCGAAATAAGTCGGAAGTACAATTACACACTCATGAATGTCTTCATTGCATTTAAATTATGAGAAATTGGTTTTAAATGAAGTCATCAAAGCGGAAAATGGGATGTTGCCTTTTAATCGGGAATATACAATGCAGATTTCTTAATTTAACCACGACTGCATTCGGGCACAAAGAATGAGATTAAATTGTTACCTTGCTCGTAATTATGCGTATTTCTCAAAACACTTCCTATCTCTGCTTTATATACTATATTACTAATTTTAATTATTTTAATTAAGTTTTATTAAAATTATTATTTATGATATATTCTACTTACGCTCCAATAATTTTAGTCGCGTTACATTCAGAAATCTACAGTAAACAAACCGAGCTAAATAGATCTACCGATCAATGCCATTGAAATTCTATTTTTTGTCATATTATTAACTTGGCAGTAATGATGTAAATCTATAGTACTGGTATTTTTATCAATATACATATCACATATATTGTAAAGAATTATTACTAAGGCTTGTATATTGCCCTTATACTGCGAAGAAAGATCGTAAAATATGAGGATTCCGGTTTCATAGTCTCCTGCCTCTTTCATGTAGGCTGTCCGTAAATTACATCCTAAACACATATAAATAAATCGCTTTTAAAAATGAAATAGCATAGAATTTGCGAAGTTTTGAATTAAAGAGTCACAAAAGATAAAATTGAGATTTAACAAATTATTTAATGAATAAAATAACATTGTATTGAGAAATACAACGAACTCAATTTGAAAAAGAAAGACCGAGTTCCTCAAAAAGCTGATGCATATCATAATTTCATTTAAAAAGAAAGGGTATTTATACACTATCCTAAGTCGCTTAAGAATAAGATTTTTAGCAAATTAATCAAGCTCTTTGGAAACATAAGGGAAGGTAGACATAAAGCAACTCCATGTAATTAATCAATGCATCACGTTAGGCTAAAACGGTTTTCCAAATCGTTGCAACCCTAACTGGTACTGAAAGTTATTTCAATTTCTTAAAATAAAAATTTAATTTAATTTAACCAAAGACATTTTCGTGATAATGTTGCCAATGGATGGATAATATTTTAAATGAGGACGGAATCAAATATTTGAGGAAATCTTTAAAATAAACTCAGTGAGTGTAACTTTGAATAATCAGGCGCCGCTAAAGTGCTATTACCTCCCTCTCCTTCCTCTATCTCGTTTAGATTGAGTCTTCTCTTTCTGGACACTGCGATTCCGCCGTGAGATCACTCTGTTTGCGCTCCATTGTCGCATACTCCAGCATTTAGCCTCCATCACCGATTCTTCCGCGGATTCGTTTCACTTTCAAAGACATTCTCAACGCCGATCCACTTCCATCCTGTTTCTTTCGTTAGCAGTTCTCTCGTGTACCTTGCTATTCCAGTGTAGAGTTAATTCTTTATAGTATTATTTATCATGAAGCAGATCTATTTAAATCAATATAATTACGCTAAACTTATCTTAGAAGAAACATTATCAAGGTCGATATACTGGTTACAAAATGCTTTTGCAAGGTCCTGAATCACTAGGTTAGATGATATAGATTTGTAGCAACATATTCGCTAATATCATGAGAAGAGCGCTGAAGTCTTGATGTTATGGCTTCAACAGATACATTATTCGGAGTTTTTCTTATAATATATATAATCTTCTCTAGGAGCATTTCGATTAGGCTTGAAAATAATACTGTATTCGGATGTTTAGACGGTAAACTATCTTTAGACAGAAGATTATGAGTATTTATGCCTCTTTATTCTTGAATGACATTCGGTTTTGAGAAAAATTTCTTATTGCTCATACCATTGCTCCACGTTTTGAAAGTGGAGCGATAAATCATTTGATGAAGCTGTTATAATTTGTTGCGTAGGGATAGAAATAATTTTAATGAAGCCAATTAAGCTATGCACGAATAAACTATAAACCAACGAAAATGAATTTTAAGGCTGAAGACATTGAGAATTCTTTCTTTCTATGATGAAAGAACAAAAAATATTTAGTGACATATCTGAATTATTGATAGGTATCTGTGAATGAATTTATAAACATTATAAATGTTAGTCATTTCGTTTTGATAATATATAAAGAATTTCTACTTATAAATTAATATAATACTTTCTACATATACAACTTAAGTTGATTTTGAAGTGATTTCCCTTGTGTTAACCGTATGATTGATAATTAAATTCACTTATAAAGTGGTTAAAAAAATTTAACTGCAACATAATTGTAATTAATGGATACCGGCTTCACTCTATGAAATTCTATATTAAGAAGAAAATTAAAACACTTTCTAAAATTGCACGTTGCTTCATTAAAAGATTATTTCCTGTACTATATTGTGATTGAATCATGTCGTTTTTGATTAATTAAACTACATGGGATTTCAAAAGTGTTTCCATTTTCTTTTGACCAATATTAGTTAAATTTACAGTCCGGCAAAGCCTGACACCAATTACCATATTTACAATAAACATTATAGCCATCAAGAGACGATGAGTAGTTCCGGCAATTGAACTTTGGCCCAAAAAGCCAACGAAAAATTTCACGATGCTTTGTCTTGATTGTTCATTCCAAACATGTCGTAGGGTCCTTTTTCCTTAATGGTATGAAATCTAAATTAAAGTATGTTACCGAATAGTTTTCCGACCAACTTTTCACTATAGCTACTTATATTAACGTTGACCTAGTCATCAAAACCTCTCGCCCTTTCCCTTCAATCTTTCGTCATCCTCTTCAGAAGCATATCTTCGGCGTCACGCTCATCATTAGACCACCATGTTCGCCGTTCCGCCAGCAACCCGCAATTTTTTGTGGATATATATTTCTTTCCCCTCATCCTTTACTCCCTTAAGGTTAAACTACCTTTACGATTTAACTTCGCGTGGATCAGAACCCTTCATCATAATACCTGTCGCGCAAATGATTTATTTTACGACCACATTTGATGTTTTGTTGATTACATGAAATGTTTTAAACGCGGGGTGATAGCACGCAATATTATGGGAGGTCTTATTTCCTTTCTGTTCAGAAATCACTGAATTTTAATGAATTTTCTGTGTGTATGGATTAGGGACCCGAATCAACAGTATTTTTCTCACAATCGGAACTCAAGAAATCAGAAATTGAATCAATCAAGATGCGAATGATGTTTCAGATTTTAAATGTAAAAATGTAATTCTATTCCTCTGGAAATGCTTAATTAAAAGTATATTTCAAGACTTTGGTAGTTTTATGAACGATAGACGGTGTCATAACAGTTTAAGTTAGTTTTCCTAAGTATAACAACATCAGTGAGCGCGAAATGTATTTAAAAATGAAATTCAAATGGACGCTGATACAAGTAGGAAGAGATCCTTTACTTCATTCAATCGATAATCTAAGTAGTTGTACTTCTGACATCACTTCATACTGAAATATCCCATTAATTGAACACGGAAACAAATAAGGAACAGATTTGTCATATTAACTCAATAGTGCACACCAACCCGTAGAGTGGATGTTTCAGGGTAGACCCCGATCTTATTTTACATACCCCACTCCTCGAGTTACATGCAGAGCCTTGACTAAGATTGACTATAAACTAAATTTGCGGCCTAAATAAATGACAAATAATATAATATTTTTGTACTTTACTCCGGTAAAATCTTCTGTACACGTCATTGTGCACAGTCAAATTCGATTTGTAAAAATCAATCATTCTCAAACTACAACTAACCTTAATCGTTTTTCCTGATAACGGAATAAAATCTAATCACAAAGCTCCGCAGATCCGCAAGAAAAATCTGATCAAAGAGCAATATTTAGTCTGCAGATGAATTATGAATCCTGAAGGTCCTTCCTGAACATACTTTTTGTTAACGATTAAATCTGTGCCGACCTTTTGGAAGAAGTTTTCCGATGATGCACTCAGATACTCCGCATGTATGTATGAACCTTGAATGCACTAGAGACTATTCCGTACGCCAACTACGTCAATGTAGCGCCGATTCTTTTCCTCGAAGGGAAAGAAAGCGAATTACCGATCTTTTAAGAATCTCCCCATGCACATTTCGGCGACTATACCGCCATCCTCAGGGGGTAAATGTATAATGAATAATTATGCACTGACGTGATTGAACCGCTGAATAGACGTAGTCGCCTTACGAAGAGTTTATCGACCTCTTCTAAGATCTTCTTTGTAGATGCGAACTAACGAAAGTTAATAACTCCAGAAAGAATTGCTAATGTATGACTAAATATCAAAAACTTGGTATTTAGTCATGCAGTAGCAGTTGATTGATTTAACTTTGGAGTTGATTGATTAAACTTTGGAAGATGTTATTGAACTGTAAACCAAATATTTTTACATACTCTATGCCTTATAATTATTCATAAAATAACATGTTCATTCCTTCTTTCGTCAGTTATGAATAGAACGCATTAAAAGCCTAATGTAAGGATTATATGTTAATTAATTAATCAAATTGAAGTATTTTTTAATTACTCCACCTTATAAATCTGCAGTGTAAATGATTCGATCTTTTTGGTCTGCTAAGACGTTTTACCATACAAATAGAACCTCTTACCCATAAACTGTTCAACATATATGCATATAAATTTACATACATAAGCGTACAAACGTTGTAAATAATAAAGATAACATCACCGCCTTTTGAGAGAAATAATTCCTTAGAGCTCCTAGCCAATTAAAAACGTTTAGTAATCATGATTCGCACGTTTTCTAACAAAAGACTACCGAGTTATTAAGCTTTAAAAGGAGATTGCTAGAGCGAAAAACGTGGTCTCGCTATTAAGGACAAGTTGTCGAGGTCCAGTTTTAGAAATAAGCGATTCCCATTCGTTTTGTTCTCCACCCGCCGTCGATTGACTTTTGAAAGAGTTTTGCAATTAAGGCTCCATCCACGTCTTGAGAAGAAAGGGATATCGAAGTAAGGAGCTCTCAATGGGAGGATGAAATTTGAAAAGAAACAAATGAAAAGGTATAATAGTGAGGCAGGAGTTATAAGTCATTCAGACTTCGTCACTTAATCGACGTTCTCCGCAGAGGATTATGTTCTCGAATATCTAATCATTGAAGTGCTTTACGACTGTGTTTGGAAGAGGGACCATTGCATTTATTTGTATATAGCAAAATATATTTGTATAGCACAAAATATACCGTGAAATCTGTCTTAAGCGGAAGCTGACTTCAGCTGAAAAAATGAGATACCAGTGAATGTTAAAGGATTTCAATGTATTCCAACCTCGTGGTAAACGGTAACAGTCCAATGCGGAAATGGAATGGATATCCGCATGAAAATTTACACATAAACCCTTGTTAAGCGGAATATCGAGATGTAACTCTTCTTAAATTATCAGCCAGATGAAGAAGTAAATTCATCATCGGATGACGAGGAGCATAAAATCGTTTAAGGAAATATTTATGGGTTTCGGAAAATTTGGTCAAATATACTTTCTGTAAAGATGATTTAGACTTGAGATTATATTTCTTTAAAGTGATAACTTAAATTTCGACGATTAAGGTTCGGCTGTTATGTTATTGACTATGCTCAAGATGTCATTATTCTAAGAAAGAACCCCAGAATCAATACAGAAAATTCTGTGAGGTATATATTACTTGATTTCTCCTTTATCCATATTCGTTATTATTCTAAGTAAATAACCTCGAATAAAGGTTATCCTTTAGGTATTTCTATGTACATTAGGGAGGTCGATTATTTATTATTTTATTGTGATTTTCTCTTATTAGAGTATCTCAGTGCCTCTGGACTCTCTTACTCCTATTAGTTGAACCCCAACTTAGAAATAACTCCACAGAAATGCAGTATTTAGTTACTTCATTTACGATGGAAGACCGTGAAAATTAAAATCTTCTCGTTTATGAAAAGTATATATTTTCAATCACAATCCCCCCATCATCCTCAATAAATAAACGTTGCTTATTAGAACTCATCTGCAGATCGCTATTACAGATTGCTCAATATATTTCATCTAGCGTTCAATTTTCCACTGTGTAGCTTTCAATTTCCACTCCACTAGTGCTGAAATATTTGTATAGCTGAACATCATTAGATCAGAAAAATTTAAGATTAAGAAAGGGGAATCTGAACGTTATTTTTTCATAGAAAATAGAAGAAAATTCTAATGATATCAAAAGGATAATTACTTTTAGTATACGGCAAACGTTTTCTCTGCGGTTAGCTATAAATTATCGATTTGATAATTAATTTTTTTATTCACGATCTTCATAGTATTTCTTAGAAAATCAACCGGCAGTTTAGTACAGTACCTTCTGTTATTTTTATCCGTATCCATTTCAATTTTGATAGAAAAAATTTGTTCGCTAAAGTGGTCTCCAAACGTTCTTGAGAGTTAAGAACCAGAATACGTAATCGTCTTTGAATATGAATATTCCTTTATGCTCTACTTCCTCCTATAAACATATCGATGTTAATTACCCGATTCAAAAAGCAGTGGAAAATATAAGGTGCACACTCTCAGTAAAAGCTTTTTCAATCAGTGATGACGAGGAGATGTAGCTAATTCCTACTCTATGTGCACTAGCAGTTCATTTTAGAGTTTATTTCCTGAGAATCGTAATTTCTACAGATAGATGTAAAATCTATTCATGATACGTCGAACGAATTCCGTTGAAGTTTACCCTGGATACTTTTAGAGTCAAATGGAATGATATTTAGTATAAGGGAATTTATCTCATTGTCTGGCAGCCTGACCACGAAATAAACTTTTCTTTTGGTTAATTTCGGTCTTAATTTTTATTCACTGAAATTCATTTTATATTCTATAGAATTACATATATTTTAAAGAATTATTCCGGGTATCGAACCAAAACCGAAACAGATAAACCGTTATTTATGCCGGAGTGAAGACCAAATCCGAACCAAAACATTTAACAAAATTCTTGTACCAGAACCTAGAAAGAAAACCGTTTTTTATTCCACTTCGATTTTTTGTTCCCCACTTTGCACATTTTACTTCACTTCACTTTAAGTAATTGGAAGAACCTTTCTAAACTTGTATACCTACAACTTGCACCTATCTGTTACAAATTTGTATACTAAAATTAGTTTAATGTAGAGTAATTGAAAAAAGCTGGAAATAATTTTAAGGATTTATAAGAATAGAATATTACAATGGTCGAAGCGAAAAAACCGTTCGTAGCGATTCGACGTTGGAAGATGAAACGAAATTAGAACTGAACCGATATTTTTCTTTTTGGTTGAACCAGGGCGAAAACCAGAATGAAAAATATAACGGTTCGATGCCCTGGTTAAATTTAATTCTGCTTAGCTGATACATGTGTTAGTTTCCGCAAAGAAAACAATACTTATATTTTTCTATATCATCTAATTTAAGCCGTTCAATGTAATCTGCTTAAGCCCTTAATGAACCTAAAAGTGATAATAATTGTATTATGTAAAATATAAAGTTATGAAATGACGTTATAAGAGATTTCAAAATGCCCGTCAATATACTGCATTCTCGTACCTCATACCAAAAAACGATTAAAAGTCAACAACTTTTATGATAATATTATCAATAAGCGCGAGAGAGGTAATTGAATTTTCGCAACTACGCTGTCTTGATTATGACACCGTGTAAAAACATTAAATTCCTCTGCTTCAATGAACTTCGTTGTAGGAAAGGTGAAAGATTTATATTTTAGCACCTGTAGGTGTGCGATATGTAATATCAAAGGATAAGCGGTCGTGAAAAATAGCGATAGAACCTCAGGATAGGATAAAAGACAGACAAAACTTCACTTTGTTGGCTGTAGAACTTAACATCGTTGTATTTGAATGATAATGTCTTTCAACTTAAAGAAAATCTCCAAGAATATTTATCTACATTAAATTATCTTGGTTTACTTTGTGAGTGTCATGGAAACATTTCGTATTTGCAGATATTGAGCATTACATACATTCCGCACTATTTCTTTTGCTTGGCTGATACCGAAAGTCATAAAGGACATGACCCATACTTTTCAATTGTTTTACGCCAGTTTTCCGTATATTATAAGTAAAAACCTCTGACGCGTATGTTTTCGGAAATTCCTCCACATTTCCATTTTTAAATGAAATTTTGCGGAAGTGATATTACTCAGCGCTGACGTACTTTCGTTGAAATAAGCGCACTGCTGATTTGGGATTCTTTTACGTGGTAGTTTTGACTAAAATAAAATCTGGAAAGTTCCTTTACCTGACAATTTTCATTATAAAATTCTGTGCTTTGAAATGTGGTCTTAAATATGTCCTCGTGTGGAACTGAATTGCAGTCGAGAAAAGTTCTAGGAATAAAACAAATGACTTCTATATATAGATATAGAAAGACCAGATCTTTTCCATATCATAATTTTCCAGTACATATGACTTCCTCAGCCCTCGTTTATGAGATAAAATATCTCCTAGAAAATCCAGAAAACTTATCCTCTCCTCTTCAGGGAAGGACATCACAAAACAAGATATTTGCCTTTCGATAAATGTTCATGAATTGAAGTAATTTTCAAACATAAGTAGTACTCTATAGTATTATTAGTATGGAAATTAACTCAACAATAACACGGAACAAGTAAAGAAAACTTTAAACAATCACCCACAAGTGCTGTGGTGAAGGAAAATTTCCACAATTCCAATTTTCCGTTTAATTTCAAATGCTTTATGTCTTACAACCAGCTAATTGTCTTAATGTAAATATTTGCAACTTTGTAAGTGTGTCCTTCCTCGCTCATTTATAAGAGTACTTCGTAATGGTCCTCCTATAATCAAGTGATCGCTATGCCGAATTCTGAAAAGTTTTTTCTATTGAATTCTAAAATATTCCATTTAATTATCGTCATGTCCGCGAAATGCCTCTTAGAAAATCGTACTGTTCAAAAATAATCTGAACTGAACAATGCCGAATTTAAATGAATTAAAATTTGGAAGGTAATGGATAATCATTCATTAATAAAGAAAATTTATCTTTATTTTTAATTAATAGAAGTTCTTTGAAAATCATAATTAATGATGTTGACCTATAGTCGCCCTGTCCCAAGGAAATATCCGGAAAGGGTTAGATAGGGAGAAGTAAAAAATGCGCTTTGTACTTACTGATATCCACGATTATTGTTTCAGTGAATATATATTCAGTTTGTAAATCATAGCATTCAGTGGAAATTAAAATAGACCTGAAGGTTTCTTGTCTTGTTTCCACAGAGGAAATTTGGAAAGGCTTTGACATTACTAGTTTCGTATTTGCATCAAAGAAAAGCTTACCAATTGTGAATTAAGAATTATAATCTCACAGTAAATAATTTTTGATAGTCCAATTTCTATTAAACTACTACTTTTGAAATGAAATTTTGGTGGTAAATTACCAGATCCTTCTAAATTTTTATTTTATTCTACAGACTTAAAACAATCGTATTTAAATGTAGAGTTAAATTTCCGTAAAGATTCATACAAATCATAAAATTAATTATGATTTATAGCAGTTGAGCTTTATAAAATCTGTCCTAAAGATCAATTTCCACCGAATCTGTGAACTCAAACGAAAGATAAACTCCTTTAAACAATTTTCCGCATCAAATCTGATTCGACGCAGCAAAGGTCGGTATATCAATGCATCACGGGGTGAATGCGTGTAAACGAAAATATCTAGATGGAAATCATTTACAGATATTAATGTCTTTTTAAGAGCGGGACCATTCATTAAGTCGTCGAAAAATTTAATTGTTTCTCTCTAGCGGATATAATTCGGCGCCCTTATTATCAAAAACAGACAGTCGGCGAACCGAAAAAATGGCGTATTTAATTTCCCATGAGAGAGCAGACGGACGGAAAAATCATCAAAAATAAGATGTGAATTACGTTTCTAAGGAACTTCCGCTTTCCAAACAATGATAAATTTCGACCGCTTGAATTTAATGGCAGCAGATCTGGTGGATGGTGGATGCATCCACATGGTTTCGAAGGTGCTCACTCTTTAGAAGAAACTGCCTTCTGTTTGCCGTTAAACTATTACGGCATACGGTCCTCCTTTCATTAGCCTAATTCATTTTTGAAGGGTGATATCCGTTTTTAGACTTTGCTCACGTGTTAATCTACTTCCCATTAATCGCGTGACTAAATAGAATTCATTCCTTCTCTATACAACCGGAACCGTATATAACTTCTTGTTAATTCTTATAGGGACATTTTCCTGTTAAAAGCAGTGTCTGAGAGGTATATTGAGTCCTCAATCCGACACAAAACCATAAGCTATATTTTATTACTGATATTTTAACTATATCGGATTCGCCATGATACATTCGTTTTCCGGAATCAAATCGTAAAATTTACATCTCTATCGGTATTCTACCTCTATGCACCTCTAGTTAGCCTTTGGCAGGGGTTGTAGACACTAAGTCAACCTATTTGTTTATTACAATCGCTGATTGTTCGTAAGTAGAAAGATTTTGAAACGATGTACTCGTATATTCTTCTCTATCTATTTTATTTTGCACTCAGTGTCGGACCGGCCAAAACAGCACAGAGGTCTCATTGTATTTATTTCTTTCTTCGCAAACGTAGTTTCTCTGAATTTACTAACCACTATCTCTCTAGCATATAATTTCCTTTCTTCCAAGGAATTCCTGCATCCGAAAGCATTTCATATCAAATTGCGCTGTAATTAAAATGACGATTACCCGTAGAAACCGGTCAAGTGTCATTTGTCAAAATTAAGCGTCGTGGAAAAGTACGATTTTTCGAGTTTCTCTCCGTTCTCCAATTCGCTGTTTCATTTGGGTGAACCAACTTCATATAACGCAAAGGAAAATGTAGTCGAAACGGTATTTGCAGGAAAATTTGTGGCTACAAGAGAGATTCGAAGTAAGCTTTCTGCAAATAGATATGCCCAGAAGGAATTAAGTACTTCTCTCAGATATAAAGAGGGCAAACTGTAGGAAACAAGGGAGTGATCAGTTCAACATCGTATCTAATTCGTGGTGGATACACCTAAATTCAGTGACGATTGGGACTATTTTAAAAGCCTCTGCGGAGAGAAAGGCAAAATTTTCTTCTTCTTCATTCCCATGGTGCGATGCGTCCACGGAACCCCAGTGTCGACTCGA
The DNA here is from genome assembly GCA_036926295.1 of Pachydiplax longipennis. Taxonomy (NCBI): domain Eukaryota; kingdom Metazoa; phylum Arthropoda; class Insecta; order Odonata; family Libellulidae; genus Pachydiplax; species Pachydiplax longipennis. The sequence goes on along the minus strand of JAVFKF010000017.1, from coordinate 7,522,308 downwards.
TAGGGCCGCTTATTCTCCCGAGTATTGCTATCTACGCCATACGAAATTTAAAAATTAAAAGTGACTGGTATATAGGCATCCTTGTATATACGGCTTTGTAGGCAAATTTTAATTTTTACTTAATTCTGCTCTATTTGATTATTCGTGAGAAATTTTTTTGCTGAAAGTTAAACTCATCAATTGAAAACTTTTCGTTGATAGTTCGAATATTATAGAAACAGAAACGAACCCTTGAAAAAAATGAGGTATTGATCCCGATTTGTATCATTTGAAATATCGCATATAATAGGAAAAGTAAAATATATATTATTGAGGAGGTACTACTCGTAATCAAGATTGAAGATGATCTGTGGAATCGGAATATTGATTAGCTTAGGTGTCTCACAATTAGACTTTTCTTCTTTATGTACCTCTTATGTCTTGAATGTTGCGTGTCTCTGGTCTTACTCTCTCAATTCTATGAAATGGAAGCGTGAAAACTCTTTAAATGTTTCATTAGCTCCGTAAGGGGTAATCGATTAGCATTTGGAAGAGAAGTAGGCACGATCATTCATAGATAATGTGCGCAAGGACGTCTAAAGCAACCTCGGATGCTAAGTTGATTGCGACTTTTTATATTTTTAATCAATATCAGCGGATCTTCATCAGATATTATGATGCAAAATATTGAATTTTAGGAAGAAATACTCTATTGCGCTTTTTCTCTTCATGAAACAATAGTCTTATTCAGGCCCCAAAACGGATTGCAGGTTTGCGTGCGGAGGATTTTAATGTACCCTTCTCGTCACCACAATATTTATAAATTTGATGAATGCGTTAAAGTGATGCTTTCCTCTGAGGTAAACATATAAAATTTTCTGTCCTATCGATGTTACACCTTTATTTTTCTCTCCAAAAACGTACCATTGTTATCATCGCTTTCATTCCGAACTGACTGCTATGGTATTCCCTTTCTTAATTTCTTATAATTTAACAGTAGCGCATCATTCCTTTTGCTTTTATCAAATACTTTTCTTTATCTTTATTTGGTTTTTCTATAATAATGTAAAGAATAACTAATAAATGTGAACAATTACTACTGCCCAATATATTTTGCATCCCATATACAAGTGTTTCAAAACCCAAAGGTATTATTTGAGGTAATTTCGGCAATAGAAATAAAATAATAGATTTTTCAAGCAAGGAAGAATTCCTGAACATTTTCCGTAAATTTCTCTTCCACCGAAATAAACATTTCTGCCATGGCATTTCAAAAGGTAAATTTTACCCAAATATTTGTTTTCTCTTGTCTCCAGTCTTTCAATTATTCGTTCTTAGAAATGAAAGTTACAGTTAGCTGCATTATTCAGTTTCAGTTAGCTTCAGTCTGCCTTTCTTGTATCGATGGACATTTTTCTTTTATATTTATAGAATTCTGAAAGTTATCATGCAGTAAGATTAGCTACGAATAAACTCAACCAATACAGTCTTTTAATCAAAGTGATCAAAAGAAATCAAATTTCAGAAATTTTTTTAATCAAATGAGTTAAAAGGGCATCGAACAAAAGTAGAGAATAATTTAACACCATAAAGATAACTTCTCTTTGGTATATACGTCCTTAATCTGTTGGATAAGACGCATTTCATGCGCGAATATGAACCTGCATGAATTAAAGAATTCGATTATACAAACTGTTTTTATCTTACAATTTGCACTTTTCATTTAGTTTGGTACGTTTCTTTTAAAATTAGTTTAAATTTATATGCTTGAGTTATGTTAATGAGATATCATCTGGTAACATTTCTCTTCCGATAATTTTTTCAAGAATATTACTATATTGAGCCTTTCATTGCTATGCAGTATTTTTGTTTATAAAAGGAGGTTTATTACTTAATATCTATAGCAGTAGGATATTTTTACCTTTTACGTCATAATTTATTGAGCAGGTATTTAACTCGTAGAAGTGCTATAATATGCGTTAAATAATAAGAAATTTTTCTAATCAATATCGACAAAAATTTACGTTAGATCATATATTTTGAGGTTTCTAATTTTAAAAGTTATTTTTCTTTTGTATTACACGATTCATGGAGCGATAGGTCATGAAACCTCACAATCCTAGTCTTGTGGCCAAGATTCAGGGTTGGGGGGACGCATTACCATCTAATTTTACTAAGATATTATCATTGTGGAGATTAAATTTCATGAAATACTTTACTCAGTATTTAATTAAACGCGTTGAACAGTTAATTCGCGATTATAATATGAATATCGCATATGATTCTTCGACTCACCAACTGGTTCTGGAGCCTTGGACGTCTCCTCGACGAGACTTCTGATGGAAAACACCGACTTGGCCACACGACCTCCGGCGCCCGTCATAGTATTGGACACCGGCTGCTGTTGCGGTTGCTGTTGGATTCTTCGGCCGATGCACGCCGTTGGCCTCGGAGGACTGCCCACCAGAAGAGCGGCTGCAGGTTGCTGAGGCCCAGCCGCCGAAGGCCTTGTGGTCAGATCCATCATCGCCGCGATTCTTTCAGAAGACTGGTTCGACTCCCGGGAGAGTCTCCCAAGAATACAAACCCGTTTTGCAAACTGACAGATGGCAACGATTTATCAATACGTGATTTGAACGGAGTGGTATCTGTGAAGAGATTAGCTTCCTTGCTTTTAATGCTGTCGGTATTTCCTGCGTTGATTTCGAAATTGTGTTAACAGCGATCTGACGCCTAGGAGAAGAAATTACACCTTTACTGACGATAAATACACTAATAGATCACAGAGGTAGTTTTGGTGTTATGCTTCTCAGATACGAAATCCAGTCATTTTTCTGTTCATACTTCAGTTCGTTAAGTTGGCAATCAACATACCGAAATAAGCAGTCACTAAGTAGACCCGGTATCACATCATACGATTCACTAAATACTATTCGTTCCGTATCACTAAACAGAGTTTTAATTCCAGTGTTACCTACTGGAAATTCAGATACAGCCTTCCTTCAACAGAAAACAATCACTGGACGGCTCTGATAATATATACAATAGTCTTAGTGGTCTTTATTATAATCTAATATGGAAAATATCGTACTGTTTGGCCATAAACTGAAACCTGAGGATGACACAGCCGCAGTTCAGTTACCTCTGCATTGTTAAGGCTGCGGAGATTTAAAAATATCACTGATTGACACTAAAAGTCACATGCGAATAAAATCCCATGAACACTTTTTCCTAAACTTTCACCGGTTGAAACAACACATCTCGATCGCCGTCTCTTGTATTCACCGGCACTGCGATTGTACGGTCTCTCCGTCGGTCGGCGACCGCCTCGGCAGTGCACCTGTCTTCCGCGCACCACCGCTCGCTTCCCTCTCCGGCCAAAGTGGCGGAATCTTTGTCGGCAAACCACACCGCCTCACCTGGACACCGGAGATTCGCCTTTGTCAGAAGGTCATCCACGGACACCACAAACGAAAGAATAGCCCCGAAAAAAACACCGTGGGTAATCCAAGATTGGAGCGACGCCTCCACTTTGGGCGTTCTTCACCGGTAGATGGCACCCTTCCACCGATCCAAGACTCGTGAGTCCATCAAGAGACGCTGTCAATTCCGACACCGGGAGTGACTCCGTTATTCTCCGGGAGACGTTTTTTTCCGGATTGCCCGTGCGGTGGCTGCGAAGGCCTCACTCCGGATGGAGGGAATGAAGATAATTGGATGGTGGGCGTCCCAAGGCGGGGGCGGAGTCTGTCGAGACGGGGGGGGCGTCGCGGATGTTTCGCCCCTCCCACTTGGGGCTGATCAAAATGGCGGGTATGAAAGCACGGCCCATTCGTTTTAGTTCAATCTTTCAACGATTTAGATGTGATTCAACGGTTTTATTTCCGGGGAAAGGAAGGCAAGTGGGAGAGAAGAGCGGTTCGATTACGTTGCACCTCCCACGATCTTCAGCGTTTACGCAGGAAAGCTAAGTGGCCGACAGTTTGAAGCCTATAAAGATAGCCCCTAGGGAAAACCCTGCGCTTTTAGATATTCCTAGACGGAAAGATCTTCAATCTCTCAAATATCAAAAAAAATATGCGAGAGGACTTGTTGATGACATTATTTCTGAAAATTAATGCAGCAACGTAAACATTAAACATAGCAGCAAAGATTGAGTTTTTCTTTAACATTAATATCTCAAAATTACCTCTATAATATAGAATTGGTTTTTATATAACACTCTCCTATTATATTTTAGTCTCTTATGTGTTTTTTCTGCAACCCTTCGAAGCTTTATCTCCTCCAAGATTCAACCAATTCTACACGTGAACCTAATTTTAATTTTAAAGCTGAAATTATGAAAAATTAACCGATTGTCCATATAGGTAGTATTTATCTGCAGTAAATATCATTGAGGTCACTTAAGAATTTCAATGTAAAATGAGTTATACTTTTTAAGATAAGCGTCTCGTGAAAAAAATTGTATATAGACGCCTCTTCTGGTCTTCTGAATTGCATTATAATAATTATCAGCCACTCTTGCTATGTATCCTAGTCGACAAAGCTCTTCTTTGGAGTAATTCGTTTCCAAATTTTGTGATTTATAACTTGTTTCATCTCAATTAGCATAAAATTTAAATAGAAAGGATCTTGTTACAATTTTGAAGATAACTTATAAAGATTGAAAACACAAAAAAAAGTTTAAACCGAATCCTTTTGAGGTGTCATAAATAACAAGGCAATATTTGCTCGAGATAACCTCCATTCACAACATTAAGACTACAACAGATAGCTGGATAATGCATTGTGGATAAGAATGGCGTGAAGAATCACTGTCAAAAGCCCTGTCCCGACTACTTTTCATTTTCCTTTAATGGAAATGTCAAGATTGTGTCAGTTTTCCTTATTTTTGTTATTTCTACTATATCTTCATATTCGTATTAAATTTTGACCGTATAAATGAAAGTAATGCGTGAATTTGACATGATTTTACTGGATTAGATCTTGCCCAATGGCGCAGGGTAGATGACTACTTCAAAAACTTGCGTGGTTCCTAAAAAAAAAGAAACGTTTATAATTTAATCTTTTATAAGATCTTATTGACTTAGATCTTGAATTTCTATACCATGTAGATGGTATAATTATACTATCTAACAATGTTTTAACAATTGGAAGGTGAAGAAATTTTAATTGAATGCGAGTTAGTTTATAATTCTCTATTCATACGAATAGGAAGCCATTAAGTTAATCCGTTTATTCTTCAGTTTAATAAATTTGTTAGCCAATACTTTGAAGTGAAGACACTAAGTTGAAATAGCAATGCAAACATTGAAAATACATCGATGTCTTGCCAGTTAGAAGCCTTACACTTTCTAATTTTAATTTACAGATAGCTTCATCAGAGAGGAAGCTTCTCCAGGAAGCCAATTCCAAAAGATTGGTCAACTCAAAGAAACCTTCCTCTACAGTGGACCTAAGTCAGCGATATGATAACCGGTAACTTAACACTGATAATGAAAACAAGGGTTCTCTTGGTTATATAGGCTATTACTAGCGATTCACTCAAAGCCACATTCATACATCTTCAAATGAGAGTGCATCCTTAATGACTTTGTCATTTGCTGCATTCACATTTGCTTTCGGCCGTTTTCAGGAACTTCTTGAAAATTAAATGGAAGCCATCGTTGGCTTTGACGGCCAAGGCACTTAGCGTCCCTACAAACTTCTAGTCACCGTACAGGCACTTAAGAGTCTGATTTTCTCATTAATAGGTCGTATTAATACGTCATACAAGTACGTTTCCCGCAGTTTAGGGTTTAACATAGGTCTCATAAGAAAAGCCATATGAGCACTCATTAAACCATTCTTGTGTCGCGTGTTCCCTTCATTCAAGTAACTAAACATCTAAATTTTACATGAGAAAAGTATATAATTACCTTATTGAAATAAAAGAGAATATTTCCGCTTTATTTTTCACTTGACGTAATTACTAAGATTGGAAATATATACTATATTGAAATAGGAATATTTTTATCAGGAAATTATAAAAAAGGCCACTATGAAATCTCGAAGGAAGATGTGGGCTGATGACCGCAGGTTCCCCACCTCAGGCCTAGGCCATTAAATAGGTAGGAATATCTTGTTCATTTCTGAATATTATACCTATATATCATTTCTAAATATGTTGACCCCTAACAATGGTTAGTTAAAATGTTTCAAATATTTTATAAAGCGTTAGCTGAAGAAATTGAATATTAAATATAAGACAAGTGATTTAATTTGAAAGGATTTCCTTATCATTCTGCTATTTACGTCAACTTTAAAATAAGGATTATTAACACAGCCTAACATATAACTTATGGTTTAAGAAACCGTAATGCTTTGCATACTAAGAAACCGTAATGGATAAGAAATGCAAATAAGGAATATCATGTACAGCGGGTGGCCAAAATTAATATTTTTGGTATCACCTGTTTTTCTAAAAAAAAACGATTGCAACAATCTATTCTGATTTTTTTAAGTGAATATTCAAGTTATTCAAGAATTTTCGTCCACAGCCTGAAAACATTCAAGCTTAAGATTTTTAAAATGATAACAAACCTTGATTTTTGTATTCATGCTTTTAACATTTCTTATGATCTAACCTAAAATATTCTGAGCAATATAGTAGTAATAGAATTGTTAAAAGTGCTCTGACAGCTGAGGTTATTTCGCATGTTGGCTCCCACATGGAATCGCACCCGGGAACGCTTTCATCGAAGTCGAACGCTGCCCACATGGCTATCCGACAAACTTTAAGCAACGTGAAAAGTAAAGAAAGTTGAAGATGGAAAAATTATTTTTTTTTATTATTTTTTGGAAAAGAAGCAGAGATATGATTTATTATAAATTTTCGTTTTCCGAACTCGCGTAGCTGGTTGAAAACTTTTAGAAAAGCATTTTTTCTCCGTCATATTTTTATAGATTAGATATTATATTAACTTACTATAATGATAATAATAATAATTTATTTTGCCGCAGATATTTACATGTATAGCAGTCGTCAGATGTAATTACATAGCTAAATAATATCGTTTAAAAATCATCAATGTTATAATACATTTTCTTAAAGAGAAAGTTTTTTACACTTGATTTAAATTTTAATGTTGGAGAGCTTTTGTAAACTTTAGGAAGTTTATTATAAGACCAACGGACTTAGGTCCAAAAAAGAAACCTAGGATCTGTGATGACTTACTGTGTATGATAACTTAAGAATATCTAATTTACATTGTTATTCAGTTTCAGTTAACTATTTGGTTGTCGAGTCCGTTCAGACCTTTTAACACTCCCGAATATCAGTATTTTGATGGAAAAAATATTTAATGATAAAACTCTTGTAAAGAACATCGCTGGCAGAATTAAATCCGTTCCGCCTTCAAACAAAACTTAATAAAACCAAACTCGGTTTAATACCTCGGAGAAATCTTCACGAATTCTAAAGTAATCATGCGGTACCCATATTCATAAATATGTGGACGGTAACTTAAGAAACCCTCCTTGATCAAGAAAATGATAATTAATAATTATAGTCGGTTAGAGCGAAGATAATTCTGTGATTGATGTTACTTTGCCTTAGATAAGTATTACCTTAGTGACCTTTAGTATTCATGCAGTGCATGAGACCCTGCCAACAAATATATACTATATCTTGAGAATTACAGAAGGTACAGCGAAGAAGAAGAAGAGGTATTATTAAGAATTGTAAGACAAAAAAATCATAAAGTCTGTTTTGTCATTTTCACCACCTAAAATTGAGCACATTATATCCGATTAAATATTCATAGTGGTAGTGTTGTTAAAAGTGCTCCTTCAGCTGAGGTAATTTCGCACTATGGCTCCCATCAGGAAGTGAACCGGGGGCCGCTTTCATAGAAGTCGAACACGCACCCAACATGGCTATCCCGGAGACCTAGAAATTAATGAATTCCATGCCAAAATCAAGAAGCAAGAATACTCACAGGTTGTTTCGCGAACGAGGTGTGGTTCTTAATTTTTGACTGAATTCGACGCTAACATCGAAAGAATGGATAATATGGTTAAGAGTTAAATCTGGTAGTCTTGACGCGGCTCTTTTCGATTTATCATTTTCTCGCTTGAGATTGCTTTGATTATATTATAGTCGAAAAAAATGAATTCCATCCGAGAGAGAATCATAGCTGAGACGCTGCTGTCGAATCTGAAGTTTCCCCAAACAAATCAAGCTTTATATTGGGCAACCTCTAAACTGAAGGTTAATCCTACTTCGTAAGGAATGCCACAGCAATATTATAAAAGAGGTCGATTAAGAGATAAAAACGTTCTCTATTTTGATCTCGGCTGGTATCCTCTCCTCAGAACTCTAATGGCGATTCATTGCACTCCATATTCTATTTCATTCCGAGTATGCTGTGTATTACAGTGTGTCCTAAGTCTAGTAAGTACCTTTATATTTTTTAAATCGAATACGTTAAAAAAAACTCGTCCATTATTGTTCAAAATTTTAAGATGTGCTTAATTTTATTTTCGTATGTACTGTTTTTTCCAAAATATTTATTTATTTTGTTCTGTTTCAGAGCTTTAAATAAATACAGAGGAATGGATTTTTGTCATGTTATCCAGTATCAGATGAGACAGATTGATTAAAGTAAGAGAAAAATTTCAAAGAACATTTCACAAACCTGGACTTACAGATGAAGCAATTTATAAACTTGTGAATAAATTTAAAAGAACCGAATCCGTAAATGACGAGGTAAGTAGAGGACAACTAAGTAGAGACCCCAACTGAAACATACATACATAAAGCATACTGAAACCTTGAATTCAACTCTCACAAGAAAACTTTATCTCATTAAATTACATCATTACCTTTATGAACACTTCAAGCATATTTTAAACATGATAAATATTAAAGATTTGAATTTTTTTTAGTTTCTGATTTCACAATAATAGTGCCTCAGTTTTGGGATACCCAGTGCTTACTATTAGACAGGCAATTATCGACAGAATACTGGGGAAAATTTTAAGAACAAGGTCAACCTAAGGTTCATTGACATCTTGGTTTTAGAGTCATGCAGGTATTCATACATACTAACTCATCACACACACAAAGACGTTAAAATCATCATACATCATTCCACATTAGTAAGCCATATTTATCATTTCATACATGATTATATAGTATGGATTATCTGACCATCTATAATAAAGTGACAAAATACAATGCTTTTGTCTTAGCTTAGAGATAGCTCTTTTGCATAATTAAACAAGATATCAATTAGGGCAGATAGAATAAGTATATCAAACATATGTAAATATTACAAAAAAATCTTCCAAAGACAGAATTTTGAAAGAAATCTCACTCTAACCTTATTCAAATATTCTACTCAATCCAAGAGTATTGCGTACCATCATTGCATAAGTGGATCGAAAGCTTACAAATATTTTATTCTAACTAAGATTCACACTGACAGCAAGGTCAAAGGAAACCTATGTGAATGATATCTAAGCAAATGTTGAACTTCTGTGTAGAGTGTTAGGATTTTTATATCAAAAGAGGGATATACTTCCAACAATAATACATACATATATGTGTTAATGCTGACTCTGAGAGTATTGATAACTTTGCCTAAAACTGGAAATTCTTTCAACAGTTATACTTAATACCTATATTGATGTAGTTTGAAAACTGGAAACACACCAAACTTACTATGGATCCAAAATATTTTGATGCATTTCATTGCTCAGGAAATTTCACAATAGTGAGCAATCAGAATTCATTTATTTAAAAAATACTATTAGAAAATGCATAATTGATGAAGATTTGAATATATTGCTTACAAAAAAGCCAAAACTGCGCTCATAAAATTTGTTAAGCAAATATGATGCACAAGGTTTGTTTTTTTTAAAGGAAATAAAATGATATAGCATAAATGATGAGACTAAAAAACTAAGACTAAATGGCTACAGTTACATCATATGAATGCATAGCTTTCTGTAAAAAAATCTTTTTTTAACTTTGTACTATTAATAGATTGTGAATGAAGCCATTGAAGTAATGTGAGACCTACAGATTTGTAGAATTAAAGAGATACTAGATATAGTAGGATCAATAACTGGGGCAGGAGACAAAATTGTGGGTATATCTGATTTAAAACTAATATTTTGACCATGGAGTACTGATGAGAGTGAGCATTACTTGCAGTTCATGTTTTTAAGGCATTGAATTTACAAAATCAAGAAAGAAAATCACTCAATACTTAGATGTTAAATAATCAGCAGTATTTGTAAGGAAACACACCAAGATCAAAGAAATGAACTAAACAGTATGGCAAAGCTATTCCTAAAACAGAAGACGAAATAAAAACAACTCAAATATACATATCTACATTGAAAACCAACTAGCAATAACAATACTAGGGAGATCAGGGAGTTTTGTATGTAGGCATTTGTTTGTTCGTTGATTCCTTGCCACCTTTAGCATCATTTCTAGGCCTAATCATACACACTTAATCATAATGTAATTCCTTTATTCTTTCCTAATGTTAGGTGAACAGTAGTATGTCCTTTGCAGTATAAACAACATGGTCTTAACATGCCATTTAAAATGCAAGTGTTATGAGATTTTTGGAAAAGAATTACTATCATCAAGGAAGAAAACAGTGAAAAATATAGGGATGAGAGAGTTCTTGAAAATAATAATAAAGAACAAAAAGAAATGTAAAGGAATAGTCAGTGTCAGAAAGTTAAAAGATAGAGGTTCATTACAGAAGGTGAAAGCTTACAGTGGTTTGGATACAATATGATAATGTTATTCATATGTGATATGCAATGAAAATAGTGTAATTTAATGATAACAAGAAAGAGAAAAGAGGAAATTGTTTGTGCATTGATTTTGTTGTTAAATTCTCATTTCCATGTGACATTTTCCTGGTCTTCAGCACATCTCTTTAATCAATCAGTCACTTCATCTCCTACCTCGTCCACCTTGTTCTTATTCCCCAGGCTTTATACATGCCTCTCTGCCTCCTTGGATAGCTTTGGTACCACACTTCTTTAAATATAATACTAGATGAGTAGAGTACCAAAAATTGCAATAATATAAGTTGCATTTATTGTAAAAATAGACAAAATAATCTATTCCCGTTTCTGTTCATAATTTCTGACAATCACTCAGAAAATAACTATGGTATAGTACGGTTCCATTACGCTTTCAAAAAATCTCTTTGAAAGATAGAAATCATATCTGGTTTTGAACAATTGTATTCAGTAGAAAAATAATAAAAAAATGAAGCTTCAAGTGAGAAGTATCTAATTTGTGATATACTAAAATAGAAGAGAGATATGAAATTATATACAATTGGATACAATCTGATATCTTAAAGTATGTATTTACCATACCATTTCTTTCTGGCTGATAAACTGCTATTGAAGTATTTCAGAATTCAAGACCAATTGCAAATTAGTGTTTGAATATTTGCACATGAGCTAATCTAAAGCTAAGAATATAAAGAGAGGGACCAGCCAGACTAATAAAGATATTTTTACAGCATGATATCCTAGTTATTTTTGGTCATTTATAGTTATCATTTTGATATCAGATTGATTCTTTGTCACCTAAGCCTGGTATACAGCCATGATATAGCAACTTATTAAAATTGGTCCAATAGAATTGCCTATGCTTTATTCCACTTCTGTATATCCTTGGGAAATTTTCTATTACATTTCTTGGTTGAATGATCACTTATTATCCTCATAAAATCAGTTTAGTAGGTTTAGAAAGTAGTTAATTTTACAGAAAAATACAAATGAAAAATATTACTTATTGGTATTATTGAATTTAACTATACAATATTCACATATAATATACTTGCCTACCTACTATTATGAAAATTGACTATCTCTGAAAGCTTACCAACGTTTCATAAGTATATTCAATTTTTGTATATTATTGAAAATTCAGTCAGTTATTAATGAATTATTTCATAATTGCATTTTTAGTTTGTTTTAGTAATTAATAACATTATCATCTCAATATAGTGGTATCCTAATTCCTTTTCAACTGCTTTATTTTGATATAAATATAATAAAAACCTCTGTTAATCTGGCTACAGAATTGGCCTTATATACTTGGATAACCTTGAGAGTGGAAACTTACCAGGTAGTTTGATTTGAAGAATCCTATAAACACACAGGTTCATCCATCACAACATCATTGTAATGCAGGATATAGGTATTTTTTATACTTACTAATAATTCCTGTTTTAAGTACAGCACCCAAAGAAGTTGTTACTTTTTATAATCAGTTATCTATATAACCTTAGTCAATCACAAATTTCGTTATTCAAGGATTTCAGTAATGAAGATGAAATTGCAAGGAAGTTATAGTTACCTAGATCAATAACATGTTATAGATTACATTTCATGATTATATAATCTTAAAATAACCAATTTGAGTCCAAAAACAATGACTTTACAGAATAAAACCAAAGCAGGTTTGAATAAGTACCTAATTTCTATTTTATTTTAGATTGCTTATGAATTGATTATTTTGAAAATACAGTGAAAACCTCTCTTTGCAGACATTCAATTCCAATATTAAACCATTCTTAAAAGCATGTATTAAACCCCTAGCTAGTACAAAAGAAATTGCAGAAACTTTCTTTATTTTTAAGTTGTTTCTTTCATACGTAATATTCATGTGTTTACTCTTTATATGACATAGAATATCTGTACCAGCAATTCCTGAATCATTTTATGTTAACCACCAAGGAATGGAGAAATGATGTAAAGTTTTATCTCCCATTCTTAAGTAATTTAACATCAGTATAATGGAATGTTTGTACAAAGTCATTAACATTGATACTAAATCTTTTTAAAATAACTTTTCAGCAACAGTTCATCATCTACTGTGGCTGATATGCTTAGATTTTTATGCTTCAACTTTCAAAAAATACCATAATTTGGGATTACGATGTTTTTACTTTTGTGTTGTTTTTTGAGAATAATATTCTGCGTAAATGAGTAACTCTTTGAAATTTAATCACTTATATCATAATTCAAATGAGAACTAAAATGAATTCCCCCCAAATTTCAGTCAATAATTCAGTTATATCTTGTTTCATATCAAATCATAAAGGCCTGAAGATGTCAAGCTGTTGACAGAACTTGTTACATTAAAAAATTACATAGTGGAAATTACTTAGTGTTTTCATTACAAGATGAGTACTACAGAATTCCACCAAATAAAGAATGAGTCTATTAATTTTAATAAATATTAAGTTTAATTTAATAAAAGAGTGAGGTGGAAATTTTTCATCGAACATGCTAAAACCTATAATATTGCTTGTCTACTTCCTACACACAAGGACCAAGCATAAGCAAGGCGAGTGATATTTATTAGGTGTAGGTGGGCAAGGTGAGATTTAAGCAATGGAAGCATGGCAAGGAAAGTATTGTGGCAATGTGGTTCCATGGATTCCCTGGGTATAGAACTGCTATAGAGATCATTTTTAAGGAAAATGAAGAAGGGGTCACCTTCATGTAATTTTACATAAGAGTACTTGAATATAATTGAACAACATTAAAACTGAATCTCTATTGAATAGATGAATTCTGGATACTGTGTAATTAATATTTAGATTGGATATCATGGATACATTGTATCTTCAGTTGTTAGCATTTTACAATTACTTGTGAATGTTGAAAGTTGTTAAGCTTCTTTTGGATTTTTTATGATGAATTTTCATTGTGTTTATGTCAACCTTTTATACATTTAGAGCCCATTTTATCATTAGTTTCATGAAATAATGATTAATTATAAAATTATGAGCACAATAAACAGTAAAACCCTGTTTATTTCCATTGCAGTTGTGTTTCATGGTTTTTACTTTACATGGTTTACTTTACAAACACGATAATTTTCACCAAATACATGTCTAAAAATTTCGTAATTGATGTTTTTGCTGATTAACTTGACATGAAATTCTCAAGATATAAAGTTCATTCCTCAACTTATTAGTTAGAGAATATCTTCTATAGGTGCATATCTGATTTACATGAAAACATCAATATTCTATTTTGATTAATGTAATCACAAAGAAAATCAATCAAACATATTCCTGTATTTCCCTCATATTCCTTGAACTTGGTTATTGCCTCTTATTTCTCTTTAAATATTATGTGGCATTCCTTAGATATGATTATTCAATAAAGTTTGATCTCAGTTCATTACAAAAAAATTTGCAATTACTTTATATATTTGTATGTGTTTTCATGTACTCTCTATTTATCTTTTCATTGCTCCATGATAAGCCTTTCACATTCAAGCATTCCTCTTTATCTTTAGATATTTAGCACTTAATTATTCTATTTTATTTTTAAAATCAGTATCCTCTTTCAAAACTTTAGAGAAGCTAAGAAATGAATTCTTTTTATTTAGTCCCTCATAAAATTCAATTTTTAATTAATATGAAATCCAATTTTTTACAATTAATCATTCTATAAAGTTAGTTTTTAACTAACTTTATAGAATGATTAATTTTAGTAACTTTCTCTATGCAAGTTAGTTCATAAAAAAACCTAATTAAAGTTTAACTGCTTTATCTACTTACAGAAAGAGTCACTTATGGTAGAAGAAGTTGTAGTTAGATATAGGGCTGCAAGTAGGACCTTATCCATGATTAATATACCCCAGTGTGTATAATCCTAAAAGTAAGCAATGAACCTAGGAACTATGATATATATTTCACTGTCTTTGTAGCATTTTATAGAGTATTATTACTTACATTATACACATTACCAAATACAGAGAGTTCATGTTTATCTTTCTGACTGAATAAGTTTTCACTTCCATTACAGCTTCTGATCCCTATCTTCTGCCAAAATAATGAATAAGCAATTGAACGATTCAAAACCTCTGTTTATAAATCAGCATTCCTGAAAATTTTAGTTCCATAAAATTCCTTTTTGTCAAGGCATTGTAAAATTGAAATTCCTATGTAGAGTTGACACTTTTAAGGAACGTGAAATATTTTCAGAATTTCTGTTCCAAGTTTGCTTATCTTTTCCTCAGAAAAACTACTTTATCTTTTATAAGTACATCAAATATATTTTATCTTTGAATAGAAATGGGAGACTGTAAAATTTGCTACAAATAAAAATTTGTCAGCATTGAGTGTTTGTAATTTTTGATGCATTAAATTGTTACCGACAATAGTTTTATGAAGGGGTGCAATGAAAAATGTGAAAAAAGCAAGTTATCAAAAGTGTTATTCATACAATTATTAGTACGCTTTCCTCTTAAGTTTATGAATTAGTGTAAGACATTAAAAATATCTTTGAAATTCATCATCTTAATACATTATTCTTACACACTCTAATTTAATTACAATTGTATTGACTATACTGATCATAAAATTACTTTAAAAGATTTGTTATTAGGTGAAAATGTTCTAAGAAATTTGAGGTCACTAAACCAACCTTTTCTCTGTCGTGTATCTTTCCTTTCCAGCTACCATATCTAGATTAATGAAATACATTTCACTTGTCTTCTGTTTCAAATAGAGGGAAAGATATCTTATATATTCTTTTATTTCTGTCATGCTCATAGCTATGATAATATGAAAGCTACAGAGGAGGGAATGATAAT
Organism: Pachydiplax longipennis; assembly: GCA_036926295.1. Lineage (NCBI taxonomy): Eukaryota > Metazoa > Arthropoda > Insecta > Odonata > Libellulidae > Pachydiplax > Pachydiplax longipennis. The sequence goes on along the minus strand of JAVFKF010000017.1, from coordinate 7,506,683 downwards.
AAATAAAGAAATTTATGTTGGTACCTCCTGATTAAATGCTATGAAACTTGTTATTCATTTGTTCATTGTGCTGCTTTTATTTTTCCTCTTATGGCATTATGGCTCAGTGAGGAAAGCATACATTATTATTATTTTATTATTATTATTATTATTACTTACATTATCTAATGTAAGTAGAGCAGGAGATCTAGCCAGCATTCTGACTGATGAATTTACTGACAGACATGTTATATAGTCAGTTATGTTTTTCAATATTATTAGTATTGTCACATTTTTTATGTTGGTTACTTTCCTTATGTGGGTTTGTTCCTTATATCTTTTAGAAAAAGGGAAGCTTTTCTATCTTCTGCAGAGGTACAAGCAATGGAAATAAATTGAAAGGATATTCATACTATCATGTGAATGTATCAGGCATAGCATTAGGTGAGAAATTGATGGTTTTTCTATCTTTGGTCCCAACTTACATTGCAGACTCTTTTAACTTTACAACTCTCTACAAGAATCTGAGTTGAAGTGTTTTTTCAGTGAGTATATTTTTATTCTTCAAAACAATTTCATTGAAAATACCAAAATTTGTCTCATGCTATTATCAATTTACAATTTTCTTGATAGCAAATCCTTCATTAGAAAACCACTTTTCTTTGGAGACCAATGTCACTAAGATTAGTGAGAGTCAAAGAAGAAGAAATTAAAATATTTTGAAATTAAATGTGAGAGATTTTGGATCAAAAGATGATAAATTTATCTTGATGAAGTCACTCATAAATGTATGCTCAGATAATCTATCCTCATAATTGAAGGAAATATTAAAATTATAACATTTCTTTTTTAGATCTTTTTATTGCTCTATTTTTTTCTCATGCTACTTTTTTATCATTTTAGGTCTATTCCTTAGTGATTTATAATAAAATTTTTAGTGATTCATAATATCAACTCAGTCTCTGTGAGCCAATTTTTTCTTATTGTTTTATATTTTCTGTTATTGTTTCTTAAATCTCACCAAAACTTTATTGGTCTTAATATTAATGAAATAGATAGTATCCTCCCTTTTCAATCCTTATTTTATCCTTCACCATATTTATTTCCAATGTTCCTATAATATCACAGCATTTTTTATCAAATCAATTCTTAGTCATTTAATTTAATTTTTACAGTAACTTATGACTTGTTATGACGCTATATATGATAATTGTTGCACAATGACATAGATGCCTTGCCTAGCATAAGACAACTAAGAAAAAATATTACTATATATTGGATAAAGAAGAGATATATTCTACTTTTACGGCATACATATCACATAACCAGAACTTCTTTGGTTTTGATATCAACTTATGTCATCATAGAATGCTGCAATGATGTATTAGCAATACTCATTGAGCATGTATTAAGAATAGGAAAGCTATTGCGAATGTAAAAGATAACACTCTCTCTTGAGATATTGTCACTCATGTCTAACATTCATCTCAAAGTCTCCTTCAATCAAATTCACATTGTTATTTCAGTAACTTCAAATGTTGTTAATATTTATTAACTATTTCATAGGTTTGATATAAAAATTTATGTACCATTTGTCGACTGTTAATTTTCTCTCTTAAAGCCCTTATTTTAAGATTGATTGACTCTCATGCATATTGATTGACTTTCTAACTCATTTTATTTTCAGAACTGAAGGGAACTGGCATGCACTATAAGAAAGTAAAATATCTGGACATGGATGTAGTGATACTTGTTAAGAAGAGACCCAACCATTTTTAGGACAAGAAATAGAAGTATCTGATATGCAAAATTTAATTGTAATAATTCTCTGTAACTGGAATGAAAGGTGAGAGGATTGCTAAATATGTCAGGAAAAAATATTATTCTTCATAAAATGGAAAACATGAATGAATTAGACCAGGCTAATGAACTCTAAAGGGTCAAGCTTTTATAAGTGTGCTCAGTTTTAGTGTTAAAATTTTAACGTTATTTTAAAATCTTTCACAAGTATATTATCTTTGATAATCCTCTCTTTTTATATTTTAGTATATTTTGTCCATTTCATACATTTTCGAAATAGAATTTCATTCATAACATCGTTGAATCTATATTTCATCCATAATCATTGTTGAATCTATTTTTAAAGGGATACATGTGGCAGAGGCCTATTTAGTCTCTCAAAAAATTTATTTTTTTCCAGTTATATTCTCAAATGTAATATATTATTTTCAATCATAAATTTTATAATCTCTGATTTACTAAGCTAAACTGCTAAATAAGTTGCTAAATTCTCCCTCAAATAAATCGCATGAATTATTTTATTTCCTTCATTCTTTTTCTTTTATTTTCACATTTTAGTAACTCTCATGTACCATCTCCTGTAAAAAAATTTGCAATGATTAAGAAATGAGTAACTCTCATAAATTCATTATTTCTTTTAATAAAATATAAATAAACATTTCTGTACAATTAAATTAGGAGAATTTTAAATAAACCACTCACATTACTACATTCTATTGCTCTCATTCATGTCATTTATTCGTTTGCTCTAATACTGTTAATAACTCGTTCATCACATTCAAAGTGTTGAATTTGTCACAATCTTGTGCTGGGCGGCCATGAATGTCCTTGGAATTGCTGGTCCCCCAACTAGTGAGGGTGGCTGAGTCAACAGGTGAGGAGAAATAGGCACAAATGCTGAGGTCAATCCTTGGGAGGCTCTGGGGAATGATATGGGAGAACCAGAGATGGGAAATAGTCTAGGAGAATGAAATTCAAACAGATGGGGAACACTGCTGGTGATAGTTGGAGCAACTGATGGTCTCAGTCTGTGTTCTATTGCAGGAGAATCCGTTATGCTTGGAAGAGGCTGGGTCACTGGTGGTGTGTTATATGGCAGTGTCATGTCAACAGTGTCTTTGCAGGATGTTGGACTTTCGTTTGTTTTGGCTGCACGTGCTTCGCGATCTCTCCTTTCCCTGGCTCGTCGATTCTGGAACCAGATTTTCACCTGAAAATAAAACAAGGTATGGTTAATTTAATACTTAAGGATTGGTTGATTTTTCACAATAACTACTTCATAATAAGCTCAGCTTATTACCAATCATGTATGTACCGTTAAACTTATTATAGGAATATTTGTGGTGTATAACATAAGTAATCGATGGTATCGTTAAAGCACAGAGAAAACAAGACTTCATAATGTTAATAATAACATTAATGATAATAATAACAATGATTTGAATATTAATACTGTTAACTTAAGGAAATGTGGAAAATTAAATGAACTCTTCATCAACGTAAATGCAGATCGCATTTTTGCTGCGTACTAGAATGAACTGCAATTTATTTTTGAATACTCTTTCTATTACCGTAAAATAATCATTTTAGGATAGTAAAATCGATGTAATTTTAAAAATACTGCAATCAAACCATTTCAACTCCCAGGGAAATATGCCTAAGATTCCCAACCGTATGTAGTCGATGCTCTTTCTCGCCAAAAGGTATTAATAAAGTCTTAGGTCGACCATAACTGTGCGAATTGTATTTATCGTTAACCCGGTAAAAATACCAGCGGATACTCTGATTACGTCAAGGGTAGATTCATTCAAAACCAAGTTTGCATAGAATGAATAATTTTCTAAGGGATTTGGTGAAAAAAAATTGTAATGGCATAGAGAGGGGTCTTGTATTATCGTTCTACTTATTTCAGCGGAACTCCACTTTCGGCTAATATTCCGTTTCGAAATGTCTCTACAGGACTGGTTTTAGTCCGTAAGTGAAGCTTATGAACACTCGCGAAATAGGGACATCCTGAATATGGTTTCCTTGCTATTTGATTGGAAATATGCATGATGAAGCACCTTCGCATGTCTTTGCATTGAGGCGCTCAAGTGGAGTCAATAGAGCCAAACCTTTGTGGCTGTTTTCGCATATAAAGCTGACCGTTACTCATATTTGCATCGCATGCCGTCCACGTAAAGAAGGAAATTTAAATGTTCCTTCAAGATCAGAGACAAAACAAAGACTCGTCAGGGGCGAAAACTTTTGTTGGAGAAGATATTGACTTGCAAGAAAACTGAACATACACATTTCTGCTCAAGATTACCTAAAAATTAAATCCTTTGAACTTTACAATATGCGTGATCGAACAATTGATTTCCTACATTGCACTTTCTTTTTAAGAACAAACCAAAAGCAGTTTTCTGTTAATATATCATTGCAGGTATTCTCGCTTACACACCGCTAAATCCAGTATTAAAAATGTGTTCTTTCGTTGTTAACTTTCATAACTTAATCGGAACATAAGTATGGGACTCGTTGAACTTGATGGAAATCTTACGATTAAGTATTCAAAAGTAATTCAGTTATGGAAGATGGTGTAAATATCTTTTTCTAGCGTTTGCTTCAATATCATTAACCTTTTAAATCTTACGATTAAGTTTTCAGAAGTAATTCAGTCACGGAAAATGATGAAGATGTCTTTCTTTAGTGACTACTTTACGTAATTAACCTATTGTTAACCCAGCTTTTTCACTATTGCACCGTGACCTTTCAAATAGTTACGGAATCTTAGTTATATATGTACTTATTTGTGTTTCGTGCGTGGAATGCTTATGTGACAGAGTTATTTTTTTCTCCTTTAATTCTACGTTATATCACGTCAGATAAGCCACTGATAACGTAACGATCCCCCAGTCAATCTTGCATTTATTCATAAACTTCAAAAAGCGCAAGAAAGTCACAGATTAAGATCAAAAATCTAGGTTTGCATTCCAGTAACTTTTCGCCGTGCTTGGATTGAGATTGGGATCGATAGGTTTTGAGGAAATTTCCGGAGACAAAAGGACAACCCAATCTACCTCATTGCTCTGGTCGTTTGACGGATAAGAAAAAATAATGCGGCGGAGAGACGGTAGCAGACGGTTCGGCGTGGTTCCCTTTGGAGCAGACCATGCGTGAACTTTTTCTCTGGCGTCTGACATCAGTTTCATCAGGCGTGGAGTATAGGCCGCTGGTCAGTCGTGAGGCAGACGGGTGGTGACGTGTGGGAGTGGGGGAAATGTCTTCGGCCCGACAAACGACCCTGTCACGAGAGCATATTAACCTAGTCACATTCCTCTTCACCCTTGGTTTCCCTCGCCTCACCCCCACGATCCGTGATTTGGCTTTCGGAAAAAATTCATAAAAGGTCGGAGGTGATCGCGGCGTTGTCTTTATTGAAGGGATTTTCTGAATGAAACAAGAATTTCTAATGCTAGACAAGTGATTAAGTGCATCGGAGACTAATTGAGCTTGTTGGAGATTAACCGATATGATTTGAGGAGTCCTATACTTTAAAGCAATGGTCTTCAAACATTTTGAGAGACGGGCTTCATAAGTTTGAAAAAAGAAAGAAAACTTGGGAAATTCCTTCTAAGATTCTAGTCGCCCGGCGATGGCTGATTCGTAAGTTCAAAATAACATTTAAGACAAAGAAAATTGAGAAACCAAAATGATTGAAATTGAAATACGTCGGTTCGGTATACTAGAAATATATTGAGCCTAAAAGGTCAATTGAAAATGTGATTCCTTATTCCAACATTTTAAAGGTTCTTTTAAAGAAACTCGAAAAAACGTATTTTTCCTCTACTTTTAATTTAAACAAATAACACACGACCGGTATCGACGAGTATGCGTCATCATCTGGTTAAAAATTGGTAACTAACTTTAAATATTAAATAGTACCAGAAAGAGTGGAGACAATTTTTCGAGTTTCTTTCAATTATGGATTTCCACAGTACATCGCTTGATTCTGTGCCGTAATTTATTTAATTAGAAAATTAAAAACTGGTAGTTCAGTACCCATTGGTAATTTTCCCTTATAGTTCAAAAAAAGAACATAAAGGAGTAAACTCTTACAGATTTTCCGAGGTGCGATTCTGGTTAAAAACAGGTTGTATAAGTGTCATCAATGCAAAACCAGTTTCAGTTACTCAAGAAGTTTAACTTGCTTTTGAAAATAAATTAACAATATTTTCTGGGAGAGATGTAACACTCCAGTAGTCTGAATAGAGACTTTAAAACAGGATGAAGGCTGACAGGTGACATTTCCAATAAGCAACTTGCGCACGCATCAATAAATTTTAATTTTTGGGCAATATCTGAGCTAGAATACGGAATCTTTTCCTTTCACCTTTAAGCCGTCATAATCATTCTATTCCGGAATAATCAAACCTGTCACCTAACGAAAATTATTCTATTAGACAGGTCCCCGAGGCCACGGTTTGATGAATATATGAATCCTCAATCCTTAGAAATCAATCACAAATCTTACTTTTGAAGAGTTTCTTGAGACTGCTTTATTCTGCTGAGAACATGCGAACTTCCCCGTCAAGAATGAAGAAATTTAATTTAAATTGAATATGAAGCCTTAGATAATAAAAATTATGACTTCCTCGTACTATGAAGTTATATAAATATCAGTCATGCTGGATTTGAAAGCTAAAAATGTAAGCGAATGGCTAAGAGCTTAATCTTAATTTTAACGAATAGTTAGACTTAATCAAATCTAATTTAATGTGATCGATGACGTGAGACCCGAAGCGGACATGTTTCTTTTTACTCCTAATAGTAAATTGAAACTCCAATCGTCTCCGAAAATCTTTCCCTTTCTTCCACGCACTGATAAATATCTTGATGCTATATCATTTCTTTGACCATGACAGCACGATATCTAGCTGTCCACGGGCGAAGTCAGCCTCTTTGAAACACACTCGTATAGTATTGTAAGCTTGCCTGTGCTTTATTGTTTATCATAACAGCAAATTCTCGAATCACGGGAAATTTCCTCTTCAATAAGACTAATATCTTATTAACACTACTTTCAAATGGGCCTAAATTCCTTAAGTATTCTATGGAAAAACGTATGAGCACAGCTTTAACAAACGTCTTGGTCGCAAAGTGGATCGGTCGGTAACAATCAGGTAATTTCACAAAATATTCGTCTATTTTATCATCATTTTCGCAGTTTAAAATCCAGTAAAATATTTGACGATTGAAATGAGGATTTTTCTACAATTTTCTTTCTTTTGGTACCGGTCCCTATTTCATAGAACCCACTTTTAATTTATCCAATTTGATTTTGTAAATAAAATGCCTAAAAATGAAATTTAAATGAATTCTTATGAAAGTATTCTCAAGTCATCTAGAGTCGAACCCGGGATACTTCTGTTTAAGTAATGACGAATTTAAGTAGGAAATTACACTCTCTTATGAATGAATGTGACACTTTTATTATCTCGAAAAGTATAGAAATGTAGATATTGGAAATATACTACTTTTACGGGATTTAAGTTATCAGGTACACATTTTAATGGATTCGTTGCGTTATGTATCGATCTTCACGTTGGATAAATTTAGACAGGCGTATTTAGGAGGAGAGAATATCTTGATTTCTTACTTGAAGTCTGAGTCATTCATCGATGAATCACGTAAGACTTGAAGTTAGCAGATGTTGGTAGCGATTTTTTCAGAGAAGCCACATTCGTGAGGGACAAAGCCGCCGCATTGCTGTTTTGATCAACAACTCATCTCGTAGAGATTTTTTTCTAAAATAAAATGACGAAGACTAGCACAGAAGAGTAGTCGTCCTTATAGACATAAGTCCTTATCACTTGACCACTGATTTTGAGTATTTGCTTCCTTTAGGGGAATGAATTAGCTTCCTATCTACGAATTGTATCCCCAAACATTCCAGGCATCGTAATTTAAATTCAAATTATCTTGAAATCTTGGTATAAATCACCGAAATTGCATCTTATTGAGTTTTAAGAATTCATAACATGAACTTTTACTTAATACAAAATTTTGATGGTAAAGATTTCAAGTAAACATTAAGTAGTTCTTTTGGAACGCGGAGGGGGATCTATCTTTCTGTTCTTCATGAATGATTTCCATTTGATTAAATATATTATAACCGTAGATTAATAATTAAATTTGGCTTTAGAATGTAATACTATAAGATTGCAGCTTAAGTATTGGATATTTTGGCGTTATAGAATCCTCATCGTGAGTATGGGCGAATCCAAACTCAAATAGATTACCAAATCAATTTGAGTTTGTATTCGGTTTATTTGCCTACGAATAATTTCTGGCTTTACTCCCTTCCCTTTATTTGTAGAATGTATTTAAAGAGTGCTTCGACCACTTATTTCGCACAAATAGGCCCCCACCGGGGACCGAATCTGGGACCAGTTTAACCAAAGACGGAAGCGCTATCCTCATGGCTATCCAAGTCACTTCTTTCCTTTACCATTTGATGAAAATTCCCTTAAAAATTATCCGTAAACCTTCTAGTAGTTCCGAGAAAGTCTTATCTTTTCGTATTTAATGATATTATAGTCACCAAGTCCCTTTTAACATCCGACCTATCTGCACTGTATTCATTCAACTCTGAGTATAGGAACTTCAAAAAATTCGAAGCACGTTTGGCAGATAAATAAGAATTATTCCAGCCCTCGGTAACTACAACGCTGATAACATGCCCTAGAGTTTTCTGATTTTAGTTCAAGTATAACAAAGAGGTTTCGAATTGCACCACCATCGATGATCCCACTCTCTTTACAAGAATAATTTCTCAATTGACTGTTCCTATTTTTCTAGATAGTGCTGTTACTCACCCGTGTTTCCGACAGCCTTAAGCAAGAGGACAGTGCGGCGACGTCGGCACTGCTGAGGTAGTGTCCGCGGCGAAAGCGTTGTTCTAAAGCCGACACTTGACTACTCGAGAAAGGTATTCTAGGATTTCTGCCCAATTTTCTCCTCTGCTGCGGCTGCTGTGTAGTGGTTTTCCCTTGAACGCCTTCCTTGGAACAAGAGTCCTTTCTCCTCGACCCTGAAATATTTGCGTTCTTAGTACTCGGAATTCCAAATGTAAGTACCTTAATCTTTAATTACCTTGGTTTCTATTTTACCATTGGGGATGGTAAACAATTACAATTGCGTTATATTGGTGATTTCACCGTTTAAAAATCAAGTAGGCAGAAGTAATTGGAATGAACGTAGAATGGAAATTCTTTAAGTTATCGATTACCGTGTGACTGACGATTATGACATACTTAGGTTGAATTTACGGTAACCCCGCATCAAAATAGTTTATTACGATTGTGCCCCAAAAATGTCACAGATGACTTAAGTTACAATATGTAAAACCAAAGTTTTACGGTAAAGAGGATCTTTGGAAAGTGAAAATGGCATTCAAAAATTTCTAAAAGTAAACTCGATTTCACTTTATAATGCAATGTAAAGTTATTATATGAAGTTAGCTACCGTAAAGTTAGTCAGCATAAGGGATAGGCGTTCTCAACTTCTTTTATTCTTTGCAAACATTAGTTAATTAATTGATTTTATTAGTTATATTTTTCTTCAGTTGTGAGAATGATTATTATTAGTTTTTTGAAATACAATTATGTTTTATTTGTGGATAAACTCGAATTTTAAAACGGGTGTATGCATATGATACCGCGCGCAAAATATTTACTCATTGAAAGAAAAATGCATCTCTTAGTAACAACGATCGGGAAAGATTTATTTGTAAACATTTTTATTCTTTCCTTACTATTTATGTATGGATGAATATTCTTTACTATATACTATTACTATTTAATATTTCTTTACCAATTCTTTAACCCTAATTCCACACAAACAAAACAAATAATCCTATAGGATTCCCATTAAAGAATCTTATAGAAGAATTTTCCACATGTTATGTTTAGCTTAAGTTACCCATTTAGAAAAGTAACCGTTAACCAATATTCAAAATCAATGAAAATGAAATGAATCATATAAAAATAAACCATTTTCGTGATGGAACGTTGATTTCACTAAATATATCGGCTCATCTTATGTTTCCTTTCGGTTACTAGAAGTATAAGCGCATAATTGCCGAATCCTTAAAACCATCAAATAGAGGTTCAAGTGACCATAGTATAACTAAGTGGAGAATTGCTGTCCTATTCTGTTTGAATTAGCTTCCTGTTCTTAGCCGCTTAAGCAAATCTGTTTGTGAGAATTGATTATGGGAAAAAATTCATACGATCATAAATCATATTTGACGAAAGGGGTGACACAGAAAAGATGCTAAATCCTTGCAACCTTATTTTAGGTCGTGTCAATAGTTTCTTCGATTTCTAAAAATGATCTATTCATGAAATCACAACCTACGATATTAAAAAAGTTATAACCTTTGGTCTCAACAGGTGTTGCTTATTTTTTAAGTTATATCACTGAAGCGTTAGAGAAAAAAAGTAGAATAAATTTAGTAAAATTATAAGTGAATCGCATCCTAATGAAATTATGCGATGTTATGTGATGCATGCGTCATTATTGTATCATTGTGACGCATAATTTTGGATCATCGTAACGATATGCGGCCGACTGTTTGAATATAATTACTTTACCAAATCTCTACACGAGTTCCGGTAAATCCAACTTAGAATACGTAAGAAAAAAGCCACAGTATACTTCGTATGTATATACCCTGAAACCCGCCTTTCGGCAGTGCATATAGTACTGTCTCTACTTTCATACTTGAATATTTTCGCGTACTGTTCGCGGGAAAAATTAAATCATGGAGCGAGTAGTCCTAGCATCAATTTCCCTGATTTTTCTCGCAGTATCAGAGAGGCCTTTGAAACAGGAAGGACGTACAATATCCGCAATATCTTTGGATAGTTTCTTTCTCTGAATTTATATATTAAGCCACTGCTTAAATTTTCTTTCTTGAAATATTCCCATTCTGCGTTCCGAAGCATCTGAGTCACACTCACCGGTATATTATGAAAATTCTTGACGAAACGTTATTGCCTCTCGCTGAACCTTTTCTAAATCTCGCAAACAACACTTTTCGGCAGGGTCCTATACACTACATGTATACTAAAGGTGCGGCCTAACAAGCACAAGGAAACATCTCTCAGGGACTTTTTCTTCGATCCCTCTAACTGTTCTGTTGATAAGCTGAATTTCTTAAATTCATCTGCTTGAGATACTATGATTTATCTTTCTAATAATCAGTAATTGTTAATTAATCATTAGGAATGGTGGTGGATAAAGCAATCTACAATGAACTGAATAACATAAGGATACTGTAATCTTTGTTTATGATTTATAATAGAAATGAAAATTTTTTGTCAATTGTAAATATCTTTTGAATTGTGAATAGTAATATTGGTTCAATGCGTATTCAAAATTTATTTTAATTTTTTAATCGCATCTCTCAATCTTTTTCACAAGAAGGTGGTTATTTTGGGCTCGCTTTTCGCAGTCGGCAGCGCTTATGCAATCTCCGTAAAATAATTCAAAGCAACGGAGCAATTTACCATAAATCTATGTTACCATCTCTACTGTTTTGGGTTATGAGGCTCTTAAAAAAATTAGTTACTTTTTCACTAAAAGTCTTAATAGTAAACGAGGTCATAGGAAAAATCAAATTAAATAATCTTCGGAATTAAAATTTTATCTATCACTTAACCCAAGGAGAGGCTATACGAATGACAACCTTTTGAAAATAAATATGCTGTTATAAAGATACTAATCAAATTTGCATATTTTCAAGTCTAAAGAGCAGAAAATTATTTAAAGACATCGAAATTTCTAACGACTTTGCTGGGAGTAAATGAAAGATTGTAATAGGAAAGTGGAAGAAATATTTTTAGTCACTGCACCATCGAATTTTTATATAACTTTTATCGTTATTTTCTTTAAAAATTCATTGAAAGCACGATCCTGCCGATCCGATACAAGAAAAGACTACCTTAATTTGAAAATCTTGATTCATGCAATAGATATATTCATTCCTTGCTTTGCTCCCGTTTATTTGACAGAAATGCCTAATATTAGCCAGTAAAATTTATGATTCGATTTATCAGCTCTTATATTTATTGAAGGCTCTTGTTGAGCAAAAAAAGAATTTTCAAGACGAAACTTAGTGGGAAAAATTAACGGTATAACGGATAATGTACATTTAATATTTGTTTTTACGCAATTAATTTTCAAAGATCGTCTGATTAAGGCATCGCTCTTGATCCAAAGTCTGGCGAATACTGAACAATAAAAAATAATTAAGAAAATTCGAAAAGTAGGTTTTTACTCTTTGGTACGATCTCGGATGATTTCGATCACTTTGATATCAATAAAAATGATTCCGGTAAACGTTTACCATCAATTGAAAGCACTAATCTATAAATCTGTTGAAATAGTTACTTAAGATATATTTCCGTGAATCGGTGGGCATATCTGCCAAAAACATAAACATGCAAATAGTATGTCTAATAACACGAAAGAGTCACTGGCGGTGATCCGTGTCTTCTAATTATACGCATTTCACTAAAAGACGAGTGAATTTCCGAAATCCGCACTTAAATGAAAAACACAATCCAAAACACAGAAGCTTCTCTTACTGGGCAATTTCGGCGGATGATATCTGGTGCACTGCAGCCACTCGAATCTAGTCAACTGCTGTTGCTCCGTAGGAACCAATCCTTCCGAGAGGACACCACCGGGTTCCGGCACCCTCGGGGTCTCGGAAGTCACCAACGCATCTTCCGACACAATCCTCCTCTTGGTCCCCGCTGATTTGAGGATGTGCTCTATGCTGAAGTCCGACAGCCCCACTGGACTGGGAGATCCTTCCTTCTTCACCACACCGCTCTCCATCTTCGGCTCCGTGTTGTCCATCATCCTATGCACACACGATTTTTTCGGAAGACAGGTAGCGCGGCTGTTATTTAAGGGTTTCTCCCCCCACGGAAAAAGGGGTCTTGCATCCCTCTCCTCCCGGACCAATCGCGTGTTTCCCCTCCAACCAGTGGGACAACATCCACGACTAATTAGGCGTGAAGCTATCTTCCAGCCTGCTCCAGGTCCGGGGATTTTTCAGGCAAAACTGGGGTGGGGAGAGGGGGGCCGGTTCGTCTGCTGGGAGGTAGATGGCGGGGCTGTTGTGACAGCGCTCGTAATTGGTCACACACAACAGTTGCTTCTTTCGTGACTCCTCCTATCGCATCCCTCCCTCTTTGATCTCCTTCTGGTTGCCACCCCACCTTTCAATTACCTAGCTCCATGCATCTGGAGTGGGCAATGCTCCCAATCCTTGCATGGCTTCCGAGCATTATATTAGCGATTCTCTTATGTTCCTGTTACGTGCTAAGAGCGTCGTAAAGGGGTGAGAGGTGTTGATGATATTTCAATGACGTCTCTCCTAGTCGTGTTATAAGATGGTTTCCCAAGGAGTCCCACGTAGGCTTCCATATGCTGATGTGTGATTTTACATTCGTCATTCTCACCTTCCCACGACCGATTCTTATCTCTCCGGATTATTTCATTTAGCTCAAATTTGAATTGCAAATGATGGAGTCAATTACCTCATTAAAGTATTGAGTACTTTGAAGCCTACGGAATTCATCGATCGTATTTTAAATATTAAAACGAAATCGCTTGCGTTCACACTGTTATTTTTGTGGAAAAATTAGGAATATACCCTATAAATTTCACTTCAAGTACCTAGTAAATGGGGTTTACGAATTTAATTTCTCACTATTTCCATAAAACAGTACTTCTACTAAGTCACGCCATCAAATCTTACTTTATTTTTTTACTGTTGTGTACGATTGAGCTTTCTTTAATTTATATTTTTCCTCAAAATTTCGAAGTATATTAAGATATGTTATACTTGACGATGTTTCTAGCACCAACAGATTTCATGTCACTGACGATAGTAGATAAGGGGATTTTTTGAGGATATTTGATGCATTTTTATTAGATTGCTACAAAATCTTTTCTAACGAGAAAAATGATCATCAAAGGAAAATCTGTGGTCTCGTCTGACAAATGACGTTAGTATTCTGATTTATGTCGTAGTAACTGAATAGCATGCAAAAAAATAGCATCACTGGTCGATGGATTAATTTTTATGCTAGTTAAAGATCAAAGAATCACCAGCAGCAACTATGGATTTTCAGGCCTGTGAATGTGACCATTTTCAACACAACGATCCACACTTTTACTTCTTTGGCCATATTTTTACATACTCCTTTGACTATGAGCATATATTGAGCATTCATATTCATTTCAAAGCTTATAAATCACAAATATGAAACAGAATATAAATGTTGCAAAAATATAAATATAGAATTATATATTCTGCAGTTATTTAGCTATGGATGATCACTCCGCCTATTAGCGTGTACAAGTGATCGTTTTATATCTATTATTAAAATGTAGGGAAAACAAAATCAATATTTCAAGATTAAAAATATAAGCATTTTGACTCATTAATTTCACAAGAATTAGGTTCTGCCAAAATTGTACTCAAGTTCCTCATCTAATTTCTTGAAACGTTCTGTTATTGATTTTAATTTTGTAATTCTCAGAAAGTCCCAATGATACAATTACAACTAAATTAAATGAAACTGTAACTCTTGTGTAGTCATTTCTTTGTTCTCCAGATCCAGTTCTTTGTTTTCCAGATTTTCGTGTATTATTTTCAAGTTTTATCTTCTTTTATGGATCGATTGTGAAATTTCCATTATGCATATTATTTGTGATACGTGTCATATTTTTAATTGCCTTTTTTCTTACTTTGAGAGTTTTCTATTCTTGCATATCTTGCCTATTGCCATCAGTATGTCACCTATTCTCTTTTTAATACTATAGTTATTTGTCGTGAGATTTACGCAACCATTCCATATTCACCAGTTTCTCTAGTTATTAATTTTCTTTCCATTGGATGAGATTGAAAATGAGGTATAAGGGGTATAAGAGATTTGTCTGTTATAACCTCGCCTAATTATTTATTCTTTAATGTGTCATAATTCTTATTGAATGCTCGAATAGTCATTGCAAATGCATCTCTTGTCTTGATGTAAGTGCAAAGGGAGAGATTCTTATTTTAGCAGAGAGGAAAGATCCAAAATTGTCTGTTACGAGAGGCAGAGTGTTGACCCCAGACAACGGTGGAGACATTCACAAATACGTTTATAACGAATCGCGTAAGCACGGACGGCGTGAAGAAAGGAATCTACTTGCTATTCACTCACTCCATTTGTTGCACATTCGGATAGACGCAATCGTTGCGCAATTTGACTTGATTCGTCCAATCTAAATGCCTCAGCTGCAGGTAAACAGCCATCAATCACCGCTACCCGCCCTATTTCCCTCCAATAGAAATTCTCCTTCATCTTCCAATGTCGGCCGAATTTCCATAACGCCTCAATCGACGGACCACATTTCAGGTCGTATACCTACGCTCCTTTACGCAAGATAACCAATGCCTCGTGATTTCTCCAAATTATATTGTGTTTCATTACTCATTTTATTACTCCATCGCATAAAATAAGTAAGTGAATGTACAGTGTGCTCGTTTTCCAAGTTTAACTACGTGTTTTTATGAAATTATTTAGATTTAAATTAGGCTATATTCAAGGAACATAAAAGCAGGTTCATAATATAAACTCATAAAGAATTATGGCGTGTGATTTATTAAATATATAGAATATTTCTTTATCAGCGTACAACTATCCACCATCATTTACGATGGAAACTTTAGAAAAGTAATTTGATATAAAAGGATTGGAACTCCGAACTATTATAGATAAATCGATAGGTAACCTTATTTATACTTATAGTATTTAGGAAGCTTCTAAAAATTATATTTTATTTCAATACTGAGACAAAATATGAAAAGATAGATGAAATAAATAAGCTCCTATTTATTCGATTGAATTTTTTTTTAAGTGTACGCAGATTGAATTTCATTCATAAAATTTAGTGGTGCTTGTTAATTGCCCATAAATATGGCAGTTAACATTTTGCCTCAATTCTCCTTCTCAGTTTGCTAACGTTCTTTAGCTATACATAGCCAATCAAAGAGCACATTAAAATCTGCTATGAATTGTCGTTCTATTTACATTCATCATTTATGATAGTGAATTCAGCTTCCGAGGTTACATTGATCTTCTTGTCTTATTCTAAAATTCTTTTTCAATCAGTTATATTCAACTCTGTTTCATTGCCTTTTAGTCAACAAATCTCTCAATTGAGAAAAAAACTAAAATTGCTCTTTGACTATACCGAGTGTTTTAACTTCACTTACTAAATTCCACATTAACTATATCGCAAATAGTATCTGATTTATGCAGAAGAAATATCTTGATTATAAGTGTTAGTGTCTTATAAATTTAACTTACTGTGATTGATATTCGTCATTTCGAGTTTTACTTACAGGCATATGTCTGTGGCGCCTCAAGAGGCCGTTGTTAAGCAGAATGGTGGCCAAGGAACCTAAATAGAGATGGTAATGTCTCTGAAATAAATTCAGGGAAAGCGGAAACATTGAAGGTAGTCCCATTCCTTTAATGACAGAACAGGTTAAATTATGGAAGGAATTGAGCAGAACGCTAGGTAGATAATAAGTAGATAAACAAGTGTACTCCAGATACTCAGAATAATTTGGAATATAATTAATAAGACAATATACGCAGCTCCATGCGGGAGGTATCTTAACATATGTTAGGATACATAGATCATTATTCAGTAGATTATTTTTTCACATATAAGTATGTAATTAATTGTCATTTGTAAGGATATAAAATATCGACCATTTCTGGCAAGATACTATATAGTTTTCCTATTCATTTTGCAAGTCTAAGAGGTTTTGAATTAATGAATCTATCTAAAACGTGAGCGAAATTCCCGTGCAGCTTTTTTTCTGAAAGAAAACACGTGTTATCTTAACACGTGAATCGCAACTCTTACATCAGAAGAGGAAAGATACAAAATAAATATTTAGTTGATTGTGACATCAGCTTGCATAATATCTTTGTTTACAAAAATAATAGAGTCTTGTCAACAGAATGGGTGGAGATTGCTAACCGGGATTCTTTGTATAGAGATACTTCTTTCCGAAACAGAACGTACTTTTCATTCCCTGTGAAGTTTGCTTCACATGGAATGAAAATGAAATGTTTGGCTTCCTTGTAACCACTACATAATACGCGATATCTTCGATCACTACCCTTCTGTAATTTCGTGCCATTAAGTTTGAATGAAAATGATAATTATAATGTTATCTTTATAGTATGAAGCATAAATTCTGTGTGTGTGTGTTTGTTTTGAATTGGAGTCCACACCGTTGTCCCGATTTCGGCCAAACTTTGCATAATCGTGAGGCAGTTCAGCTAATCCATATATTTAGCGTGGCTTTCAATGTCCGCTTAAAATTCAAAAAGCAGTAACTAGAAAACTTGCTCGTTTTGAAAGTGGACGACTCGTCTCTTTTAATATATATAATCGACCTCCGGTTCGACCCCAGACGAGGAAATTTGACAACTTGTAATCTTTCAAGGCTATATTTTTATCGCATAATTAAATGAAAAATTCATCGGATGAACTTGAACCAGGCTCTATGAAGTAAAACTAAGTAAAGTAGAGTGAAGCATAAAATTTTATAAATTTTCATTCATATTATCGACCTTAGAATTCTGTTCCATATTATGAAAAATTTGAAAAGATTCGAATTTTCATTTTGGATATCCTGTCTCATTCAATTAACTTGATGTGAGAGATGCTATATTCTCTTATTTTAAATATTGCTAATTTGTAAATGCATACTTTCATTTTCCGTTGAGAGTCAAAGGGCAGTTCAGCTAGTTTTCTTATATAACTATATAATCATATCTCCGAAATATCATTAGCATTCATTCAAATAACAAAACGCTTCTTTCAAAGAGCACGTTAACATCTTCATCAAATTATTTAATGAAAATAGATACAACCTTTCCATTTGAGGATGGTATGAGGTGAATGCATCCTTACAAATTTTAAGTTTCGTTGATGAATTTAATGAAATGAAAGAAAAATAGGTGATTCCAACGCTATTGAACACCAAAACAGTGCCACCATTACGGTAACACCATGTCTGTAAAGGAGAATCGTCAGCGTTGGAAGATTTAAATTCGATCAGGTAATAGTACAAACAGCCAAATGAAATAGCTAAATAATTTTGATCGTTTGTTTTCTTGGAAAAACGCACGCCCAAAAATCCTTCCACACGTCCACAAATATTTTATTCATTAGCGCGCATTAGGTGGAAAATCTACTTTATATAATGCAACTTATATTATTAAAAACGATTATCAAGCTATTTTAAAAGACGAATCCGTAAAGTATACTTGTATACTTGACATTATACCTGCATAATGACATTAGCTTAAAACATTTACTTTAGTGTGTGTTTCGGACATATCTAACTTATCTAACAGACTTATAGCTAACTTAATCCTTACAGTCCTTACTTACATGTTAGTGTAAGATGATATCAAGGGGTGAGAAATCAATCTTTGGATATATTCAACAATAATTTAAGGTTAATCATGACCCCAAAGTCCTAAATCTTTCCACCCTAGTTCTGTAAATTTTGGAAGAAAGCTTTACTTTGGGGTCACAGTTGTTCGTGATTCCTGAATGTTTATAATTTTAATTCAGTAGATAAAGGACCCAAGTCGATTGAGTTTGAAGCAATTCTAATTATTCTGTATATTTTTACTAAATTATATTCAATTGTAATTCTGGTTACTTAAAGTACGGCGGCTACTTAAAGACGGCGGTAGAGAGTGAGTCTTTAGGCAGCAACTGACGAAAAGCCCTAAACAGATGGCAAAATATTATTATAAAAATAAACTCCAATTAACCATCCTCAAATAAATATCAAAATTTCACCTCATCATAAAAAGTTTAAGAATACTTCCATTAGAACCGAAATACACATAAGGCAAATAGCTGTTTATTGATGGTTTATTGGGGTTGCTTTTTAAAACTCATTATGGCAGAAAAGTTAATTTTTTCATGGTAAGATAAAGCTTGTATTCCTTGCATTGGTATTGATTTTACCCCCTAATAAAGCAAGATATGATATGAATGTTCGATAGCGATACTTAGCAGAAAATCAAACATTATTGATCCAATATACAGAAATAACAGATTTTGTAATTAAAATAGTTCATCAAAAGCAAGATATTTTTCGAATATTTCTCATTACCTTAACAATATGTCCAGCAATTAGGTTACATGGCAGAAGTAATGGTTCAAGACTTGTATCCTCCTTCAGCTGCGCATTCGTCACATTCTTTTGCCTGCTTCTCACAAACAAGAGGCGCTTGAAGCAAATTATTTCTGTTACCGCTCACACAAACAGAAATTACTTTCGTTTTTCGCCGGCTGTTACGACCTTAACTACCCACACACCAGTTGCAGGACGAATGGCATACACTTCCGAAAGCGAAATTTCAAGAGCAAAGGGTTTGACTAAACGGAGGTTGAAATGGAATATTTCTTACACAAACACACACCCTTTGCAAGAAAACAGTCCAATTTTCTTCTCTCTTCAAGTGGAGTATCAAGTTCACTCCTTTAGAAAACCATACACTTGCCTGTCAATTAACGGCTCAACTCGTTTGTTTGTTTTCTAAGACTTCCGATTTCCCCCTTTTCTTACCTGCCTCTCCGCCTATTCTAGTCCCAACTTACCTTTTCCCAACCCTCTATACCTTTGGGTTCCCCTTGTTTCTAAAAGGACAACCCGATTTCTTTGGTTTTAGACCATCTCCCGCTAAAGAAGCCTGGCTCCAGCTTCTTCTTTTATGTATTCCGATAATATTAGCTTTTCAAACCATTCGGAGTCCTTCACAATTTTTATTTAAGAGTAAATATCTACAATTAATTTTAATCTTGTATTATACATCTAGATTACTATTGCTTTATCAATTTCTTTGGGTAAGAAGGTGCAATGAAGAATAGGATTTATTTGGATTTTTCAAAATTTTGTGTAGTTTTATTGGATCGTTTCTTTTAATAATCCCATTATTGCTTCCGGAATTATGAAAAATGAACAGCTTTTTAAAATTTTGTTCCTCTAAGATGAAAATAAGAATGCTCTGCCGATTTATTTTGCTAAGAAGTTAAATTTGGCCTAGGTTTCCTTCTAATATAATTAAGTCGATTGCATTTTATTCGAAACAAAATTAAGTTCATCATAGGCGAAAATTATTTGGAGAAAGAGTGCTACATAACTTTTAAATCAACATTAATATCATGTAAGCCGCCTTTTCTGCTCCAAGTCTATATTTTGGTATACGTTATTTTTTCAGATAAGATCAATCTTTTGGTGCTATGATGTGGAATTTCGGGAGCGTATTTGCAAAATTAATTACGTTGTAGAAGATAACTCAGGAAAATCTGATCTTTTGTAGGAGCTCTCAAATATCTTGAATGAAAATTTACCATTTTATTGCCAGTTTTTACTTAAAGGACTGTAATATAAAAAGAAAAACTCATAATAAGCTTACCGTATATTACTCAAGTCTTATGGATTACATAAATGTGTCCAAAGTAATTTTGGGAAATCTTTTGTGGCTATAAGAATATAGATTGTCAGCTTTCGTTAGTTTTAATAAGCTCATTTTATCATCATCATGAGTTATCGTCACGAATTCTTTATCTTAGCTTTCAACATTATTCATTCCTCTACTAATCGCTTACTATTCTCAAAATTCGTAATTTTTGCCACTAAGCCTCTATTAATTTCTCCTATGTTGCCCTGTGCTTCCTATCATCTAACAGAACAACTGTTATTCAGTTATTGTAATATTCATGAGACTTTTACATCTCATCTTGTGTCCGATTAACTTTCTTCTTACGATAATTTTTTCCGTACATTGTGCTCATTATTCGCTTTTTGGGGGGACTTATTCATTACTTTACCCTGTCATCAATTATCTTTACTAATTTTGGCTACTATTTGCTTAGAAACGAGTGTCTTTTACTTCATCCAACGTCATGAAGAGATACGTAAATGCTATGGCTGCTTGGATTACTTATGAGTGAATGGCGCGAGCTGTTGCGACTTTTGCGTAGAAAAGAAATTGTGACTTTTGATTAGAAAAGAAAGTTTTTGCTAATTGATTTTGAAGACATTAATATTGATTTCTGATGTTACAATACAAAGAGTGCGCGCCATTCTCCCGTAAGGTATAAACAGTGTCATTAGATTAACTTGGTCTCTTCATCGTTGGACGAAGTGTAGTTCACTTTAACCGTGTGTCAAGAAAAAATTACCTGAGGGCAACTTGTTTTGTGTCTGAGATATGCATAAGAGAGAATTGAAGCATTTACTGCAGTTGGGCTGTAGTGAGAGACATCAATTAGCATTTGGGTCGTCGAAGTTGCTGGCAGTTCGGAAATATTCCAAATCAGAGGTCAGTGGCCCAAGAGACTCTTATCTTTTCTTTCTATTTGACGTCAAGAATTGTCGTCATCGAATGGAATGGCGCGAGATATTAGGAAACAGCAAAGAAAATCGAGGGAGATCTTATACTTCACTCTGCGGGATACAAGTCATTCCTCAGATGGGAATGGATTTCAACAGGAATTTCACCATTATTTAGTCGCTTATATTTCGTCTGAAGTTGATACATGCATATGTAAGATAGAAGTTCGGTAGTTCACCTCGCAAAGTTATGTCATTAACTGAGGAAATCTAAATTGTTATCGAAGACAACGAATAGCCTCATAATCTTATAGGTTCCTGTAACTTTCATGTAAAATATTTAGTGTATGTACTATACAATGTTAGAATGATAAAACTGCCGCATCGACGCAGCAGTCTGTCCAAACAGTTCTTCTTTTAATTAAAAATTACTCGTGCAAAAGTTATGTGCTAAGGCCTAATCAGTGACTCGGTTTACAAACGCATTGATTGAGCTATATTGATTAAATTTGACGATATTGGAGTATTTTGTTACATTACTTGTTATTAATCTGTAACATCAATGCTTGGCTACAATTTATACTAACTATATATTATTTCCTATTGTTGTATACGTTGCTCCGTATGACTGAGATAAACTGATAAATTCAATATTGATTCTTCACTAGCAATCAAAAATAAATAAAGAACACTATGAACAGCGGGTAGCAAAATAATATATTTTAGTATTACGGGTAAAAGTTGACATCTTTTCATTTTCTCACATATTCTTTGCTAGTGTCATCTATTTTGTTCATATTAAATATACTATTGATAGATCATGTTTTTAATTTTTTATTTCAGTGTTAACTTTAACTCTTTTTCAGGATACTATGCTCTTTGGTTTAAAGGAAAAATTAACTTGCAATCTTTAGTATTACAAAATCGCTGCAGGATGGATAGACTTCCATTTAAGTAGATGAACCATTAAAAAAGAGTTAAAAATTAAAAATCACTATTTGGCAATTCCAAATGTGAATCTCTCTTCATCAGCATCGAGGGACTTCTTCCGCATCTGGAGAGCATTTTTTACATCCTGTTCGTTCCTTCTGCTCCATAGGCTCCTGATGATAATTCATTCGCACTCAGGAACAAAGATGAAAAAAAAGAATGGCGCGTAAACAACATTTTATCATCGCTGAATGCAGCTTCCATAGCTACGCATGGACCAGCGGATACGAAACGAAATTGTCCGTTCTCTTCAGCCTTTTGGCTTATGATATAAAGGAAGGGGAATGTAGATCAGGGGTTGGCTGCCGGTTATTCTATACTGGAAACAAGTCAAACGTGAGATTGGGGGAGAGCGAGGGGTGGGACGCGGAGGGAGCATTGTTCGAATCCCGTAAGGGGTGGATCGGATTTTACGGGGCAGAAGGAAAACATTTTTAAAAGCAATGACTGCTTCTGGTTGCAGCCATGCGGAAGGAGGGTCATTAATGAATTCGTTCATAATTAACGGGATTGTGCGTTTATGTTCGCCAAAGTGGAGGTATCGTTTACAGGGGTGATGGACGGAATTAAAAAGGGATGGCCTCCGAATAGGGTAATTAAATTTCAGCTCAAGGCCGCTATTATCTTAATTGTAACAACAAGATGAACTTACCGAAATTATCATTGCCACCTATTATCGTACGTTTGAGGATTATCCTTCTAAAAACACAAAAATATTTTAGCCGTTTAAAATTCATTTAATGCAAAGCTTCTACAAACAATATAATTTAATTAGTTTGATCAGCATCGTAAAATAAATATCTACTTCCAATCTTATATATTCTCTCTCCATAAAATTCTTTTTATGATATTTCTAAACGTTTTCCGTTTTGCGCGCAATCCAAAAGTTTCATCTGCTTAAAGTCTAAGACTTGACAAATTCTGAAGTATCTTGCGATACTAGGAATAAATACCCAGAGGCTCTAATTTCTCTTATATTGTTACGAGGTATGTACAGAAATAATATCCCTTTCCCCACATCACAGGATCTCTTCGGGAAATAATAGCGATGTTTTCCTTCTCAAACTTAAATCCTACAGAGCCTATTATAAATAGTTGTATGCATCTTGGGCAAACATTAAGTAACTGAACAGAATAATTCATCATGCAATAAAAATACTATTACATTATTATGTAACTGAAAGATCAATCAAAATATATAAGTGAGCTTAAATAAACGCAGTTATGCTAGATTCAGCGGAATATCTCGGGGTCGCATTAGCGAATAAAATGCATTTTCGTATATTCTGTAGGTTAAAAAAAGCGGTTTAATGTCGCGTATTAGCGATAGGTGTGATAAAATGGTGAGTAATGAAGGGTGAAAATGCTGGTTCGTTTTTGTAAGGCCTCATCTAGAATTTGCAGCAAGTAATTTGGGGTATCTCAGCGATGAAACCTGCGATACTCGAGAAGGTTGAGTGAAGACGGTGCGTTTTGTAAAAAGTTGCTTTGATAAAACTACAAACGCTGCAAAAATTCTCTCTAAAGAAGGTTTGGAAGGAAGGAGCCTATAGAAGAAGTGATTGCGATATGCGACCTCCATTGCTTTTCCGTCCGAATCGGCTTAAGATAAGAGAGTTATACACGGAGGCAAATAATTTTAATTTGTCTTTTTTCGTTGACGATCCGCGATTGCAATGAAGAAAATATTGAGAGAGAGTTTGCTGATTTCACCACGTCACATTCCGATAGGTGCATTTAACGAATGTAATTTTAGATACTTTCACTAACATTTCTTCAAAGAAGGGAATATAAATGCGGCGATATTATAACAAGAGAAACCAACGTTCCATACCTTTATTGATTAAAAAGTTCTATCACTATGTATAACTTTCTGAATTAAAATTTATCCGTTTCTGAAGGCGGCGGCGAAGAAAGATTATTTAGAAATGTTTGATCAACTCGGAAGTTGAGTGAATAATTCTCTTAAGTTACTCTTGAAATTCACAGCACACGATTGTAAACGTAAAATTTATGATATTACTTTTTGATAAAAACTAATCCAATAATTAAGTATCACTAGTGAATTCCCCCGTCAAAAATGACAGAAATTAATTTAATGTATAAAAATGTATGTACTACTATTATCGCATATATCTGATGTATGTCAAGATACCCGCAAAAATGTCAAGGATTAATTTAAATTTATCTGTCATATTATCTGTTCTTATCTGGCATGCAGTAGTCTACTTAGCCAACCTTCTTTGTCGAATTATAACCTACATAATTTGTCATCATCAAGCGGCCGAGTGGTTAGAGTTTCTGGTTCAAATATCCAAAATTTACATCGATTCCAAAGTTTAATCCGAAAGTTTATCCCCAATGGTTAGAATCCTGTTTACGGAATTTATTCCTAAAAATAAAATTTCAGGTTTACTGTGAATCTTTATGAAAAGATGCTAAGAAGTTTCCATAGCTTGTTTGTTTCAATAAAGCAATGTCTTGAACAAGCTAATTCCCGCATCATGATATGCCATTGTAAAAGATATGCACATTTTCCGTAAAATAATAAATTTCAAGCAACCACTTCTTTCTCTTCCGCCATAATACTTATAGGGTTAATTAGTTTAGTATATTATATTCTTTTAATTAGTTTAGTATACTATATTCCAATGATTCAAGAATTCAGTCACAGAGCAGTCATTGCATTTTTCTTGAGAAAGAACTACAGCCTATATTTTCAATTTTCTGAGTTTTACAGATACATTAGTTTGAAGAATAATACCATATTGTAAATATCTAAAGATACATTTTTATTTTTCAATCTTGACGTTGATTTTAACTGAAGGATTCATAATAATAATGAGGGAATGAATAAATAAGGAGATAATGTCCTGAGGCAAATTCTTTCAATTGTCAATCATTGTCAAAAGAATGATTTTGTAAAAGAACTTCCTTGAACGAAGAAATAACTCATGTTCGCATGCTATCATAAAGACAAAAACGACCACGCAGAAGGGTTTTTTCACAACATCAACAGTTAATTAAGAGCTCCTATCAAACTACGAATGTATTCAAAATTCTATGAAGTATCACGTAACTGTCATCATTAGTTAATAATTTGAGGCAGCTTCTCATTATCTTGTGATGTTGGTGTCTTCCAAAGAATGAGTGAGATTCTGTTTCATACCTTTTCTTTCCGCAGTGGAAAATTTCTTAATCGAGCGAAGAAGTTAATTGGTTATTCTGGAATTTGGAAGACGTTTTCCTCCTGAATCTCGCCCTGGAGGCATTGCCAGCTTCCTTTTGTTCTCTTTATATGCTCGTTTTAATCAGAATTAAAGGGTAATCGAAGAATGTGGACGATTTTTGTTTTCAACGTCATTTTCGTTTCTTATAAGATCCTCGGTCGTTAAAATTCCCTTCACAAAATACGCAGCGACTGATCGTCTTTCATGAGCATTATGATAGAAGTGAGGAAGTAAGAACACTAGCAAGATTCCCTCTATGGCAGCTGCCCAGGAATTTTAAAATATCTTCCAAGACGATATTTCGAGCGCTCAAAATTTGCTGTGATATTTTTATTTTTCAATTTGTACCCGTACTATTGTGTTGTACATTAATGGGATTACATTTTCGCAATTAATAATATGTAATTAGTATTATTCCTGAGTAATCGTTGCACAGCTTCATAATTCTAGTACCCATGGAATATTTCTTTCCGTCTAAAGATGAATGCTAAGAAGTAAAGATATGAAGACTACGCTTTCTACTAGAAATCTAGAGGTAAATACTTGATAAATCAAATCAGTTTTCACATTATTCGAATATCATTTAGAACAATGCATACTTATGATTTTAAAAAAATATTTTGGGCGCTAGGAACTCCTCAGCCTCCTCAGAGCGAAAAAACCTGTCTTCCCATGATAACCACAAAAAACTCTTCTGTCTTCTGGGTGACAAAATCCATCAGCACAGCCGTTTGTATGCATGAAGATACATACATTGTACTATGGATCGATCCCAAAATAGACGCGGAAATCCACAACGAGACGAGGAAAATGGACTATTGGCCGCCTCTCATTATACTTTTATGAGAGTGTAAATCTTCCGTCTCTCGATAAGAAACAGCTACTTCACAGCTATCTCCCTCCAAAGAATCCTTAATCCAACGCTCAGAATGGTAGCAACCGAATGACTATAAGAAGTGTGGATCAGTGAATATTCTAAACAACTGTTTTTCAATTGACCACACACCTTCCTTTTTAAAAGAAGAACATGTCCAAGAGCTTCATAATGATCTTAATCGTCTCATTTTCCCATACATATTAAGCATGTTCAGCCATAGAGAGTTTTAATTTTTTACTCTTCACATCATCACATTTCTTGCCAATAACTTTTATTTTTCAATAGTCGTGTAGATGTGTAATTTAATCGTAAAGGACCTATGATACAATAAAAATTCTAACTACTTTTGTCTGAAACCTAATCTAACCTTTTAAAGCAAAATCACTTCCTTCGCTTCCAAAAACATTGATTGAAACAATGAGTACGAATTTGTTTGTATCCTGATAATGGATATTTCTTTTTGATATGAAGTAGTTTTTTGCAAAGATACTTTATTTAAGTTTCAAAGTAATAGATAAGAGATGAAAATGATACGGATCCTTTGCCAAAGTAGCTAAATGATGAGCATAAATTACGCTTCATAAAATTTCCTGATAACTACAATACAAATTATTTTCGTCATATTTTTCTTTCCTTTTCCTTTTCGACATTCTTAGGGTATTTTTCGTTAGACTAATTATTGATAATTCAACTATGAATTAAAATTTTTATAATAACTAATTGATATGTAAATGAAAATATCCTATGGTAAAATGACCCGTTGCAATAGAATGCGTTTACTATTATTTTAATGGCGAATCAAGAAATAAATGCAATTCCCATAAAATAACATGGGAATTTTTGTTGATTTTAAATATTTAAGATCTTCAGTGGAAGTTTCGATGACAAAATTAACTGTATTTTTCATAGTACTAAATCTTAGATTCTTCTCCATACCTTCCTCTCTGAATAATTCCTTGCGTATGATAATGTCTTTATATCAAAATTACCACTTCATTTATATAATTTGAAACTATTTAGATGAATGGTTTGTCATCTATGAGTTGCTTTGCCTTGCTTTAATCCTCTCATATTCATTAACCGAAATGTGAGTGTAATGTTAGACGTCATTGGATGACGCTTTTAACATTGGAAAGTGTTCTCAGCGTATCTTATATATGTGCATAATTAAAATAGTCGAATTTTGCATTTGAATATCGAGCGGGCTTTAATTCGGCTATACCCTATATTCAAAGACTACGCACACTACTTGCATGATTCACTATGGTATTTTCATCTGATTTCGTTCTTCTCGATTCTAATTAGGCTATGAAGTGATCGGTTAGAACCTAAATTACCGAAATGAGTAAAGTAAATTTCATAAGGTTTGAAAAAAAATATTTTTATTCATTTTTAAATAAGTACTTCGCAACTTGTAACGAAAAGAAATCTTCCTTAGTTTACTTTATCTGTCACAGTTTTCAGAGTAACCGCGAATAATTTCTGTGTAACGCTGGTTGCTTTCTCGTCCTATTTTTGGAAAATTTTTGAAAAATTAAATTCGAATAAGTGTTTTAAATTACTATTCGGAGGGATAAAGAATTGCTATAACCGGTTCACAGGCGGTTAACCGGACGCAACGAAACTGACGTATATTTTCTCGTTGAACCGCAAAAAAGTCGAAGTTGAAGCGAAAAATGTAGCGGATCCATGGTCTCGCAGTTAAAATTGCAAATTCAGAAATTGCCAGCCATTAACAAGCAAGTCAGCGTTACCTCGGATGCAATACTACTGAAGCTGGTACTACGGGCCGTTTCTTCTTTTACTCATCTAATACATTTCGCATCCGGTTCTGAATAGAGAACCTAAATAGAACCCAAATATCTTCTATTTAGGATAAACCAGAGATACCCCACTTTTACCATAAAACCACACAAAGAAATTCGACCTGGATATCAAAACCTATCTCCCATTCATCTTCCTCTCGAGAAAGCCGCAACTCTGGACAAATAAAGCTCCCTTTTGCTCCATGTGTTATTCACGGCGTACTTGTGACTGCAGGTCATCGCTGCATGAGGATCCCACTCGATGTTTATGTATGGGAGTTCCCAGTGTCCAATTGGCGCGGTCCTTTTGTGGAAGCAGATGCCCTTTCCAATCGGACGTCGCCATCTTGCCCTCCAATATTACAGCGGCCGCAATGTCCTGACGGTTGTCATCTGCTTTGTTATTCGGATCCCAGACGGCCATAGCGGAGAACCGCTACTGTTAAATGCTTCCGAAATAAAATGCGCATATCATGCATCAACGATTGAGAGCTTTATCTCACGGCTGAGAGAGCCTCCGAAAGGTTGGGATGGTCACGATGACAAGATGTGATGTGGTAACTCGCTTCTTACGCTGCTGGCGGTTTTATCTTTTGATGTCCGATTTTTTCGGGATGCTCTTCAGCTACCCCACTGGTGAAATATTTTCTGTTTGAGACCGCAAGGAATAACAGCGAACGCACGTTTATAAGGTTTCTATTCTACATTTTTTTCGGAACTTTGCGGCCACCGCAATGAAGATTTCTATTCTAGGAAAATATCAGCGACGAAACTTTCTGAAATTTTCGGAAATATATCCCAAGAAACAGTAAAATTGTTCATTTCCGTAGTAGTTCTTTCAGAATGAGGCAAATTCTTTTCAATTCTATTCTAATGTTTTCTGGGATCACAGACCTGAACTTCGCTACGATGATGATTTCTATTCGAGGAAAACTTTACTTTGCCAATAGTTCTCAGAATTATTTCACACAAAACGTTAAAATTTGTTCATTTCCGCTGTAGTTCTTATAGAATGAGGCAAATTCTTCTAAAAATAAACCAATTTATAGAGAATATATCAAAGATCATTCACGAAATTATATCGCCTTTGATATCCATACTAAAGTTAAATACTCATGTTTTATATCATCTCATTTATTACGACATCTTGAGTCAGTTACCTTTAGCATAATCGGTTGGTAAAGCAGGTTTTACACTAAAATTGTTCTGTAAATGTGTGAGAGGTATGTTTATGAAACCTTTTTATTGATAAAAGGAATCTCTACAGAGTATGATGCATTAATAATGCTGATATATGGTGGTTGATTAACAAACATGTCGAAAATACTGGTTCCAAGAAATATTCTGTGGGGAATAAATAAAGAATGATAGCTGCATAGAATTTTCAGTGTACCGTAAGACAACGAATACTGATCATAAGATCTACGGTTCATTGAATCACTCTCAATCCCATAAGCTTGTATCTTTTCATTTTAAGGTTCATCATCTTCTTAGTTTC
This sequence comes from Pachydiplax longipennis, assembly GCA_036926295.1. NCBI lineage: Eukaryota > Metazoa > Arthropoda > Insecta > Odonata > Libellulidae > Pachydiplax > Pachydiplax longipennis. The sequence continues at coordinate 7,477,006 of JAVFKF010000017.1, read as the reverse complement.
TTCCTTTCACTTTCAGATTTTGTAACTTAGTTAAATACCATTAAATATACTGTTTTGAATTGCTTGTTATCGTTGACACTCTCCCTCGAAAGAATAAGAGGAAAAAGACTATTTCCAAAATATTGTAAATGAGATATAGCCAATATTTCCAACAATGTTCAGAAGAATGTTTTTATTCATAGGGTAACTATAACCTTATGGTATGAGACCGGGAATTATCAAATTTTGAAGCCAATAAATACGTTGTCTTAAAACTTACTCTTAGTTAATTTCATGTGCTTTTAAAATATTTAAGTGTATGCACCGTCGAAGCTTTATAAAAACTTACATTTAAATTACTTCCATCATCGAAGTCTCCGTTCCTTGCATTAATTTCTTTCTTTTTGTTTTTTATCAAACTGGGAGTGGAAAATTTTGATCAGGACCATACGTTGGACCGAGAAAGTCTCTACCAAAACAGGACTATGTCAAGCCCATTTATACATTTATATTCATATCTATGAGCGTACGACAATTACTATCGTTTGATCTTCATCTTGGATTTATCAAAAGAACCAAGTTTTAATTTTTCAACAGTTCCAACATTTTCTTTAAAACTCCCTTGTAGCATTTTATGTAGATTTTTCTGTAACGTGTGGGAAATTCATTTAATGCCGTATATACAGACCAATATATAGTAATTCATAAATCGGTATACCTCAATATATATATGTTATCTATCAATTCATAAAGGTACACCTGAACTAAAAAGCTGCAAATTCTGTGAAGTGAAGAATAACTAGGTAATACCAATGCAGGTTTTATGAGTCACACAATTTGCCAATTCCAACTCATGGTAATGGATAACGAATCGAATCTTTCGCTAATCCGAAAAGTACGTTATTTTCGAGGCATCCGTAACTGGATCCTCGAGGAAGCTACCGGTTCCCTCCCATCTAAGAGCAGCCAATAGAAAATCCAGCTCTTTATCACGTATCATCTGCCGCACATTGGGTTCCACAAAAACCTCGGACCACATAATAATATTCATTAAGGTTGTCCCAGTGCTCAACAATCCGTCGCTGATTCGATGGGACTTCCCCTTCTGCTAACTTAGGCGTAACAATCAGTCGAAGCTCCTCCTCGGCTCACCACAGTGCGGGGACCGATGTTCACTTTTTTTGCCTCCCTTTTTCGGAGGAACTCCTTGTCGAATGGATTCTCCGTCCCGACGGCTTGATTTTCCGGATTCCCTCTCTCCTTTTCCGCTTAATCCTTGCTCATGAAATAAGTCTTTTATGGTTGCGTAAAAGGTGGGATTATCCACTGTTAAACACGCGCGTATGCCCTTTGAGGCCGCGTGAACACGGATGTTGTGATGACTTGGACGTTGATGTATCTAAATAAAGTGGTAGATTTTGGAGATGGTTGAATATCCTTTACTAAACGGATAAATAAAATAATCTCCGTAGCGATCCTAAAAGAGGAGAAAGAAAGATCTTCGACAAGAGAATAGTTGGTAGGATCGAAGAAAAAGTCCTCGAGCGATGTTACTTTGCGCCAGTTGGGCATCTCCTCAAGTATGTAAGTAGCGTATGGAATCCTGCAGAAAAGTGTTGCATTTGGGAAAAGATACAACGAAAGGCAATACGCTCTGTAAAGAATTGCTATGACAAATCGGTGAGCGTTACTCGGATGCTTTTCAGGATAGGAATCTTTAGAAGAAAGAAGGTCCAATCAAAGATTCAACTCATTCAATGAATTCAGAGAAAGCACTTTCATAGAAAATGTAGCCGATATTCATTGTTACAATTTCGAGTTAACTTATTTTCAATTGCGAAATCAATTATCTTGCTGTCACAGAAGTTTGAATCTCTCTGGGAGGCATATCAAAAACTTATTTCGTTCTGGACGTAAGCCGGTTGATCAAATAATTGACCAACGCAAATGCTTACGAAGCGCTACTTTAAAAATATTCTTATTGAAATTTTCTGAAGGTTATTACTTCTAATTTTCCTTGAAAGAGTAAAGCACAAATTTGGAATGTTTAAAGGAGAAAGAAGTTTGTTAGTAGAGAGGTTTAGTCTTCTATGTAGTATTCCATTTTCTCATTCATTATATTTCTAATTCATATTCTGAGCATCGATCAGTATCATTCAGTATTTTATCCTACATTCGAGCAAAAAAGTTGTGAACCCACTTTAATTACATTACTTTCTATTATTTTTGCTGCTTACAAGCTATCATCTCTTCCGTATAATTTTTTATAATAAGATAAGTTAAATAGGCTTTTGAAGAAAAGTTAATGATTCTTAATATGAAATTTGTATTTGAATACTTCAAGTTATACGGCTTCTGCTTTGAGAGGTCTTGAATTTAGAAAACTGCTGTTACTGTCCATCAAGTATTTTAATATTATTAAACAAAATAAAGATCAAGGAAACAAATTACTAACTAGAAATCTGATAATTCTGAATATTATCAATAATGTGAAAAAATGAAAAAGTTGCAAGTACCCGTACCACGTAATTGTATATTCATTTTTTCACATTATGGAGTTCTACCACGACGTCGCGCCTGAAGCAATGGATACTATATTCTCAATATAATTTCTTTGAATTTCTCTGTTTAACCTATGAATTTATATGCCAAGTAATTGACAATTGAGCTACTTAAACCCCTGTGCTAATTTTAATCCTTTTTTCATTCTAAGTCCCCCCTCATCTTTTATAGCTGCACTCTAATATTTCAATAAAATCCGACGCTCATTTCACTTGGTATTCGTTTTCAATTATCGGTATATACTAAAAGATTATTTTACAAGTTAGAATCGAAATCAAAATGCAAACATGCGAGGCAATTCCCAATGCTTATGTATACTTATAATATATAACTTATAACTTTGTGAATAATTTTTAAGTAAACTACATCATTACAACTGCTCCACTTTTACTCTTCAAAATTCAGAAATGAAGAGAAATCTTATTATCACGTAAAATTCTCGTCAACCAATTTCCGTGGAAACAGTAGAGCGTTCGAAGATTCAGATCATTCAAATTTAATCTTGCGGAACGAAATTTTTAATTCTGAATCCCAGCTAATATTCTTGGAGCAATATGCTAATATACGTCAAAATGATATTTTATCAGTTATCTTTTCGTGTCAGCTCCAAAGCCGTCACTGTCGTTTTTTGCTGCCGTTATCCGAGATATTTTTTCGCTCAGATTTCTCAGAAAAGTTCGCAGATGCTCTGCATGCTGTAGTGGAAACGTCAGAGAAGAGCGTTAGAAACATCTTCCAAAGCTGTGGCAATGTTAGAAAGAATTTCCTTCAAGTTTTCTACACTTTTTGGAGATATCCTTTATGCCAACGGCCCTAAAAGCTAGATACCCACAACCAAAGTGTGCTAGTTCTTCATTAAGCTAGGTATTAACATTTACGAACTCTATTGTGACTGGATTTTTGAATTATCAATACGATTAGAACAATTTAAGGATACCGTTATATTATTCACTCACCTGTTTAAATGCCTCTTTCTGAAGAAATAGTACCACATCTAAAGAGAATCTCCTGGAACGATACTTGGTGATATTCAAATCGTAACTTATTACTGAAATTGACAAAAATATGTGTATGATATGCCTCGTATTGCTTGTGTTTTATTCATTTTTTTTTTTTTTTTTGAGCTGTGATAACAATATCTTGCGTGAACAGTGTGCTGCGTTAGACAAAGGATTTTTCGTTTTATTTCTCATAAAGCGTTTGACATCGTGTCTGTTCGTTTATGGTTTATGTTTGCATTAGTATCCTTGAGAATCTATAAAAAGAATCCTCATCCGAAATATTCTTCATCTACATTCAGCGATCGTTTTGTCATATCCGTACGGCTCTTCTTTTCATTCTGCTTACAAAAGCCTACTTTGAATTCTTTTATAATTGTTACAAACCACTTTTGTCAGTATCTTATATCTACTGATCGTAGGGACGGATCTAGAAATTTTCTAAGAGTTATAACTAGAATACTTATCGGAAAGTAATAAGCATACTAGCGCTTTACTTTTCTTCGATTTAATGTTAAAATGCCACATTGTCGTGAAAAATCTAACTGGTGTAAACTAATTGTGGAAACCTCTTTGCTATCAGATTTAGAACTCCTCGCCATTTAACAATTCAATTGCTTGTTTTACAAATTCATCAAGTTGGGGAGCTATTGCCCTCCGTCGAATCCACCTATTTGTGGTGATCTTTATTAGAGAAACATTTTAAGTTACAATATGTCACCTGTGTTTAACAGGTTATAAACTTCATTTTATTGCCCATTTTGGAAAATTTTATTAAACTTCTAATTCTCTTCCAATTTTTAACTCCTAAATGCAAGCAACTAGATGTACTCGTATAATATAAACAAAAATATTGCACCTATATATCTTTATTGGGCAAAATTGGATGTACATAGTCTTATCTTCCATTAATCCTTGTCAGAAATAAATACGAAATACATTAACTTAATGTAAATTTTAAACAATAGTATGAAAATTAAAAAGAAAATGAAAGAAAGGGCAGTTTAGTAGAGAGAAAAAACTTTAATTTTTATCATAGTTTTTAAATATCCACTTCAAGAGAACATCACGAAGAGAAGGAGAGTAATAAAAACGTACGAATTTTTCGAAAGAGTAAATGAAAGAGAAATAGATTACAACACAGTAAGAAGTAAAAATCATAAAAGTAATTTATGTGTACAGTATGTATCGGAACATAAGTATTTTTTGTCATTAAAAGCTAAAAAGGAAGTTATGTATATTGTATAGTATAAATATTAGATTCACATTCAGATGAGTTGAGATTCAGATGATGATACCAGTCTACTAAATATTCGTAGTGCTCCAGACTTTTGGGGTACCTGAGCAGAGAAGAACGCTGCGCTAGGCTACCGCTGTTTCCAGGTGATGAATATTGAAGCGGTGGGGAGATGAGTGGGTCAGGTATGGAAAGAGAAAAGGTAGGGAAGAGGCTGTTTTCATAAGCATCCGAAATGTTAGTATGGGCTTGTCACCTGTAACTTTTGTGAAGAGGTCCCTTTTCGGCGAAACCAGTAAGCGTGCTAATTTGTGGGCTGTCTGGTAAGGAAAGGGTTCTTCATTCGAGTTGAGAGGCGAAAAAGGAAAAAATCCCTTTGTGGCAAATGGAGCGAATGTGGCGCCCGAGGAAATGGCGGTAAAGGAAGCCTAATTCCGACAAATCCGGCGGAATTGGAAGCGTCAGAGGGAAAGTTGTAAACATTCTTGATTGAAGGGGTTTTCTGAGGAATGCGAATTGCATGTTTGGCTGTCGGTACTCCGTGTGTACGTGACGATGTTTTTTTGTCACCACGCGTAAGCAGATCGGAGCACGCTTATTTGTCGCGTCGCCAGATGTCGCCCAGGACGGCCTTGGGTTGCTATGAGAAGTTTTTTCATAGAGACAATAGTTGAGAATTATTTGGCATCTACTTGATTGCATGTTGGAATAACCACGGAAAGGGGATCTAGAAACTTTCCGGGCGTTAGTTTTGTTACCTACCTCAAAGTAACAATAATATTTGTACCTTAATTCTCTACAAACTGTTAACAGACTCTATCGTGAAGAAAAACCCAATAAGCTTAAAGTAATCGTAGAAGCACTTCACTATTAGATTGTAGCCAGTCATTCTTGGCAAATTAATTGCTTAGCGAAATACTCAAGGGGATGATCGTCCCCCCTGGATCCTCCAATGATCAACTCTTCTTACCCCGACGTTGTAAGTGTAAAGAAGCAGATAAATGAAACCATACTATTTCGAGTATTTTTTTTATAAAAGACAAAGAACTTATAAACAATCACATTCAGGAATCTGTTATTTGAAAACTGCTTATAGTAGCTAAAAGAAATATGGTTATAAAATTTGTAATGTTAAAGGATTGGGCGAGAAAGAAAAATTCTGTTGCTATTCCAGTTTCATCTTATTACCAGTCCGATCCATGTTGATATTTTTCACTTTTATATATACTTGATGAGAATTTTTAAAAACACATCTTTCTTGACAGAGAAAGATTTAGATAATTTATTGTATATTAAACATTTCATTATATCGGTTCCCTTTAACAGAAAGCAAAATTAACAAGTTATAGACTTTTGCATAAAAGTCTGTTTGCGAAGTTGACTTACATGCGGTTCGCATATTTTTTTTACATACAGAAAGATTGGAAGCTGTTACAAATTTTTTAAGTGAATGTGGGAGTCAGGAAATCATTTGATAAAAATCGTGATTCATTTATTAGACCCCATAGGCTCCATTGCTCAGTATTTTGCGATTAGACTCTTTAACCCTGAAATAGAAATCTTCCGCTAAATAAGACGTCGAATCATGAAGTTTTTTAAACGAGGGAATTGAATAAAAAACGATTGCCTGGGAGATGCTGAATCCGATATTTATTAGGAAAACAAAAAGAATGACAGAAAATTTTCATTAAAATATAATATCTTTATTAAACATTTATAACTACCAATTCAAGAAAATATCAGATACTGAAAAATTGATATTTCTTTCACTACTATAACTTTTTTATTTAACTTCTACCACCATCCCTCCCAAGCCTCCCTATGAAAAGAATACTTGGAAAGATTTAATAGTTTAGTAAATTTTCTAATTCATATACGATTCGTAAATATACTCTTTGATCTCATTATATTGCAGTTTCTTTTAAGCTTTCATTGCCAAAAATAAATTATTGTGGATGCTTACACTGCTTTTTTTCTATGGTAACCAACCTTTTAGTTTTCTCAAATTTAAGCCAAAGTACTGGATTTCGTAATAATAAATTTATCGAGCGAAGGAAGCATAGAATGGGAACACTGAAATCCACAAATGCAGCACAATGGAATTAGTCTCTGGACAAAGCGTAGAAATACCCATCCAGATATTAGCGATTGAGCAAGGGATTTCGAAGAGCGAGATCCATATCGCTTAAAAGCCCATAACACCAACAAAGAAAGCCCTCTCAAACGACACACTAATTACCTGGAAACAGCGGTCCTCAAAGGACCTCATTATTTCGTCTGGCGACAAACTTTCCAACATCGTCTTCGCCAGCAGATGCAATCTCATGTCAGCTTGCTTGCATCTCTTAAGGACATGTGCACGATGCTTGGATAACGGAGCATTTGGCCAAAAAAGACTTTTTAAATGCCTCGGTCGGCTGCCCCACCAGGAAAAGAACATCGTGGCTTTTTGTATTTGGGACGCCGTCATAGGTAAGGAGCCAGAAGGCTAGCATCCTCCCCCTCAGCATCTCGATCCGAAGGTAATTCGATACTCCAGTTTGGTCCATACGCCCCTCCCCTCCTCCTCTCTTCCACCGCCTGTTTATTCCCAACTACTCTCTTCGGCATTTCCTAGGGGATCTACTCTTTCCTATTGATTTGCTCTAACTTACATAACCTGAATTATTACAATGTGTACCAGTGGATAAGCCGAGGGAATATCAGCGGATTCGTTGCATTAATAATTGTTATGATCAGAGACGCCCCTGCGTATATTGGTTCCCGGTAGTAATCTCTCCTCTCTCTTCTCATGTATATATATACTTGTAAATTTCCATTATTAAACGACTTATTTACTTTTTTTCGAATGAAAAAATATTGGAATCCATTAGAATGAATCTAAGAAATAGGAATAGTAATAGAAATAATAATAGAATAATAATAATAGAAAAATCTATGAAGGTTTTTGTACTTTTTTTCGATCACATTGCTTTCATTCTCATATTAAAATATCAGAAAATTTATTGTGCTTGCATCGAGCTTTCTTGATGTATTCGATATATCGCAGGTAACTGTTTTTCTGCTCAACTTTCGAATGGTTTTAATTTCTCAATATTATCGATCAAATTTTCTTCACTATCACATTAAAATTTAAGACAGTTTGTTGTAATTTAGAAAGCGAATGTATCCTAACAATCGGAAATACTATTGTTGAGACCGAATGGTTAATTTAACTTCTATCTGAAAGTAATTCAGGAGGTTAACTGAGGAAACATTCAACCATTAGACTTCTTATCATACACTGTTTTGGGGTCATTGATTCCCTTGAACACTTGTGTTAACGATCAGGGAACGATTCTTATAAACAATCTTAACCTATCTTTTCTGTACATTATCCCAAAAAATTGTTGAGTGAGCTACTAATTCATTAATGTATGAAACGATCATACTCTATCGTTTAGTTGCCTCAGCAAGCAGTCGATGCCCAATGTAATGAATCCCTCAAACCACGGCGCACCGGGCAACTGCCATGCTCGCATAAGTCTCGGACCCGCTCTTGTTGTGCTTATTTATTCACGTAAGCCATTCACAAAACTCATAAAATTCACACTAAGAATACTGAAAGAAAAGTGGATCGAGTAGACTCGTAGCTGATTTTATTTTTTTAGAGATTGCATGCATCCTTATAAGCAATTAAGTAATATTCTTTCATAAAATCAAAATTATAAAATTTTCTTGAATTGCTGAGAATTGATCAATAAATTTTACGTTAAAGAAAGGGAAAATTTTCGTTGCGCTGTATAGCTGGACAACCGACCGTTGTGAAATGTTTCCAAGTTTTGCAAGATGGATTGTCCTGCTCCAACCACCTCGTTATATTTAAAAAATATCTGAAAGTACTTTATGCACTCTCTTGATTTGATATATAATATATAAGATATGACAATCCTTATTTGTCAACAGCCAACGCAATAGAATTAGAGTATTGTCTTGCTTTTCCAATAATCCCACACCCCCAAGGTTTTGGTAATAGTGATGCTGTTTTCTTTGTATTGTCGGGTAGACCCCACTTCTTTCGTTTCTCTTTCTGTTCCTTTTTTCCTTACCGACTTTATCTCATTCTTCTTTTCGTTTCTCTATCATCTCAATTCCTATTTTTCTTGGGCTTCTCATCTTTCTCACTTTCTTTGAAGAGGAAAATGCCTTACATTATGCCCGCTCTTGACTGCAGTCCAATGAGCTTATGGTTCCTTAAACATAACAAGAAGTTTGCCGCTCTTGCCGTCCCATTCACTGTCATCTTTCCCTCCTGCTTAGGCAGCGGTTTTACCGAAAGCGGCGTCCCAAAGGCCTTCTGGAGTATTATCTGCACCCATCTCGCGGCAGGGGGCGCCGCTGTTTTCCAAGGCGAGGAAAAGAGCAACAACAAATTACCACGATTATCTGCTTGGTTTGGGAGTTGAGTTGGTGTGGGAGGGAAAGATGCATCTCTGGTAACCCGCAGCTTGCATTCTCCAAAACGTTTGTCCACCGCCGCTGCCCAATGCTTGACCATCCGCGGGGTTACCAACGTAACAGTTTAGAATAATAATAACAAAACGTATTTATTTCAGGACGATATTGAGACTTATAAGTCTCTTCTTACATAAAAACCTGTATAGTTTTTGTGCATATTCTCATTACACGCACATTTTATTTCAATAATCACCTTTATTAGTTTCTCTAATTAAACTTGCAAGTCTATATCATTATTAGCATCCTGGTATTTGAGTAATAATATTTATCCACAAGCATAGCTAAGGAAAATAATTAAGATATCCTTGCACATAAGGGCGTGCACTCAGGAAAAATTCCAAAGAAAAGCGGACTTGAAGAAAGTCTGACAGGACCAGGAATCGAGCCCGGGACCTTCCTCTATCCGTAAGCCTTCTTTATCCAACTAAGCAATCCGGCCAGAAAGTTAGTTGGATAAAATGGCCACCGGGATAGAAGAAGATCCCGGGTCGATTCCCGGTCCCGTCAGACTTTTTTCAAGTCCGTTTTTCCTAACGTCACAAAATTACTCGGGAACTCTTTGAACACACAGTTATTGCCCAGTGTTTTTTTTTACTTCAATCAAATATAAATTCTGAAGAAAAATTTTAACATTCATTGAGCAATCCCCAACAGATTTTTTAATAGTTTTTATCCGCTCTCTCTTAAATAGCCTTATAAAAACGGTCTTGCATGAATATGGCTTCTGTTTTTCTTGATTGTGATTCTCTACTAGGTCATCAGCCCTTTCTACGGGATATATCACCCTTGATGAGGTATAAGAATAAAAAATGCGAGCATAAGGGTTAAGGGTCATTTAAAACTTGTTTGGTTGGCCACTCCGTCAAGCTATTCTGCATGTTACCCCATTTTCCCCCTAATCCCCCTAGTCCCTACCATATCTAACTTCATCCCTTATTTGCTGCCCTAACATATTATTCACCTTCCAGATATATCCCTCCCCACCTTCCCACCGACCATAATGGATATTTGTTCAATGTTTAGATTAGTTTCCTTTGTGCCGTCACTCTACCGGTAATGAAGTTAAGAGGGAGGGTCGGATAGGGTTCTAAGCGCGAGTTCCATGCTATGGACCCTAGATCCCTTAGGGATGAGAGTTGAATGCTCGGAGAGGTCAATGGAAGCCCCTGAGGAAGGAGTATCATGTCTCTTCGGACAAAGGCACACTCCAGAGACTTCTTTCAGTATGGCTTCCATTTGAGATTGGTGCCGTGAGGAAGCGATTTGCTCCTTTTTCGGTGAATCAATTAGTGCAGTGGTTCGGTTGTCCTCTCCGGAAACCGAATTCTCCAGGGATTTTCTTGTGAATGCATCAGGAAGTGTGCTGATTTGTTTCTAATGCCCGTCCTGATCCTGAGACATGGAGGGCATCTGAAGCGTAAGTTGGTTTCCTGTATTTTCGCCGCAACATTCAATATTTTCGCTTTCATTCACTCTGCTAGCCACTCTCAAAACGTTTACACTACTAACCGAAGGTTTCAGCAACATCTGAGAAAAATATTTCATTTTACATTTTGAGAAAGGGAGCAAGAATTCTTGTAGATTTTTTTATTATGAGATAGATTCTTCGTTTTCTTATGAATTACAATTTCAACTTATTTACGAACTTGATTCATTCGCCGAGGAGCTTTCAAGTTAGTTCAAAGAGTAGTCCTGAATACTTGCAATTTTCCGAGATTCGTAAATTTTTTCGGTGATTTCACTAAACTCCTGTTGCCAATTTTAACTTCCATTTGTAATTATGAAATACAGATAGTATTTCAGGAAGGATGAAGGGCATTTCACAACAACTTCAGTTTCATTAAAATTTTGTTCGACGCTCCTCCTGTATTTCTTTGTCTAAGATTGCTGAGTTTTTCAGGTTAACGATTTTGCGCGTTTGAGTTCGACGATTTTTGGTGACCTTTTTTCAATTTTTGGCTAGATTTCATAAGCAGTTTATTTCATAGAATCAATCCATTTTTGGCATTTTTACTCGCTGTTCTATAAAATCTAAGATTCCCCAAGTTATCAATACTCAACGCTGTTTATGTGTTAGTTATTATTTTCTTAGTACACATTTCAATTTTTTAAATGTTATTCATTAACTATCATTAACGCTATAAACGAGTGGTCATCGAAATATTTTTTCAGAACTTCCTATTGCTACCACCCAAATAGTTATTTGATAACTCAGGAGAAGCAAATCATTAGATTAACCCTTGAGTAGTCGTATTAAGTAAAACGATATTTTCTTAATGGAATTATATTTTGAGGTTTGATACGAGAAAAAAAATAAACGTAAGCTTTTCACCTATGTGTAGATCATTCTTTTGAGTCGAAACTGACGGCAATGTATGCAACTCTTCTAAGACATATGTTTTCATCCTAGGCAGGTGTGTACGTCATTGGCAATTCAAGCTATTAATAATGGATGTTTTACTGAAAATCATTGTTCTTAGTTTGCACCTAGTTCGAATATGTTTATGTTATTTTATTTCGCCATCGCCTTAAGATATATAAAGACATGTATTAATTCACTGTAAAAACAATTATTACACGTATTAATTATTACGTATTAAAATCGTTCTATATTACAACAAATTTTTATCTTAACTGCTCTTTATCTAACATAAAATTTGCTCCAATCTTCTCATACATCCGCCATAGGAATTAGAAACAGTTTTCCATTCTTCCACTTCTGTTCGTACGTTTCTCTTCTTTCATAAATCTCGAATCTTCATTCACTGAAAACCCGCCTCCATCCCCAATGAATTCGCACCCCATCTGCTGCCGCTCATCCAACAGGCGCGTATTCGATCAAAAATCACTTTTAACCTTCGTGTCTCTCGAAAATCTCCCGAACCGTGCAAGACATTAACAGTACCACGGAAAAAAATCACCGCCTCAAAACTACGTGACAATAAGAATACGGCATCATATGGGTCTCCGACTTTATTATGCACGGAACGTATAGAGTTTCGAGACGCGATTTTTTTATCTCGGCGGCTCGCTAAATGATGGCAGGGCAGCTATGAGGAGACCAGTGGAGACAAGCGCCACACGAAAGGTAATTCTAGACGTTAGGGGGTGTGCTGGACTGATATTAAAAGGATGGGGTATCGCCACCACACCTGCTGCCCCCATGTCGTCACTCGATCAGCATATTACTAAGCATATGGCACCATTTATACAGTCCGTGACTAGTCTAAAAGGTTTTTCGGATCAATTTTCTTTCACGCTTTGGAGGGATAGCGAAATCGGTCCACCGCTATGTCTAAGACGACACTGTTCATCCAGGTTGATACATAGCGTTCTCCAAACCAATTGGTGATCTTTGTGGAAGAACCTAATTCCCTCCTGTGTCACAGGATATATATACGGTGAACATGAGTCCCTTGTTATGAAGGACAGCCCTAAATTCAAAGTTACTTCATAATTATAAGTAAATTGAATCCTTTCCGTGATTTTTAACGAATGTTTGAGCTGATTATTAATTTAATTTTTTGATTTAAACAACTTTAGGAGCAATCTAAGTACTCCAAATTCCTACTAAATGGAAAGCGAACTCATATTAAATTTAATTGCAATATAAATTGAGCAAATATCAAGGTGGAAACAAATTCTTCAGGGCTTTTGGATGCAAAGCTGGAATCATTTCGCATTAGGAGAAAGCGGTCACGGGTTTGATTTCAGTTGGAAGCCCATGTGTGCGAAATGATCTAAGTTATCGAAACACTTTTTACTTTGCTGTAGAATACTATACTATGAAATTTCCACTTGATACATTACCACGATATGCTAAAAAAATATATATTGTTCTCAGGATATCCATCCATTCTTTTTATGATACATTATAATTTTTAATATTTAGAATGAGTTATTTGCGAGCCATTGTAAATTAATGAGAACTTCATTATCCTATCGACAAAATAAATTCATCTGAGAACGTATGTGAATGGAGATAATTTTACGTTAAACCATAAAAAATATATCATTAAAGCTATTATAATAAATTGTAGTAAAGATTTTTCAAGTCTTGGCATTCGATTTCCATTTGTGAAATAATCGATAAATATCAAATTACTTATCATGTCCTTTCTTTTCCTTTGGTTCGAATTCTAATTTCGCATTCATTCTTCATTTTAACCAAAAATACGATCGATTTAAAACCAGAGTATTACTCTTAGATGTATGAACATACTTTACGGCAATACTACGAAAAGAATATTTCATCCTTCAGCCTTCATTAGCGGAATAAAAGTACCAACGAATGCAATGGTCTTTGAGAAAATCAATGCTTCCGTAACTACTACATTGTTGGTTAAATAAGTCACTAATAATGCTATAGGGACGTGGTATCTATGAATCAAATAAACTGTTATTCATTCCGAAGTTATATAAATTCTGAAATTGTTTTATTTATTAATTACGGTTACAAATCAGTTGATTATTTACTTAATTAAACTTAATAACTGTTTTGAGTGAAAATGAGTATTATGTACGATGAATAAATAATCATCGTTCACTCCATTTTACGTCTAATTTCGATGTTCGCGTGATTGCAAACATACCGTATTTTCCGAAGTTCTCCTCCTCGAGGTCCAGTAAGCTCATCTTTTAGCTGAAACCTATCCACTGCTCATCGACGCTATAACTTTCCCTCAATCACCTCTTTGATCGCATAAGCTTCATGTGACCTATCCATGTTGGCATTCTATCAATTCTATTAGTTTTCTATTTTTTCCAAATTGTCTACCTTTTCACTTCCCAAATTTTCTTACCACTCAATAACTGTAATAAGTCAAACGACAATCATTTAATAAACAATAAATTCCTTGGAGTAAAATATTTATCAATAGGAAATATTTACATATAATAAGAAATATTTTTATGTAATTGGAAATTAAAAACCTAAACTAAGTTTAGGAATGTGGATTCATTTCAAGATAGTACCCACAGTGTCAAAATGAATGTAAAGCATGCTCAAACACACAATGATAAATATAATCAGTCATGAAGATGCCAAAAAGAACTATTTTATAGCAGCCATATGTTCATGCATTGACACTTATCTAAGATGTACAACTCCTCTTACAGAATTTAATACATTAAATTTCCATCCTTCCCTCTATACTTTGCTCATCTCATCTTCCCAGAAGATCAATGCTGTCATCTATTCTTTTTCTACTGATAATCGATCATACTCTCCGAGATTTCGAGCGAACCCGACGTCGCCGACAGCTAATTGCCCCACCCAATGGGTGTTAACCAGCTGTTATTTTTTTGGTTACTCTTACGCCCGAAATCTTTTTGAGGACGTTCATTCTCCCAATTGCGTGAGATGCAAGGGAACAATACACCGCAGAAAAGACTTAAAGCGTGCAATACCTTCCGTTTTTTACTTCTACGAGCTTGTATTTCGCCATGGTATATGTACCATCGCGGACCCCCTGGTAAGAGATGTCCTTTGGAATATCATGCACCTAGTCATGAAATATGCTACCAAAAGTGCTGTAGACAAGCAAACCTAACAAAATGTTAGAGCTATATTTCGTGTTTGAAGTTGTTATTCTTTGATTCCTTCGATGTTTTATGGCAGGAGTCGGAGACCTTTTTGAGGAAAACATCCGATATTTGATGGGTTTATAGAGTGTAACATATTAAGAACATTTTAATGAAAAATATAATGAAAAATATCATTGTATGAAAAACACCAGAAGTATACGTATTGAGATTGAGTCTTAAAGTTGATACACATCAATACCAGTGTAACTTGGCGAGGTTTTAACGTTATTTTTAAACCTCTTTCAGAGCAAATTTATCCATAAATAATTAAATAATCGAAAAAAGCTGGCCAAGAGGCCAATGATGGTTTTCTTGAGTGCGGGTTTTGAAACTTCGCAAGGTTATTGAAAAATTATTGAATTTTATGTACCCGTTTGTAGTTCTTCGACATTCTTGAGCGTTGAAAAGATACATGGCGTCAAACTTCAACAATTTTCACAGAAATGGATTTTCACAGTCTTGGAGTTTTCGGATAAACGTTCAAGTTTACTGCTCTCTGAAGGTTTGAAAAGATACTTGAAATTTATTTCGTCAGCTAGGAGGCCTCTTCATCTCCTATATTTCCCAATTTTATTGATACCGCAAAAGAAAACTCAGCAGTGCAATTGGGAAGTTCTGATTTTTCCGTCATTTTTCGCTTAGATCGTTCACTAATCCTACGCAAATGCGTTTCGAGACTCCCCGAAACTTTATGAGAATTTAAATTTACACCCCCTGCCACACACCGAAAGGCGGTTTTAGGGAATTTATGTAGATTAAGACGAGAAGATATAAGTTATATTACACGACCACCCTTATATTTCGGCCGATTCAACGGTTAGCGATAAATAAGAAAAAACGAGGAAATGATTAATCGGTTTAAGAACTATTTTTTTCCACGAACGATGCACCATACTACTATATAATTAAAAAAAAGATGGGTCGATCGCTAAGTGTTTACTCCCCTGTTAAATATGACCCCTGGGGATACATGGCATTTAATGTACCGTATCTTTCGGAGTATAACATGCCCTATTAACACACGAAGATATTTAAGATGTTAATCACTCACCCACGTATTGGAGAGGTTGATGTAGTATTTTAACTCGTGCGTAATGACACAAGTTTGTATAACAAGTGTGAGTAATGACACGTGTGACTTATCACTCTCTCAATTACTCTCACACAAAGAAACAATCTCCCTCTTCATGCCTCTGCCACTTCTCCTCCCTCCCCTTTCTTTTATTTTTATTCCCACAGGCTGATATTTATTAGAGGAATTCATAGGAGTAGGATTGCACAGAAATCAAAACTTTAACTTCTCCTGGCCTTACATATTTGAGTGTCTGTACATTGATTCAAATTTCTCTTATGGCCTAGGATGCAATTTGTAAAATCTTTAATGATATTATTATTTTCACAATACGTAAGTATTACATAAACTTAAATAAGCTTATATGTGAATAAAATGTTAATTTCATCCAGAATTCATAAGTATTTTACAGCAATGTAATTAAATTAAAAGTTTTTAAAAAAATTCTAAATAATACATTATAAAAAGTTTCCATATAAGTCCAATAATTTATTTTTAACATTTCGATTGCCTAAGATGCAAAAATTAATTACATTGCAGTCAATGTTCCTCAAGTCTTCAAAGTATATAAAAATAATTAGTTGATCATATTCAATGTCTGACAAAAATAGTAACAGATATAGTGAATGATTTCGCTTTTATTCAAGAGAAATCATGAGAATTCCTTGTTTTCTAATGAACTATCTCCAGGAGGTGTGCCTTGCATCCTTCTTTCGGTCGCCAATTAGTTCTTCTGCTTAGGTGATTGCTCCATCCTCAGAACCTGACTCTTGCTCCACTCCATACCCCTGAAACGGCAATTCACTGTATGGGATGTGAGATCCATGTACACCATATGTCTCGTCCTTCATATTTATGCCTTACGTTGCCCCTGAATTGCTCCTTTTCGTTCTGGAGAAAGAACTAGAAATAAAAAATAATGCATGGATTTGGAGTAAGCATTACTTAATTTTAATAATGTGTAGAAATAGAATTTTATATTATCTTTCTTCAGAGCTGCAGTTGTTTCTATAGAAACCTTTCTGCACTTAAAATTATGAAAATATTATAATTATGTCAAGTATTATAGAATATCTATAAAGTTCTGCCAATTTTTCCTTTGCAAAAATATTTATATAACATAGTCCAAAGGCATCGGTCGTCAAGGTGATTGAATTTCTAAAACTCAAAGTTCACACAAATGTCTTTCATTTTATCTAGATTCTTGTTAATTTGAATCGAATGCAATATTACATGACCAAATAAATTATTTTTTTAATTTACCATAATTTAATGTTTATTCGACTTCCTACGACTTTTCTACAATTTTAATTTCCAAAAGAAATATTAATAAAATTCCCCTGCTTTTGGTTTTCATCTTAAATAAGTATGACTATTACCTTTATAATTATCATAACACTAGTATATATGAATCTAATGTAATAATTACCGATGTGTATATATTTATCAATCCGATGTCAGTGATTCCCGTTAGAAATGCATTGGAGAACAATGGAAGATTATTTTCAGGCGCTTCCCGACGTGATAGCATTACGAATTTCCACGAGTCGTTAAAACGTCCAACGGAGTGGAACATATTGTTATTTGTTGGTTTAGTAAGTGTCTTAGCTCGATTCTGGATGACTCGAAATCACGATAATTTGCATATAATGAAAAATAACTCCCTTATCCTCAAATGCAGAAGAAACGAAAATGATTATTCTTAAATGTCGTTTAGATGCCAGAGTTTTTTTACGAAGGTCCCAAAGGGAACCTTGAAACTCAGAAAAGATTAAAAGGCCCAAATAGCATGAAACCTTGGCTATTTATTCTTAGGAAAGAAACAGAGATAGTGAGAGAAGATCTCGCAAAATATCAATCGGCCTCGTGGAAATTCCAAAACTTCCAAAAATTCCAAAACTAGAATAAAAGAATTTACATTCTTTTATTCGAAACGGCAACGTAGAGGACAACGACCTAGAATCGGAAGGCATTTCCGAATAGAAAGGAAAATATTTGGAAGATGGCATCGGAGATAACACGTGAGAAAAGGAAAATGCATCGATGCATCGCCATGCATCTTTTTAACGCTCAAGGATGTCGAAGAACGAGAAAGGGGTACATAAAATTCAATTATTCTTCAAATACCTTGCGAAGTTTCAAAACACCCACTCAAAAAAACCATTTTTGGCCTCTTGGCCAGCTTTTTTCGATTCTTACCCACTGTGCATCGGTGGCTTTTATGTCGTAAATCGGCTGCAGCTCAGCAAATGTCTTAATTTAGCAGATCCTTAACAATTTACCATCGTCCCGCAGCACGATATTTTTTTACACATATATATTTCGTTCTAATATTGCCTACTCATTTTTAATTACGTTTATCTCAAGTAGTTCACAAATCATAACATGTTTCTCTAATCTGTTCCTGAGTAATGATCCTTAATGAATAAAAGTTGGGAATATCATCAACGTCTTTCAGTGCAAGAGATCTGATTCGACACATTTAATGACCTATTTTTATAGAAAATTTTGTCGATATAGCTCAAGAAAGAAATAAATGGCAATTGACAGTTGACAATATTTGTTTGAGCATAAATTAATTTT
Organism: Pachydiplax longipennis; assembly: GCA_036926295.1. Lineage (NCBI taxonomy): Eukaryota > Metazoa > Arthropoda > Insecta > Odonata > Libellulidae > Pachydiplax > Pachydiplax longipennis. Next base: position 7,458,492 of record JAVFKF010000017.1, on the reverse strand, counting down.
GAAAAATAAGGTTAGCTATGAAGATGGAAATGCTCCAAGATTCACATATTTTACATTATTGAAATTTGTAGCGTAGGTTGCTTTCAATTTTAAGTGTGATTTTTGCAGCATATTTTCGCATTTTCATTTTCATTTGTACATTTCATCAATTTAATCAGTAACTTAATATAAGTTTGTTTATTTTAAAATTAACAAAAACCTTCAGAGAGCTTTAAGAAGGTCTTAAAGAAGTCACTTTCCAATTCTGGAATGAGCGGTTAGAGGAGAGAATTTCTTTATGATAGAGATAAAAGAGGTCAAAAGATCAAAGATTAGTTCGCTATAGCTGGGTCCTCCTATCTTCCATACTCGTTATATTGGGAATAATTAACATCGAGTTTGGTGAAAGCGGTCCCGGGTTCGAATTCCGGTGGAGGGGTCACGTTTGAAATGACCTCGGCTGTCGAAACATTTTTAAATTCCTGCTAAAAATTAACACCTGCATCCATTGGAAATGGACCGAGAACTCTCATAATTGTAAGGGGTTTCCTTGTATAATTAATCGTTATCAACAAGTTTTATTGTGTATAGAAATTATTTCGTGATTTCCTGGTGAAATATGCGGGTGAATGCTCCTCGGGTTTCCAACAACCCGATTCGTAGAAATATTTTGGTTTGAAACTCGAAAAACTTTCATCCGTACAAATATATTTAGAAAAACGTCGATACCTTACAGACATTCAAAACTGAACTCTTCGAAATCAAAAGCCATGATAGTCTTCGCCGTAAAACAAGAATGTCAGTTTGACCGATTCAAAGTCACGGAAAGGTTCAAACAGATATTTCAGGAAAACTTTACCCTTTATAGACAGGAAAACGAAAATAATTTTACAAAAACCTTTCGAAAAAAAGTCTCGTTTACTACCATACATTGTTGCCAATTTAAAAATTTTTCCCTTCTTTTAGACTCCTATTTGTCTAGTTTAGCAACTTCTCTCGCTCTACAGAGCATGTTCTACCCTCCTCTAAGCACTCGGTCCATACATGCTTGACTTGTTTTAAGTCAATTTTAATTCAGATAGCTTTGCCTAAATATGACTTATTAATATTAATATCATAAATTTAATTTGCCTTATTTCTGAACTGATCTTCTACTTATTTAAACGAATTTAAATTATTTTGCTTTTAACTGCTTTTTAGCGATTTTTTCTCAATTCAGCGAGTTTTTAGCTATACTTCCGTGTGCATCTTGGGATATGTTAAATAAATTGGCATCCTTGCTTCCATATTCGTTTTGATAAGAATGACGGACGCAATGGCTCTTCCAGACGCTGCCCTTGACAACGGCGGAAAAGGACGAATCGCTTATTTTCAATTTACGATAAGATTCTTGTTCTATAAATAGGGGTTCGTTCGACAGCATCTTTTCTCTCGCCACTGCACATCCGTCGCCCTCTGAGGATGGGCCAACTTGGACATGGCAGAAGTTTAATTCGACTCTTTCGTTGCACTTTACATACTCGGTCATAAATAGAAGGCGGATAGAGCGAAGGAAGGAATTAAACTACGCAATTCTTCCTCGTAGTAAAATCCAAGTGTGGATCCCTCAAATCAACTGTGGATGACGGAATCGCCTCGAAGACCGGACCAATGGTTGTACAACACAAGAAGACCGATGGGAATAGCAAAGGAAATTTGAATCGTGGAGGATACATGTTAGGTGAGCTTCAATCTTTTATATACTTTAAAATCCGTTAAAGATACTCTCGCTTAAGACGTTATCTCGCTTAATACGCGATTTTATCCTGATTCCGGTCCCTTTCACACGAAGCAAATGGTTAAAATACCGCTTAAGACGCGGATTTTTCCCGTCCCCAGATGCACTATAACCCGTTGAAAGCAATCGTTCGCCTCCTTGTCTCTAAAAGGGTTCCTCGTGAATTTTCTATTTGGAGGGACTAATTTTGTGAAATAAAATTCAGACATCACAAAGTAGAACAATCTCGATCCCATTGTGAGAGCTGATACGAACACTGAGATAGAGTATGATCTTCTTTATTACTTTTGTGCTCACGATTTATTTATCGCGTTCAAAAGAGAACGTTAGTAGATTTAAAAAATCGCTTGGCGGTGTTTCCTTAGGTGACAATATCAAGTTAAAAAATACTGAATAAACCAGAAAGGGGGTTCACTGATTTTTGTGCTGAAGAGATCGTGCCCTGTGATGCCCTCTCAGCACCGCTATTCAAAAAATTCGTTATTCTTCCCCAACTGTTTATCTGATGAAAACTGCATTATTGGAACATAGTCTAGTTGTAGAATGAAAAATTACCCAAATAAAGTAGGTTAGACTCTCTTTGTATGAAAAGTAGACTATTCTTCCAAAATATGCTGTAAGGTGGTGGTGTTTTCCGTTGATTTAGATTTAATAAATAAATATCAATAGCCATTACTATGCGTTACGTACAAAGCTTCCAGTAATACCTAAAGTGGAGATGTATAATAAAAATTAAAGGCAGCCTCATCTAATATAATTTACTGCGAAAATTACTATTTCTAATCTTCAGATAAATGCGGATGACATTGTGATAGTTGATTCGATCTAAAACTCTAATAGATTTTGGACATCAAGGCATCGAACCTAAAATGTTTAGTTCCTATTTTCATGCATTTCAATGAGAATCACAAATTTCCGGTTTATTTTCGGTTTCGCTCCATTTACCAGCATCGAACCTGTTGGAACCGATTTTTTCTCTCCGATCATTTAAGTATTATATTCTTCCGTAATATTTTAATTGTGTTCTCCTTTTTTCAATTACATTCGATTAACTTTTACTTAAGGTAAAACTTGTGTTAATAAATAAATTATGATCAAGCTAGTAGCTAAGAAAATTGAGATGCTAATCACTCATTTTAAAGAATTGCAAGTCGTTGTATATGTCAAGTACAACTTCCTCTGTTTACTTATAAGTAAAAAGATATTATTGAGGACTAAAAATCGGAACGGAATAAATTACGGTTCTCGATTTAGGTTCGGGTTCTAGAATTTTAATTTTTCTATTCGGATTCCGTTGTCCGTTCGGAAAAGATAACGTTTTTCCTGTTGTCGCTTTGGTTACGATTCGATGCTCTGGTTGGAGATTTCACCGATGAAGACGCACTAATACTCTTATTATTTCTATCGGAACTTATGAGTCCTTTTAATCGCTCTTCGTTACGAATTCATCCTAGACTGTCCAACGAAGCATTACAAAATAATTAAGATTGGGCAACAGCATCACTGCAAATTTCTCTTTGATTAGTATATCTACGCAGCTCTCTAAGATAGCTCTCCACGAAAAAGCTCAAATTCTTCAAATGGTATCTGAATTTAATTACTTAAAACATTTTTCGGAAGCGTTGCGAAAAACTATTAGAGGGGGAATGTACGCATCTCCGGATTAATCTGAGTAAATTTTATTTTTTATCTCACAAGCCTCCATTGGCGTATGGTATGTGGTGGAATAACACCAACATCTCTAACTAATCCATTCTATTTGAGAAGAACGACCAGGAATAACTATCTATTTTAGGAATTGATATCTTGTAACTCTCGGAGATCGCGCTCATTGTTTTCTGCAAATTCCTTTATCTTAGTCCTTTGGAAGATGTCTAGAGTGGTGGTAAAACGCATGTAAACTCCATTCCTGAGGGAAATTAACCTGGGTGTAAACTGAGAAAAACTAGCTAAAATAAAGATGTCTAATAATAAATAAATGTCTAAAACATCCATATGTATCCAATTCAGGAAATAATTTAAGGGATAATCATCCCGTGTTTTTAGAGAAGATTTAACACAGATATCTTATCGATTAAAAGTAGACATCAAGCCGCCTTTTCAACGTTTTAAAGGGTGTCACTTTTGTTCCTCTGATCATTCTATCTATGGGACCTAATCCGGTTAGAAATGAATGTCAGAAAGGTGTTTAATCCATAGATCATACATGAATAAATTGTAAATCAACTTCTATGTTCAATTCTTTTTTATCTTGACATTTACTTCCGTTGAGAGATACTAATTTAATCCTTATATTTTCAGATCAGGAGGGTCTCGGTGGGGATAAAGTCTTCGGAGATGAAGATACATATATCTATCCATTCATCAAAACCATGGAGACTTTATCCTACCACATGCAAGTCGCTGTGAGTTCCAGAAAATTTTGTGAGGAAGATCACCCTTTATCAATGTTCAGTATCAACGATCTGCGAGAGAATTCGAGGCTGGCTTGGAAATCCACTATGCCAATGTGGGAAATGGAAATGCCCAGTGAACGAACGGAAGTCGTCGTTGTGAACATGAGCGACTCAGCATGCCTCAGTCAGGACTGCTCCCAGTTTTTCAGGATACCTTCTTATTCTGGCTTCCTTCCAAATTTTGCTCTCTGTCGCGTTGGAAGGTATTACAAACTCAGGTGGAACTGGTCTAGAAAGAAAGTAGCCTTTTTCGATGTTTCGGCTGAAGGAGGGGAGGACATCCATTGGGCTAACGTGCTGCCAGCAATCACGTTCCAGCTTCCGGAGGGATTATACTTGGGCTGTATCTCAGAAGATTGCGGGATCAACGAGGGCCATACCACTTCCTCCAAAATAACAAAATGGGGGGATGGGCCAGAACCAGAATGGGGAGAAGATATTATGGCTCATCTGCAGATATATGGAGGGCTTAATGACTTGCATCGACAGCGGCAATGTTGAGGGTCAGAAGGATGTCGTATCGCTGGAATATCCAATCGGATATATTTACTTCACAAAGAGTAACGCGGGATGCTCAAAATTCGTCGTTTGCCTTTCGTTTTACTCTAACATCGGGCGTAAATCTTTCAGCAGTAAGAACGAATTGAAATCCAAACACAAAGGCAATCGATGCGTTTTAAGCATCCGGCGTTGCTCTGCGTAAAGTAAATCGTTCAGACTGGATATTCCTGCGGTACGACATTCTTCTCACCCACAGCATTGCCGCTGTCGATATTAATGTGAAGCTGTCATTTAATATGGGTTTCCTACCACGTGTGACATACCGGAAAATTCTTACGGGACAGATTTCGTTGTGGTTCATGAAAGTCTCGGTTGAGACCTTACAACAAATGAGGATGAAGTAGTTTTTGAATTTCAAACACCCAAGATGAGCACTTTGCCGTAGAATAGATCTACGACGGCATCCATCTTCCTCATAGGAGAGTATTAAATAGAGGTATTCTTAAATTAAATACCACATAACTGTCGCAAGATACAAATATTTGAGAGTTTGGCCCCAACCGAGACCCTCGTGAACCACTAGGAATTCTGCCCTGTCACCTTCAAAGTAAAAATTGGACTTCACTTCGTTCTTACTAATCAAAGATTTGCGGCTAATGCTCTTGTAGAACGGAAGGCAATCGACGCCTTCTGAGGTAAATTGTTCCCAATTGATATTCCAGTGGTACGTCATCTCTTTGATCCACAATATTACCGCTGTCGGTTCTAATTATAAGACTGTCAGGTAATATGGGTTTTCTACCCTGTTCGAGTTACCGGAAGAAAATCACTTAAAATTTTTCATAGATCCGGGGCAGCTCAAATGAAGGCCGTCAATGCACTTGATTTATTTCTCAATTCTTTTCGAGAGGATGTCAGTCATTTGCGTCAGAATGGCTCTTTTTCGTTCCACTTTTCTATTTCTATTTGTGTAAAAGTGGCTCTATTCTTGGCCATGGTTGGAAATTCCGTGGCCGGAAATTTTTCTTCTTTATTGCAAAAATTATATGAAAATGCGCTCAAGTTATTACAACATCAAATTATAACTTATTGAAGTTAATCAGTCTCTTATGCTCTGAGATATTATATTTCTTGTGAATTCACTGTTCTTCAGCTTCCTCCGTGCAGTGAGGGAGGCTATATTTTAATCAGTGCAATTTTAGAGGAATTGAGGTAGAATTAAGCTCACCTAACATCTATCCTTCCAAGCACGAATTCCGATTTTCTTTCATATCTGTCGCCTTCTGTTGTTCAACCACCGCCAGTTTTTTTTTTGCTGCGCTTCTGTCATCCACATTTAGGGATGTTTTCAATATGGATCTTCCTTTCCAATTCTTTTCTTTGCTTCTTAAGCCCTCTACTTCTGCTTGAATATATTGAGGAGAACGAAGGACACGAAGTAAAAATTCGACATTTCCAGTCTGAGAGTACCAAGAGTCCTCAAAGCACGGCCGGATGTATAGTGGGAAGATTTCCGAGTGCGAGAGCAATAAGCAGAATAATGGATTGAGACCAATACCCTATCTATGGGGTACTCAGTGGATTATTCGGTTTATTCATAGACATCTGAGAGTTCTCTTATCGTAAATAAAACATTATTCTTTCGTTCTCTTCTCTGCTGATTTGAACAATTCATTCTCTTCTCTGCCGTTGTTCAGGATAGCATTTGGGATGAACCATTGCTTTGTTCGGAGAGCATCCGACTCCAAAGGAAAATTCCGAATTTCTCACACTATTTTTAAATAGGGTTGCTGCCTAACACTCCGATTTCGTGGTTCATCTCCACTCTTCGACGTCCTTGAACGTTCTTTAAAATCTAATGAGATAAATTCTTAACCCTTTCGAGACTGTTGTCGTGTATACATAACGGAGATTTTCCTATGCAAAAGCACGACTGTCGTCTATACACTACGCAGGTATACATAGTGGGTGGATGCAGTTTCAGAGGATTTGGGTATTATAATCTTACGATTCTGACCCTTTACTGGGGGTTTTCTGACCCTTCCTTCTGCACCACTCATAAGAAGTATTCTTCTTTAGTGGGTGGGTATGTAAAATACATAGGGAAAGTCCTTACATGAAGTCGCAAACTTTTTTCATGATTCCGCTTTTCCCTAAAATTTCTCTTGATACAAAGTGTCGCGTATCTCTTCTGTGAGTCCTACGTCGTCTACAATGTGACAATTGGATTTCATTTTCTTCTTGCTGCTCAGTGTCTTGTGTCCTATACTTTTGTAAAAGTTAATAGGAGAGTTCTCTTGATATTATTTGTCATGTATCTCTTCTAGTAATACTGCTCCATCATCTACAAAGTAAAAATTAGAATTCATTCCATTCTTACTGCTCAAAGTTTTACGGCCGATGCTGAGTTGGCAGGAGAAATCACTTGACACAGTTTGTCACAGATCTCATATCTATTTCCTCCCGTGTAACTAAGTGTATTAAACTGATCTTTCGTAATTCTGTCAAGATCATAATTATTGTATTAGGACTCGATGCTCCTGATATAGAAATATTTCGTTGCTCAGGAGTAGAATTTCGGGCCCCGCCACTTCCATTCTACATCTACACATGGTGAAAGAAATAGAGACTCTCTAGTCCTTTCATCATGAAATCTACATGTATATCCTGCGAGCCACCTTTAGGCGTGTCTCAGGGGGTGCATGCACCATGACTCTACTTCCTTAATCGATTACTTTCTCGTGTTGTAATCGGAAAAATCTCTTTTCTTTTCTCTATTGCTAGGCCTTATTCCTCTCTCAAGTATACTTTTAGCGTGGACCCAAATACAGCTCGGTCCTTGGATATTTGTGCCCGCTGCCTTCCATCTACCGGTCCATGGACGCCGGCAACCTATTGATAGTGGTGTGCCAAATCCAACTTTTCCCATACACCTGCAAGCAATTAAAAATTGTTTTGGATGCCGCCCCTAATAAACTACACTGTTAGATTGTAAAGTGGATCCCAAGAATGTGTGGAAATTTTTAATTAAGGAAATTTAAATACACTTCGAAAGGATGACGAACGAAATGTTCTTCGTAGAAAAGTGTTATTTTAATTTTGATTATATTCATGGGATAAAAGTGCTACTGTAATAGTACTGTAAATATCTCTTTCTCATATCATACTCTATTTTCCGTTGCATTTCAACGACAGACGATTCTTCTAAAAAATATTTGTATTACATTGTGCTGTAAATCGTTTTACGTCTATATTTTTGGCTGTGTTTTTCAATAAACATAATACAATAAATGCTTCCTTGCCTAATTATTTCCATTAGCCCTTCATAAAACTATTGGGACATTGGTAAGCGTTGGGTAAATTATACTATTTAAAAGCGTATATCAGTGGGTGGTAGGTAAAAAATGGAGGGCCATCACTGATGTAAAAAATGAAAATGACGCTATGACGTCGTAATTAGTCGCATTTTTTCAAATTAACAAGCTTAATTACTTTCTTTCGGGATTATTTTGAATCGGAAGTTCCTTTTAGTAATTATTTACCTTCAACACGTCTATTTTAGAAGGAGGTGTAAATGTACCGCTAATAAATATATATATTTTTTCTCTGAATATATTCTACGGTTCCTCGTATCTCTTTTGATCACAAAGGTTCCCGTTCCTTGGTCTAGAGGTTACGGATACTGCATCGGCTTGCATGCATCTGGAAAAGTATTGTAAAATGATGCCACGAATTCATTGGACATATAATTTTCCATGAAAGAATTATAAAAGTTTTAGTAGAAGGGTACATTTATGGAAAAAATTGTAGACAAACCTTCATTAGCTAGTTCGGCCCATGTAGGTCTTTCACACCTGACCGCATATGTTGTTATAATATTTACAAAGTTTAATTAATAACAAGAGGAAGATAGCTGTGATTGAAAAGATCTTTGTGGTAGAAAGTTAACATAGAAAAAAACACATTGCGGGAAAACATGTACAAAGAAGGGAATACTCACGAAAACACAGTAAAACGTGAGGTCCGACCAAAAGTCCAGTATAACGACAAATTAAAAATGATTTCCATTGCAATTCCTACGTAGGCATAAGGGAGAAAGCACGAAGTTGATAAAAATATTCCTAATTTGATGACTCGAAACCTTTTCAGCATCTTACATACTGATAAGACATTGGATATTTTGCACTATGCAATACTAAGTCAGGAATATGGTGGTGGGTGATACAGCTTCTATTCCATAGTTATCAATAATTAATATTTTTTGCAAGTTGAGTTTTTTTTCTCCATCAGAGTTGTATTTCTTGTAAAGCTTGTAAATTAACTAGTATTTCACATTCCATTAAAAAGAAATTTTTTTGGTATTTATTTTTAAATTCCAGCTTTGATATTACTGATTAACCATTTTTTATATTTTCTTAATGAAAAGTGCTAGACAAAATGTAACTGTAATGTAAATGTATCGTTGTTTTGTACATGTAACTACTCTGTATTAAACTAATTCCTGATTTAAAATCGACATTAAAATTATTATTGAAGCAGGACCTACAGATTTTATTTTAGTTGATTATAATGATCAATTCAAGAGTTGTATCAAGATATTTTCCATGTATTTTCAGTAGTAAGAACAATATTATCACCTAATTTCCATTATGCTATCCACTCGTTCAATGAAATTGAAATTTTAGCGGTAATATTCACAGAAGAGTAGCTTTTAATTGCCCGCCCCATCAATCGCATTTCAGTGTTTCTTTGTCATCTTTGCCTCGCTCAACATGGCTCGCGCTGCATTCGTACTGTGTAATGGCGAGCATGTCGGAAGAAAATGAATGATCCCCAAGCTAAGGTGAGATTCCTATAATAAGTAAAAGCTTAACAATTCATTTTGAGAAGCAAATGTTTCAAGCCTGTAAGTAATTGCATATCTTAGGATTTTCACGCTAGATTCACGTTAGAGCAAGTTCGTTAGGCAATTAGCTGCATTAGATTAATAATGTTTTCCTTATGTTTGTTAAAGTATTGTTTAAGAACCAGTATTCAATGTCTGGAGTTTCCATGACTTCTAGGCTTCGAACTTGATGTGAGATTAAAAAACAAGTTCTGTTTTGTAAATATATTTCTTTCTGCAGTCTGTAATCAATGTTTGTCTTTTATTACAGTGGGCTAGATGTAAGCATCCTTGGCAACCATGTATTTTCATCAGCCAGAGCGAAGGAATCATCAAGAAGAAGAAGTTGTACAAAGAATCTTTTTAAGAATATTGGAGCTTAGCTGGGCATCAAAGCACTTCGTGTTCTGCAGCCTGTCGTTTGGTGTCCTGCAGCATTGGTGTATTGCCTGTTGTTGAGATGTTGGCCAGAGCTTGGGTTGCATTGAAACCGTCAAGAGTAAGTGATTTTTAATGTATAACTCCTTAAATTTTAGAGAATGCCCTAGATTCTATTCTGAAATGATATGTGCATCATAGCAAGCAATGACTTTGCTCACAAAGAAGAGCTCTTATTCGACAACCCAGGATAACATTGTTTCATTGAGTTACTCCTAAGTTGTTTCAGTTATGATATGAAGATTAGTAATATATTGCTCGGTCAAGTTTTTATAATGAAGAAATTAATTACATTACATCAATTGGAGTGATCTTTTTGAGGTAATAAGAAAGTAATGAGCATGTCATAAAATTACTAAAGGAGTCATTGCATTAGCTTAAAGAAGCATAAATATGTGGAATGAATAATTGGCATTCAGTCTCATATCTTTTAATCCAGGCTATTTGTTGATGCGTTATAATTAGTTGATTAGTGACTTTTTCAAAAGTATACTCATTCCCTATTCTTCATATTATACAAAACTCTTTAATGTAGGCTGTCCAGGGCATAGTCTATTTCTTATCATAGCTAATCAAATCAATTTTTATGAAACTGACCCTGATTTCTTAAAGTTAAAAGCTTATCTACTACTTTTAAATATTTCAAGCTATTGAAAATTGAATGATATGTTTGATTAAGCCCTGAGAGTTTCAAGTGGTGTAAGTCAGAAATGATTCATTGTAATTCATTGCTTGCAGTATAATATTTAAGCATAGGTTGTTTTCACTTCATTTAGTAAGTTTTAAATATAGTATCTTCTTAGCATTTTGTGAATTAAGCTGAGAATTTTAACTTCGATGATTTCTGAAGCACATTTTGTGGATTTGAAAGAGAATTTTTGTGAGATTTGTCATTTAATTATGTCTGAAGAATAATAGTGCAGTTGTATTATCTAAAAGCTCTAGGTAAGGACTGGCTGGCAGTGTATTATCTCTCAATACATCAGTTATAAGATCTAGGGTCCTACTTTTCATTATCCTCCTCACTATTGTTTTTATTAAACATCCCTCATTATGGAATATCCCCTTTTTTGGTAATTTCCTTTCAACGGCACTCTGAGGAACATATATTATTTTAATATTCCTTGAAGACTTACTATTGTAAATTATCAAATTAAATGGTTGAATTAATTTCTTATCGAATATCATTAGCTTTTTATTTAATTCTCTTACTATAAAGTTCATACCATACCTTTGTGATTCAAGTTGACTTCAGTTACGTAGTATAATATCTGCTAAATGAAAAGCTACTCGATGGAATACTAAATTGGGTAGATCATGCCGCCTGTATCCCTCTAACGCAAGGGGTTAATTACGATGAATGTAAATCATCTTTGATTCAGAAATGATAGTTTGCAGTATATGATGCTTCTCATCTATTTCGATGATTTGTTCATATTTTCATCAGCTAGATAATTTTAGCCAAAAAATCAGCTATATTCTTTCTAGGATTGAGAAGACAAATAAGAAGCATAGGCTTCATTAACTGTACCGTTTTTCTCAATGAAATATTTGATAGCAAGATTGGCAATGCTAATATGATGAGAATTTGTAGAAAAGTCTGACAGCAAATATCATAATACATAGTTCATTTCCCAATATTGTCGGGAAACTTTTATGGGAAAATGCAAATGTAAGCTCACACGTTAATTCAAGGACTGGATGTACAGTTTCTTTCTTGCGCCTCATTTTTGTTATAAAATAAATAATTAATGTTCCTAAGTCACCCAAAATTTACCAATAAAATCCTCCAATTACGGTACTTGGAAGATAGATCGTCAAATGTTAGTTGTTATATTGTCTAGTTCCTTTCTTCAGACTTGTCAATTGCTTTCTTATTAATCGCGAATCAACGTAAACTTGAATATTAGCTTGATACCACCGATAATTCTAAATTATATGGGTGTTCGTAGCGTATTAGAAAATAGTCACTTTTTAAAACTCAGACATACCATGTCTCGTTGGTTTTAATATCTTGCCCACTGTATATGTTGATTGATTAATTAATTGCCAACGAATGTATGCATGTTTATGCGTTTCCCCTTTCAGAACGTTGCACTGCTGGGTGCAAGCTGTGGAAACGATTTTATTCCGGGCAGTGCGCTTACAATACTTAAAATATAGACAACCCATTCACTATAGAGTGGGCTGTCTGCATTTTTAGGATTGCAAGCGCATTGCCCGGAATCTAAAAATTTTCCGCAGAACTTTGAGCCTAGCAGTGCAACTTTTTTGAGAGTGGTAAACTGAAATGACTTGAAATTGAAATTTTTGCAGCCGAAAAAGTACTCCGAGATAAAGAATAAAAATAAACGATTTGGCCGCCCGCGCCAAGCGGGTTCGAGGGCTGGTGTGCGGGTCTTAGGGCACCCGCAACACTAAAGTACGGGCTCGAATCCGTTTTTCCGAAGTTAGGATGCAGAAAAAACTTCCGGTGGGGTAGGCGGCCCTCTAATCCCGGAAGCGGTCGCGACCGGATTCGAACCCGAGACAGTAGCGTCGCACCGAGGTGCCTCGACCCACTACGCCAGCCTGTCGAACGGTCGATGAGGCGCAGAATTTCGTGCTGGTTTGTCCTCGGGAATTCCAAACAGAAAGTGTGCAGTTCTGGACATAATTTTTCTTTAGTCTTTCAGTTAGATCCAACGATTTATCATGGAAACTATAAATTCCAAAGTCTCTACTAATCGCCATCTCTATTAATAAATAGTTTGTCATTATTTTTATTTGAATGTAAAATCCAGTGCCTTTTTACAGGATATAGCATGCGCTAGCTTTCAGCTTTGCTCGTTTATGTGTTTATAATTAAAAAATTATACAAAATTTCCATTTATTTATCAAAACTCGGAATATCAAATGGAAAACAATACATCGTAACAAAAAATTGGAACTTTCTTTCAATTACCATTAGTGCGTTTCTCGATTTCGTTGCACATTTATTTAGAACTTAATTGTTCAAACGATAAAAAAATTACCTTTACATGCATTTCTTAGAAGAATAACATCTGCGTAGGAAATCCAATTAATAATATGCAATTTTATTGAGTTATGGGACTTTTTGTATGTGGGTATGGGTATGTCTAGACGTCAACTCGAAAGTAAATTTAAATTTTTGTTTTTAGGAAGATATGAGGAAGACGCTTATGAAAGAATGGAATTTCTCAATGAAGCAATGATTATCTTAACAATAATGTAATCTGCATATGAATAATGATCAGGTCATAAAAAATTAGAAAGAACAAGTAATTTTCCTCTCGTTTGGCTTTTATCAAAATAAGTTTATTTGTAAGAAAGAAGTTTTAGCCATTTCAAAAGTTTTTCTAATTTTTCTTTTTTGGCTGAGAAAATAACTTTGTGATATTTTGTCATGAGAAATGTCTTGGAAATTTGTAGTAAATTAATTACCAGTTATTATTAGTTACATGCTTTGAATTTCAGTTTACCATGAAGGTTCCTGTGAAATAAAATTGAAGTGTAATCAATTTAAAATTAGAATTTTCAGAGTGAGTTTAGAATATCTGTTACATTTCACAAATATTTCAGACTTAAATTCCAAATTTTTTTAAGAACATTTAATAAACCCTCATATTCATATTGCCACAGTCGATTCTATCTTTCAGTATTATGATGACTATCCTTGGAGACTCAAGGTTTATATTCCATTATTGTTTCATAACTGTGGAGATAATTAGCTAACTTTTGTGATGATATTTATCTGAAAGATTATCTATCTGGAAAAATTGAAAGTACATCCTATGTCGAATTGTTTAGTATTTTCTTGTTGCCAGAGAAAGATTTCAGTATTAGATATTCTGAATTGCAGAAGAAATTATTTTCCCAGTCAACAGTTTTAGAATTTGTTTTTTTTTTAGTTATGAAACTGAATTTCCAAAACATTTCTCTTAATCATTTGTACAATTAAATATGTATTCATAAAGGGAACTGATGCCTCTTAGTTATATAATTATTGGAATTTTTAAGTAATTCCTTAATATTAATTGAGTATATTAAATGGAAAACTAATGAATCTTTTTTTACTCTTTTCCTTGTATTTGTAAGAAACCATCACTTTCTACAGTCTCAAAATCAGCTAATTCTAGTTCATTTCATTTTTAAGTGTGGGCATAGTTTTGCAATTAAGAGGCTCTCTCAAAATGACTTTTTTCTATTGAGATTTTTCTCCATGAAAAGAGTTATTCAGACTATCGCTTAATTTTCTTCCTCTTCATTGACCACCTCAAATAGCTTGCTCATATTAACTATTTTGTTGTCCCTTAGAGTTTTCATAATTTCCAATCAATAATGTTTTAAGCCATAGAGTATATTTTGCTTGTAAATGTTGTAAATATCGGAAAATTCCAAATTTAATTTCTCACCTTGCTTTTCCAACCATTCAATATTGATTTTTTTCAGTGCAGTTTTCTTTTTTAGTAACCTTTTTGCATTCACTGATTGATTGCTTTACATAAAAGGTTTTCATTCAGAAAATTGTGTATGAAGTTGCATCTTTTGCTAAATTTCTACATTCATTTGAACCTTAAAATTCTCAATTATCCTTCCTTATTGGAAGGCTTTATTAGCATGTGTCTTAATCTTTAAAATTTCCCCATTCTTTTTTCATCTCAGCTTTTTTAAGTTCTCATACTTTTCTCAATTTCATTTTAATTGAATGCTAATCATCATTATTCATCAACTTTTTTCATTATGTCTTCTGTATGTTTCAGTGTTCAGCCATGTTTGTTGAATTCATATTTTTTTCCCCCAGTATGTTACAATTTCTATTTTCTTACCCCCCCCCCCCCCTCCCCTCAATTTTTCACATTGCTTTGTGCTTTGCTTGTTAAATTGACCAATGGATTATCTTACTCCCCTTAAATTTCATTTGGGATTATCATGTAACATATAAAAATATAACTTATGGAATCTTTTTCCTTTTTGATATCCCTCATTTTTCAAGTTTTTAGCTTATGCTGCTTCTTTTAATGCTTTCCTACTTGCATATTTCTTCATCTTTTCCCTGTCAACTCACTATGTACTACTTTTAATGTTTCTCATATCTCAAGTTTCAGCCATTATGTCATTACTAATGCAATGCAGCTATTCATCTTTTCTGAGCAAGCTCACTAAAAGTTTCTTTCCATATGTTTATGCCTTCAAACATTTAATTATTGTTGTTATAAGTCTAAGTTCTTCAAATTTCCACATTCATATGAATGTGGAAGCGCTTTTCAATATTTCTATGTTGATTGTATAGATTTAACCCTAAGTTCAGACGGAAACGCCTTGAGTGTATGCAACCCTCATTGCACAGCCAGTAGTGGTTGCGCCTTGAGCATATGCAACCCGCAATACAGTACTAGTAGTGGAAAAATTATTCTAAGTCCCCAAGGTCATTCATTTGGTTAAAAAATACCAAGCTTTTTCTCGTTTTTATTATTTATTTAATTTAAACACATTTTATTTTCAGGTAATTTTTTTGCCTCCTGTACTTATACTCTCAGTGGGTAGTGCTACTTCAATGGCTGTGTTCAGAATAACTTAGAATTATTCTGAGCACAGCCATTGAAGTAGCACTGCCCACTGAGAGTGCAAGTACAGGAGGCAAAAATGGTCCAGATGATGCTGCAACAGCAGGAAACAAATGACACGTCAAAATCTTCGAGATAGGTTCGGCCAGTCCGGCTCTTCCGATACCAGCAACGTTTGGGGGTTGGGGCCAGGACCGGTTTTTGGCCGGAGTTTGAAAAGGCCCTCCCTGCAATTCTCTCTCTTTACCCCTGTAAAAGATGTACAATTTGAAATTTTGCAATAAAAACTACATGAAAAAGGAGTTGCTTGAAGTCTTCATTTCTCCTCCCTGCTTTTGGCAATAGTGAAAAATAAAATCTATGAGAAATGGAAATAAAAACTACATTGGAAAAGATCATTTTATACTTGAGAAAATTCAATTAAAGGAAGCCACAAATTTATTGGGAAAGTGACAGTTTAAAATATCTAACAAATTTAATATGCAAACATGAATTGTTTGAAATTAATTAAGAATTAATGAAGAATTGAAAGTAATTTAGAGAAAATAAAATCATGTACTAGATTAGAGGAATTTTTTCTATTAAATTAATCTTTTACTGAAAGATTGAATTTATACCCTTCCAAATATAGCCCTCCAGCAGATGAAAATTAGACATTCCAAAGTTTAATTAAAACTAATCTACTGAAAATTGGAAACTTTGCCTAGTTGCAAATTATTGATTTGAGGTGAATTTTGAATTGCAATTACCATTCATGTATAGCTTCCTTTACATTGAAAATTTGACACAATACTAATGTCAGTACAAATTTACAATGCTAAATCATTAAATTAAACTCTGAGCAATGAATTCAAAAGGTCTCGGGCAAAGGTTAGAGTTAAGATTTTTAATTTAAAGATCTTGGATTAATATTTCACATTCGGAATTCATTACAACCTTATTACGTTTATGATTGATCATATAAATGGATCATATGAATGGATTATTTATTTCGCAGGCGAGACAAGATATTAAAAGTTTAAATGTGGTGATAATTTATCCTTCTGAAGAATTTGTCTCGTACTTAGAAAATTAGAATTCTTTCGACTGGAATAATTTTCTTCTAAGAATTCGAACCAAGTTCCTTCATTTAGGTAACAAAAGAAACTAACATGATAGATTCTGTAATTACGTCACTTATTTAGTGCCATGAATGCGACATCACCGACACTTCGTCAAGAAGACAATAATAACTGTTTAGATATACTATTTTCATGGAACTCTCCCTTTCTAAAGACACTGACGAATGAACCAATAGTTACGGAAGAATTTCCATGATTACGTAAATACGCGTACGTTAAATCGGAGAAAAGCTAATACAAGGTCAAGAATTCGGAGCAATTCACGGAATAATGATATTAAAACGATCATCATTATCGCCCTCCTATTCTTCCCGTGGCTCTTATAATGATTTGTTTTCAGTCTGCTCAAGATTTAATTTCAACAATGATTCAATTTCAACACCAAATATACATTAGAGATATTTCCCCCAAGACTGACGGCCAAGTGAAAATTAACGGATCGGATAGACAATGCTATATATTATATGAAAATTTCCTATTTTCTTAGTTTGACTACAAGATGCTATTTGACTAAGATACGATCACCAGAATATCTAATCTTACAGCAAATATTACTTTGAAACTAAATAATCCGCGCAAGATATTCTCTAATACTCTTACATTAAGTCATTAATGCGCACTAAAAATTTTAACTGAAGATAAACCGTAACGGCGAATAGCGATATTACAGATAAAAATATTTATTGAATTTAACCCAAGCGAAGTATTCCCGATAAATATACGGACATCAAGTTTGATATAACCTTCGGCACATGTAACTTCTTCCCTAATTTGACCGAAAAGAAGAGCGCGGTATATACAAAGAGCGTTCCTCTGGATGACTGTACGACGGCGCCAATTGAACAGCACCCACCAATCTTTCCGCTATTTTCATTTGGACAAATCACTAATCAAAAATCAAGAAATTACTTATTGAAACTTGACTTTGTTGACTTCATTTATTTACACTGCGATACCCAAAATTCAAGACCCTGGGGTATATGCACATCAAAAGTCTACGCTTCAAACTTGAATAACGAGGTCTCTAATGCCCCGTAAAATCACGCTTCCCACTAAAAGGAATGCCAGGCATCGGCCACGATCGAGGCGCTCTTAGATTCCAGTCAAAATCCCTTTCTAATGACGCTGTCAAATGACCAAATTGAGCTTATCGAGCTGCACGACTATTAGAACCTAAGTTTGGAACAAATGTCGTCTTTCCCTTTTAAATTACTCTCAGAGCAATGAATTTCACTAACTATGCAGATCCCATAGTTTAGGACCGTACCACCAGCCTGGGGTCAAATCGAACCCAACCATTTCTGAAAACCGCACTTTCAGGAACACCTGCAGATATTTCCACTTATCACCACAGATACTCGTGAACTAGCAACCTCGCTAACCAACTACTAACCGCGAATTTCAATTAATGAAAATCAATACTTGAAATTACAAGTCGCAAGCTCAGGTGATTCTGAAACTTTGGTTAATTACTACATATTTTAATGCTTATTCCTACCTCGTGTTCCGGCATTAGGAGAGTTCTCCGGAGATTCAATCTATCACCTTCTTGGCTGAGAGAGGACGAAGTATCAGCGAAGTATCAACCGAAATCTAGGAGAATCTCAGGAAATCTCTGCCATCGATGTAGACGAAATGCATTTAAAAAAATACGCTATATCAAGAGATGATCCAAATTCCACCACGATAATTATGAAACTAATCTGTATAGACATTAAAAAGCCAATTTTGTCCTTACCTATGATTATCATCGATGCTTTCCCAGCTTAAGATACTCCGGAATGAATCTTATACGATCTAAATTGCACGTGTACAAAAATTGCGACGTATTCAACGTTGCACCTGAACGGTCTACGCAGAGGTCTTCAGAAGGCTTCATTCTAACAGAGCAGCGGTTACCACGAGAAGAGAACGAGTCGAAGGGTTCCCGGCCTTATAAAGCATTTGAAGGGGTGCCATGGGTAAAAATATGAAAGTCGAAAAGTATCCACAGACTTTTAAAACAAAATTAAAAGCGTCTAAATTAATTCAAAAACGTATATGCATACAATTCCTTTAAATCATGAAAACGTCGGTGCGAGACAAATTAAGTGTAATATTTAAGTTGTAGGAATCTTTATCCAAAGAAAATCCATAAAAGCACTCCGGACTCTATGCTAATAATTTATTACAAAACAATATTATTTATCATAAAGTTGAATATTGTTTATAATAAAAGTGAATATTGAATCACTGAGAATGCCTTCGGAAAAAATAGTGCTCCCTAGGAAATCATTAGAATTATAGATATCGATTCAACGTCATCGGCTAAAAGAGCGGAAAATTGATTGTGATAATTTACATAGGCTAAGGAAGGCATGTAACTTAAAAACATATTTGATTATTTATTACATACCAAATGCTTTATATTTTAAAGCTACTGTTTTCAAATATAATTTTCCAATCAAAAATGGCAATCCTTTTTAGAAATTAGTTTATTTACTTTTGGATATTTTGCAAATCTATGCTAATTTTCATTTTGAGCTTTATATATTGTATTTTATTTGTACATTTTATTCAATAAAATTACTTTGATGGACCACCAAATCATTGTTGGCAAAATTTAATGGAGGTTGATAGGTGACTTAAAAACAATCAGAATGGGCAAGAAGTTAACTATGAATGAGTTGCAGGTCATACTCCAAAACGGATGCAAGAATCATGACAGACACTCACAGCAGAAATATCTCGACAAATCTTCAAGGTTTGGCTACTAACTACACAATAAATTAAAATTCTTCCTTCTGTTTCAAAGGTTTGATTATGAAATAAATAGTTAAAATTTTTGAACCCATTGCTGAGTTAAAATTTTTTAATCCATTGTTATAGCTCCCATGCTTCTATGTAACCATCATCTTTTTTCTTCAATGATGATTGTATAATTTTCATATAGTTAACATGCTCAAGTACATAGTGTTTCATAAACTCAACTGAAGTTAACATTGTTGTGGTTCCTGCCGAATTTCTAAAGGAAACTCTATTAATTGTAAGATAATCAAAAGTCATTAATTACTAATTCAGTATATTTTTAAAACTAATGAACTTCAATATATTTTTTTAATTGGGCTGTACTTGTTACATTAAGATTAAATTAATGCTTAATAAATTTTTACAGGCTAACTGATAAATTTATCTCTACTATTAATCTGAATAATTTACTGGATTAAGTTATGAAAATCATAATCGAAGAACAAATTATTCAAAAACTTGTGATAAACATGATGGAGGAGAAAGTTTCCTTATTTCATCCTCAGTTTCTGATTGTATTGAAAGAATTATTATTTAAATTCTTTCCTCTATACAACATTTCTAATTAGTGTTTATGAAAATTTCTACTCTTTGTCCAACAGTTGCAATGTCCATTTCCCTTATGAAGGCATTGAGATTACTCTACAGTATGTACATTGGTGGGATTCAGCCAGTTGGTGCAAACCACTTCTATAGATTTTCCTTAGTTTGCCAATCCAGTTCCTGAATCTATCTGATACCATAACAGTAGAACAATGTACTTGGAGGTAGCACAATTCACTTGTTACAATGAGATTATAATTTCAATCTTATGAAATGAATTACTGCACTCTTATTTCATCATGATTTATTGCAGAGTACTATAAGTTTTGAATTGGAATAATGAGGGACATTACACTTAAGTCAGAGTGGTTTGGGACCAGTGCATGGTTATGTACTCCTTATGGATAAGAAACTGTTCCTGAAATATTTTAATCCCACCTTGTATGTACTTAATCAGAGGCAGATTTACCACATGGCACACTAGGCACTAGCTGAAAATCTCAACTAAAACGCATAATAAAATACCACAAGATGAAGATCTGCTGACCACATATATTGCAGATCTATGTAATATTCTTTAGAAGATTTTCTACCTTATCTGATAGACCAAAAAATATTTACCTTATCTGTATTCTGAACACTATAGAGTGTTCTCTAATGGCTAATTTAAAGCTTTATTTGTATTATTGTAATACTGTAAACAGAAGAAATTAAAAGATATCCCTTTTGTTCTAGAGTGTTAGGCATAAACAAAAGAGCAAAAAATCACAAATATTGTTTTTCAATGTGCTATAATATAAATGAAATGTTATATCTCGATTAAATTGCCATCCTACTCCTAATATTGTTTTCTGACGATCCTCCTGAAAGGTTACTGACCGCATATTGCTGTAACTAATTTTAACAAATATAGATATAAAAAAATTGTTTCTGTAAAATATCCCAATCACCTTTGTTAGTTAAGCCAAGTGGGCACCAAAATTGATTAATCAAATTGAACTGAGAAATTTGGTCATATTAGAATACATCAATTACTAAAATGATCAATTTCCAAAGTCAATTGCTTCTTGGTCATATCTAGAAGTACCAAATAAGTTTTAGTATTTCTGGTCAATGTTTAAAAACCCCTTTTATCATTGTATACTAAAGAAAACCAGAAAGGTCATAGGTGACTCCTGAATAATAAACAGTGCAATGTTACACATTTATTCATGTGGGACAGACTCTTAATATTTACAGAGAGGTAACTGAAAATTTACAACTGAAATCTCAATATGCTGAGTTGAAAACAACAATAAGAAAGGTTTCAAACAAGAAACAATCAGTGCAAATAACTAGCACACAACGATGTCTAGAAACAAAATCCTAGCCATATGGAATGAACTAAGAGCAGAAAATAATTCAAGCCACATTACTCCCTAATAGATATATCACAGTGTTTTTATTAGATATATACTTGGGCACAATGATCAAAAAAAACAATTCACTAACATTTTAAAATGAAATGATTCCCGTCAAACATTGACCAACAAAAGTAAAATTGATTCCAATTCCTGTAAAAGAAAGAGGAATTGATACAGAAATTAAGAAAAATAAAACAAGTACTTAAATCTTATCTGTATTATATGGCATGAAAGCACAAAAAATATTCAGGTATAATTTTTTTATTGTGTAATAGTAAATACAACTGTGTGGAAATCAAGAATGCCCTATTGTGCAGATGCAATATTGTCTTTCATGAAATATAATTTAGTCCTTACATAAAATGTTATTTCTGATGCTGAAATATAAAAGATTATCCTATGAACAAAATTTAAGTCGTAAAAGAGTTGTATTCTGCTTCAACAAAAATCTCAGTGGTGTATATTTCTATAATATGTAATATAATATCCTTTAGTTAAATTCATAACAAAATCACAAAGGATTATCCTCTCAGGAAACAGAGTGGAGTTCAGATGTATATTAGAAAATTTCTGGTTGTAAACATTCATTCATAATACATAATAAGCCTATTATGTATTCATCCCTGATTCACATAAAACCTTATAAGTCTTTAACAAAAAGCCTTTAATCTTGATAATATCAAAGACATCCTTGACCAAAGGAAAGAAATGAGGTAAATACTATTAACCTTAGCAGCCCACATTGAAGAAATTTAAATTGCTAGCAATGCAGACTTGAATTTTACTTCTTAGAGTAATACAATAAGATATTTTTAACATTTTTGGAACACAGTAAAGTTAAAATAATTTTAACCCAAATAATAAGACATTTCTTCCAATGCCAGTATTACAATAATTAGCAATTCTCACCAATAAAATATTTATGCAGTAAGAAACGTTAGGCTTCTAAGGCAGAATGAGAAGTGGTATTCTACTTGACAGAGAGATAGCGTGAACTTGTTAAACCAATAGCTATGAACTTTCTGCATATTAAGTTCTTACAAATATGTATAAATGATGAAAATGATAATAAACTAAAAATATCAGATTAGTAGAAAGTTGAAATTATTTATTATACAAAGGAAATAACAGATTTAACAGATATTGATCAACATACCATATGTTTTCCGCAAGATAAAAAAAATTTTGTCAATCAGCAGAGCAAATTTATGTATATAATTCAAGTAAAGGTACAAATGTATTTGAATTGATAACTGACAAAGATTTGGATGAAGAAATATACTGGTAAAAGTGTAGATATACTCTTTTATTACAAATTGTGTTAGAGTTTTATTGCAAAATGAGTTTCATTTCTTATTTCAACTTTTAGATTATAGAGATGAAATTGTTTGAAAAAGATGCGTAAACTGCTCTAGATAAAACCTTTTTATTTCTTTGGCTCAAAAGTAAATTTGAATATACAGTATCTTGTTTTAAAATCTTACACCTAATAGCACCATATCACAAGGAAGCTAATTTTCAAAATCTGTCAAAAAATTATTCAGCAAAAATTATATATTACAGCCAATTACTAAATCTGCACTTGCATTTTACCCATCTTATATACTCTCAATGGCAGCTTAGGTAACTAAAACACAGAAGTACTTAAACCTTATCCTCCAATGAGTTAATGTTTACAAACTTGAAATCAATATCCTGTTAATGTTTTTCTCAAATGAATGTATATGCCAAGTCTTTAAAAATTTCAGGGTAAGCAGCTTAGCTTACATCTCAACACTCAACCCTCAAACAAAAATAACTGCTAAATAAGGCTATAATTTATTATATCTATAAACTAAAAATTACAGAAAAGTCACAAATAATCGAAACCATAAGCTTAGAAAATTGGTAAATGGTTTAAAATGTAAAAAGTTAATTTTACATAGCTTCAGAAGGTCATTTAAAATTTTTAATGTGATCCAAAAAGACATGGAAAGCATCAATACCAAACAGTCGTCCCATTATAAAGATAAAAATATTCATAATAGAGACTTGGAATTTCATATCAATTATTTGTTGTCGCAATATTACTTACTCTGAAGATTGAGTAAGAATTTGCATTAGCTTTTAAGAAATTAATTAAACACATACCTATTTAAGACAGTGCTTAAGTCAATTTAGGTATTTTAAAATACTTGCAACTGAAAAGAAAACCAGAAATTTCAACCAAATCTTTCTTTACGTTACAAGGTTGATATGGATGAAAATAAGCAACTTTAACCATAAAAATTTACTAACAGCCAATGCACTGTATTTCATAATGTTTACTTACATAACAGGGATCTCAAGAAATTGTGAAGTAAGGCTTCTTTTGTAGCAAAGCATTATAGTGAATGTTTCTTCCTGAATGTCAGTTCCACCTTTCTTTTAGTTTTTGGCAGTGTTGAAAAAAATTATTCTATACACTCAACTTAGATCCATTCCATGATTTTTCAATCAATAGCTCTGGAATAATGATACAATTTGTGACACAATATATTTTAAGTATAAATATATCATCTCACATAAAACTCACTTCCATAACTTCAAAGATATCTTTAAGGACTTGTAATTTATGGATGTTCACTCGAATATTTTGCCTGGCACTGGATCAATAGTTTTTGAGAAAATCTTTAGTGATTCAGTACATCCTTTCTCATATGATGTTGAGTAGGCAAAATTTTCAATCTTTTAGCGTCTGGTTGACTGATCTTTCGTATTCATTAACCACTTCGACCTCTGTACACAGGCCTTCTCCTGTATTCTCCTGCATCAGGGACGTTTATGCCTCCATCCCAATTCCATGGTCGCTTAAGACACACTGCACAACGACCAATGCGAGTTCTCAAGTCTCCTGCTTTGAGTGTTTGCTGTCGAGGTCTAGAGAACATCTGTGACTCCTCTACTGTTGCTAGCCAATAAGAATGTGCAGTGGCAAAGTAGTTGCAACGGCCAAGACCATGGCACTCAATGAAAGGTGATGCACGGAAGTCCTCAAGACAAGAGCCAGGAGATACAAGAGATTGGCCACTTCCTTCAGCTCCTGAATCAGTGCTCTGCAATGGAATAAATCATCACCAAAATCAACTTCAATAAACCTTCAAACTGTAGAATGCCATTGTATTGAAAATTAATGTCATTGATGAAGTCAAGTTTGCTTACTTTGTACTTACGGCTTTAATTGCTTCAGTAGTATAAAGTAGCATGAGATTATATCCATCAAGAATTAGTAGTGAAAGCAAGTTTAAAATCCATTAAATCTGGCTATACCAGTTTTTTTAGCTAAATTTCACTACCATAAAATACAAATAGTAACATTCAAACTTTGCCCTCAATCTGTAGGTGATATATGGATAAATAAGGAATATAGGGATATATAGATAAAAAGTTCCCAAAATCAAGGTTCACCAGGTCAGGATAATTTAAATTTAATCCAAAAATGCTGCTGCATAGCACTATAGCAAGGATCTAATAAATCAAACATCTTGATAAGCTCAAGAAAATAACAACAAGAGATATAACAATAACTTGTACAAATGGTGACATGTGTTTTCCAAAACTGATTTAGTTTTAAAAACTTGGGAAACTTCATTTTTAGTTAAATATGTGACTTTTAGGGATCTATGTCTTTGATTCAGGAAGGAATATCTAAAACAAATTCAGAAAGGGGATTAAAATCCTATCAACTTTCAGATGATAGTGTCAAATACAGAAAATGTTTATAAAAATTTTACCATGCATCTTATATAAAACTTGAGGTTCCATCCAAAATTAACCATTCACTAATTTATGGGATTATTTTTACCTGATATTACCAACTTTTGTAATTTTCAAGAAAAAGGGCAATATTAGAGTTATCAATCTTAAAATTTAAGAAAGATTTTTACAGAAATTTAATTTATCCTAATAAAAAGAGTAGCTATGGAAAAATGTGCTTATAAGCTTTAAAGCCATGTAATTTCTTTTCACTAAAATATCAGCGATGTCTTGGCATTTTTGATGCATTACCATGAGGAAACTGTATCCTATCCATAGCTCTTCCCATCCTGATGGACATGATGGTATTGATATTGACTGACTGTGCACTGCTATCACACGAGTAGTAGTCTCACACACTGAGCACCTAAAAATTAAAAATTTTCATGAATAATATTTTATACACATACATATGAAGATTTTGGATGCAAAGCTCTTAAATTAAAACTCAAATACCATTCAATTACTTCTAAAATTTTCTTGCAGCTAAGCTTGTAATATGATTATCTCTACCTTAGTGTCATACTAATATTATAAGAATTATTAATAATAAATAATTGGTTATAATATCCTTATTTGATTTTTTATCCAAAACATCTGCTAGAATTATAAAAGATTCTAAAATTTGTACCTATTCCATTACTTCTTCATTGCATTTGATGAAGGAAAGCTTTATTTCAAGTCATTCCTAATTTAGGTTATTTATTCTTCTTTCTATTTTATTTTCATTGCAACATACTTCACCTTTAAAAGAGCTCAAAATTAAAATTTACTTGGAGTGACTCAACCCCCATCATCTTGAGAAAATGTAGCAAATGAATTCCAAATATGTTAGAGGGAATACTTGTACAAACTCTTGGAAGTATTGAGCAAATTATAAGTTCTTGAAAAATCAGCAGTTTACTCTGCTGTCAAAATCACAAATAATGAGGAGCTTGAGTACACTGAGTTGAGCTATACACATTAAAAGTCTATTGAAATACCTGGAAATATATTTCTTTATGTCCCTAGTTGGAATAGGAGTCATCATCATAGGCATAGGTTCAGCTGTGCTGAGCCAATAACTGTAGTCATTTCTGCTTGCATAATTACAAACATTATTCAGGTTGCAGAAGAGGAATGGCATGACTGAAAACCTTTGCAGACAACTTCCAGGTGTACCTAAAATTATTAATGATTAATGACTAAAAGCTCCTTTATATTTTGTTATATTAATTAAATTGTTGAATGAAATTAATTTATCTCGCCCAATAAAGGAAAAACAGAAAATTGATAGATATGCAAAACACTGAGTTTGAAAAACTTATTATAATAAAGTAGAATTAATTAAAACAACTGTTTAATATGAAATCAGTTAAATACAATGACTACTGAAATTTTTAAATTTTAAAAACAAAATGAATGAATCTCTCTGAGACATACAGTTTTACTTTCATGTGAACTTAAATCAGAGAGATTTTCTCTTAAAAATAATAAAATAACAAAGGAAGAAATAAATTAATTATTTACAGCATAAAAATAGATAAAAAAACTGACTTAAAACATTTTAAATTTCAGGTACATGAAAATAAAAATTTGAGGTAAATGGAAATTACTTAATTATCTTCTTAAATTATTGAATTTATTCTTACATTTAATTTTAAAACTAATTTTAGAAACAAATGGAAGATTATATATGAATGCAACTAACCCAAGTCTTGCCCATGAGCTTTAGCATTGCCCATAATGTGTAGAAGAGAGTAGCCATCCCACATTTTGGAAGTTCCTGGTGGACAAGCTGGATTATGACTAGCTTGTGAGTGTCTTGTGAAGAAAAATCCTCTACTCTTAGGTGGAGCAGAAGGAGCTGGATCTCCAGGAAGTCCAGCAAAACCTGTACAAAGGAAATGGTCATTAAACCTTGGCACAGGAGCTTAAAACTAAAGATCTCTGCTATGATTATGTGGGAATTTTCTACAAGTGGTTACAGCAAATGTAGCAATTAAAATATTTTCATTAATTATATATTCTTTTCAATGCACAAATATACATCCAACATGTAAGACCACATAAATAGTGGAACTATCAAAAAATTGCCAAAGAGTTATTTGAAGTATGATTCTATCAATGGAGTTTTTATTATTCTTTTCATTAGCCTCTTTATTGAGCCATACAGACAAAAGTTTTTAAAGATGATGGTTGGAGATAATGGAATAGGACCAAGGGGACAATTATGTAAAAAGTTTCGGAAACACTGGATTAGCAACTGCCCATCAAGCGGGAGGTTCAGGTTTGTGTCTCCTCTACATCAGACTTTTTCTCTTTCATTTCTTACTCCAAGATTCATAGCTCATTAGGCAAATTCCCAATCAATATGGTTATCAGAATATATAAACACCCAAGATGTACATAGTCTTTCATCAAAGGGGAACCAAGAAAGGCAATGAAACTTTAGAGGGTCTATAACATTATGCCCATTATCATCAAAATCTTCTATAATTATTAGGAAAATTTATTTATGTAAAAAGACAGATAATGATCCCAAATAATGAAAGGAAGATTGCTTCACCATGAATAATAAATATTTGAAATAAGTTCAAATCATTAATCCCATATAGTGAGAGGCTGTTCATTAGATTAAACAATTAAAGAAGAAGACTCACATTCTTACAAATATCTCTTATACCCTGAAGTTGATATTTTTTAATGTGTTGTGATTAATTGGTGGAAATATATGCACCTTTACTGTCATCGTGCAGAATCAAATAAAACATGGAATGAGAGTATTTATCAAAATATTCATGAGTGAAAAACTAAACGAAGATTTATTATTTAAAATTCCAAAAACAAAATCCCTCGATCTAAAATACGATGTTCTGAATTCAACATAATGGCTTCTCAAATCTGATTATCTCACCTGGAAGTCCTGGGGGTCCTGCTCTTCCATCCAATCCTCGATCACCAAACATTCCTTTTGACCCAGGGAAACCAACAAATCCTGTAGGTCCAGGGTACCCTTTGTCACCAGGATAACCCTTACTACCATCAGCACCAGGGATTCCCATGAGGCCAGGCATACCAGGATTGCCTAAGTAACAAGAGAAAGAAATAAGTGTCAGTAGAAGAGAAAGTACAAAATAGCTTTAGATCATAGGTTACCAAAAAATTTTACTGAAACGGTCACCTATATGAAAGTTATATCTAGAAAAATTCTGATGTAACATAAAAAAATACAGGTGGCATCTTTGGTTTTTATCTTTCTATTATGAGATTATACTCACAATTTATTCTTGGCATTTTATGTGTATTTCAAAGTAGCAGCACTTATGGTTGAATTTTATTTAAATTAACACAGCAAGCATATACTATGCATATCAAGGTGTAGATCAATATGATTTGTCCAATAATTGCTTGTGTATGTCTTTTGATGAATAAATTTATTATTATTAAGAATATCCTAAATAGAAACTGAAACTAATATATACTAGAGCAACTGCATATCAGAAGAGTTAAAGCTTATTCATAAATCAATATTTTGCCTGATAAGTCAATAATTACTGGACACAATTCTTATTTATTTTTCTTAGAAACTTAAATAATGAATCTTACATACCATCTGGTCCAGGGTAGCCAGGGTCACCAGCTTCACCTTTAAATTGGTAGGTATATGGTGCTGGATCACCAACATCTCCCTTATCTCCCTAGAAGTGAATGTGGAAATTAGAGAGTTATTCTAATAAAATAAATAAAACAGATATAAATATGCTCAAAATATAGTTTTCACCAACTCTATACATATACAAGCTCAGTCAGTCAACTTATCACTTCTAACTCTAGAAAATAAACTTCTAATCATACTAGAAATATTTTTCAATGATTCATTCAGAATGTATGCAGGCTGTTCCTTAATAACTTCTTTCTTTAGTAGAGATTCTAAGAATTTTTGTGGATGACACATTGACAAGAAAGAGAACATCAATGCTCATATGATGGTAGATCTGATAATCAATCTAAGATAAGTTACAACTAAATCATTTTCTAAACAGAACTAAAAACCAGTTTCTACACATCATCTTGAGTTCCTGATAATTATCTTCATGCACTGAAATCAGTTATAAGTTCTTTCAATAAAAATATTTGTGGAAACAGTAATACCAAGTCAGTTTTCTTTTAATAAAATTGAAATTATTTTTATCACAGGAGTATCTAAAAAGTGATGTAGATTATAAGGAACACATAAAATACCAAATTTTTCAGTAGATCTAGATCTGTGCAATAAAAATCCGAATTTGTAAAAATATCATCATGCACAGTTTATATTTTAATATTATGAGAGGTAAAAACAATTGTAGTAACAAAAATAGGGTAGTATTAAAACTCATAATTTGTTAAACAAATTTTTAAATAAGAATTTAGGAATAACTTTGTCCTCAGTCAGTCATTGCCTGTCCTTCATAACTCTAACACTTGCTGGTGATGTGTGCAATCTATGTGTCAAAATGAATGTCACAAAAGTTATAATTGTAAAAGCACATCCTTTACAATGAATATATATTATCTACCAAATATACAGTACATTACTATTCTTGCTATTACTAAATTTTCAAGCAAAGAATGCTTACTTTAAGGCCAGGAAGACTTGCTCGTCCAGGCAATCCAGGTTCACCAGAATCTCCTCTTAATCCCTTAGGACCAGGATTTCCTGTAAAACCCATAAATCCACCTTCTCCCTTATCACCTCTCACTCCTGGAAGCCCATCCAATCCAGGGAATCCATCATCACCTCGGGTACCCTTGAATGAATACCCAGCTCTACCAGGTTCACCTGAAGGGCCTCTAAGTCCAGGAAGACCAAATTTGCCTGGTCTACCAGGTAAACCTGTTTTTCCAGGTTGTCCTTGAACTCCAGGGAATCCTGTGAATAGAGTTTATGAAATGTACAAATGCATAAAAGATAAAATATGTAAAAGGAGCTGAAAATAACCAGAATCATAGATATTGCATTTAACATGTTGAAGTTGTATGCTTAATAATTCATATAGTTCATATGCCCATTTTCAGCCCATAATCAACCATAATTCATATTTTTTCCTTTATAAATCAATAGCTAGTAACCTTTCTAGTAGGGAACCTTACCCTGCACTCACATTGGTCCTTTGTCTTTTCAAACTCTTCCCTTTCCTTACCCCCACTTTTTACCCTTACTATATATTTGCCTGTGACCTTTTATTGTGTACCTAATGATGATGTGATGCATAGAAACCCGGGTCACATGTTTCATTATATATTGTGGTGTAGTATAAATAAATTAAATTCTTGGCAACTTGCTTTTTAAATCATAAGATACCCAAAAAACAAAAACATGCAAGAGAAAACATATCCTCAACATAAAATAATGAAACCACTCAGCGATAATACTCAAATATATTTGCATACATTGCAAATTTATAAAATATTCCTTTTTTCAAATTCAGTATTTGCCAGAAATGTCTGTTAATAGTGATGTAATACTAGCAATCAGAACAAGATTTTACTTAAAAAACTAACATTGGTAATAATATATCCAATCATGTATGTAACTATATAGGTAACAATGCAGGTAATAATTTATATATCTTGGAAAAACCAGGTTTTTCAGTTAGTAGCCTTTTAAAATAATCACAAACAATATTGGTTACATACAGTAGCACACAAAAAGTTTCCATTTTTTACATTAAGGAATAACTTAACCTGTGCCCAAATTAACAACAGATGAGCTAATCTTAAGAGTAAAACACTCACCAACATCTCCTACCATTCCTTTAGGTCCTGTTAGTGAATATCCAGGGTCACCAGGTGCACCTTTCTCACCATCGTAACCATAATCACCAGGGGCACCTTTTGGTCCAGGATGACCAGGTCTGCCTGCACCACCATCAAAACCAGGTCTGCCTGGTTGACCCTTCAAAGCTGCTCCAGTTCCTGCAGTACCTGAATATTGAAGTTAGAGATGTCAAATTAAAACAGTTCGTAAAAACAGCAGTTAATTTTATTTATTTTATTATTAAAACTGTTCCAACAAGTATATTGTCATTATTTGTCCCTTATATACTATTAGTTATAAAAATTTTGTTGAAAATAAAGGAATGTAATAATAATCTCTTTCATTGAAAATATTGTTATTCTTTGGCAGCAAGGCCTGCAACTTTTACTGAATCCCTGGTGATAAAAGTATAAATTTATTATATAGGATATCAACATTAAATTTCTATCACAATATCATATTATATATTCATTATGTATTAAAATTTAATTATTATCATTATCAATTACTCATAGTATCATAAAATTATATAAGTGTATTGAATCAGGAAAATTTTAAGATAGAAAGAAATTTGCAAAATCATAACTGGAATTTTGCTTAATTTGACTAAAGCTTCTCCATAAGCATTATCTACAGAAATAACACTTCGAATCATGTCAATGTTGTAAAATTATTTCAATTCTTACCAGGCAATCCAGGTAATCCACGGTCTCCAGGCATACCTGGCCCACCAGGCAAACCCGGAGGCCCATCTGGTCCTGGGCCACCCATGTTACCTGTAGGACCCTGTGGAAGCATTTATGTTTTTACCTAAACTTCAACAATAATTTTTAACTCCTCTTTTCGTCAATCTCAAAATTCATTCTATTTTTATCAGTCTTATTGTTGCACAATAATGTGATTTGTACACTTTAGATATTGATTAAAATCAACAATTAAATTTCTCATAGTCACATATAACACATGGAAACTAGTTCATATACTTACTTCAATATTATTTTATACTTAAAAATGAATATATCTTTTGGTAAATAAAACACAACTGTATGCAAATGATCTACAAATATTTCATACTATCAATAACCAAACCAGTTGTTTAGAAAAACAAAACTTCTAATGGAGATTAGGGCTTACTCAATTGTATGGATCTCAACATTCCTTTCTTATTTTTTTTTGGTAAATATTTTAAAATTTATTTCTGTGGCCTTTTTAATCCTAACATTGTAATCAGTTTCTATTTTTCTCAATTTATCTTTTTTATTTTGTAAAATTTAAATAGTAATGCAAAAGGCTTCATCCAGTTTAATTATGTATTTTATTTTTATATATATTTATAAGAGCATAAAATGAAAATCTTCAGCAAACCTTTCCTCCAGGGAATCCAGGAGTTCCAGCATCACCAGTCAAACCTGGCAGACCATCCACTCCATCTCTTCCAGGTTCACCAGCCTCTCCAGGTTTTACGTCATATACAATTGGATATCCAGGTTCTCCAACATCTCCTTTATGTCCAACTGGACCAGGCAATCCTCTTTCTCCTTCATACCCTTGTTCTCCAGGTAAACCTGGTATTTAAAAATATTGTAAATAAAAATGTGTAATCATCACATACATAATATGTTATACAACAGGACAATCCTAAAGCTGCAAATTTTTTCCAAGAAAATATTTGCACAACTTTCAAACTTAGCACAATGGAAGTTGAATTCCACTTCCAATTCCACCAGGTAAAATCAATTGTCTGCAAATAATATTAAATTTTTACAGAGGTAAGGCTGTTCTTCACCTTCTCCAAATCTTTCACATTAAACTTACATGAAAAATTAATTTAAAGTTCATTTTATATTGTACAAGTTTTGTTCCTTTCCTAAAAAATTAAGCTAACAGATTTAGCACTCTCAAGGAAGAAGTGACTGGATCGTAACAAAGAAATTTTTAGTACTGATTATGAAATAAACTACTAGACTACATGCATCATCAATTACAAGAAATTTTTACACTCACAACCACTTTGAATTGATGTAATCCAAATCTTTTGATAATGATTATATCAAAAAGAATGTAAGAATATATACAAAATCACCCTTTGAATATACACGTAGAAACAGGAGACTTTGTGCTAGATAGAAATGCAATAGCAATTCCAATTGAGGAAACAATAATTACCTGGCCTTCCAATTAAACCAGGATCTCCTTCCATTCCCCGTTCACCCTTGATACCATCCATTCCTCTGAATCCTGGAGCTCCAGGTGGACCTCTGAACCCAAACTTTCCAGGGAAACCCTTCTGGCCCCGAAGACCTTTTGGACCTAAGTCACCTTTTGGTCCTTTAATTCCACTTATTCCCACTAATCCTGTTTTACCCTACCATCATAAAAGCACAACATATGTATTATTATAGAAATTTATACCATGTAGTTAAATTTTATTCTCTTGAGAAGTAAAAACGTTTATTTTGTACACAACATATAATATTTTCTCTTCCTTCTGAAACTAATTGATTTCTCACTTCAAATCAAGTAACGAGCTCTATGGTTATCATACCCTAACACCTGGTAGTCCTCTTAATCCTGGCATTCCTGGTTCTCCCCTTGGTCCTGGTAATCCTGGTATAACATTTGATACCTCTCCAGGCTCTCCTCTTTCTCCTTTACGACCCTCTAAGCCCATTAGACCAGGATATCCAGGTTCACCTGTTCTTCCTGCAATTGTAAGAGGCATTTTTATGGATGACTCTTTTAATTTAAAAAGAATTTACTTGATTTGAGAAAAATACAAATACAGTGAAACAATTAAGGGCAAGTGCAACACATTAACTCATTCTAAATTTATGATGTCTCTAGTCACACCAGGGAATTAAAATCCTCATCATCATCAGTTTAAAGTGCTTGCATACATCAAGCAGTAATACATAACTAGGTAATCTTTTCATTGGAGTTAAAATATGTACCTGAAGGATATATTTCAAATACAAATCTTTGAATCCACAATTATGTTTGAATGCATATAAATATTTTAGGGATATTTTTGATTAATTCCACTTTATATGATGGAATGGTAAATTTAGTTATAACACAGTGCTAGAATATTCCTAGTCATTTTATTTTATGGATCACAATGAAAAGGAATGTCAAGATTTTTTCTTTTTGATTAGAATTTTAAATATAAAGGATAACCTTGAGGTTTCAGTAAATTATTTTTACTTAATCTCACTTCTATTTTAGAGAATTTTGAAGACCTACAACACAATTCTAAGTAAACAAATTCAAAAATACTAGAAGTTCTGCATAGTGCAATAAAGTTAACCTCTCAAAGTATCAGGGATTCATCTCTTAAAAAAATCCTCACTCCATCATAAATAATGTTGTACAAATGAATTGTGCCTTAAATATTGAGCATACTTCATTTTGTTTACCACAAAATAATTTCAATAATTTCTCACGAGGTAGTGAATCAAACTTATACAAGTCCATCTCACTAAATCTTCTTTCTAATTTTTCAGAATGTTAGACGTTTATGTTTCAATTATTAAAATGGGAAAATAAAGGAAAACTTTCCCAAACCGACAGCTAAAATTCTAGTTTATATCATTACTTTGAGGTCTTTCACTGAAATTTGAAGTCTTTCTTATATAAGGAACTTATTTAGAAGTTTATAAGATACTGTGTTCCGGGTAATGCCTCTATGTAAACTAAACTCTGTTTAAACTTTGTAAATCAAACTTTGAAAAAGTTTTATAATAGTGTTATTCATTTGCTAGTGTAAACCAAATACATTTTTTGATGAAATAATTATTCAGTTATGCTGGGTTAGCTT
Organism: Pachydiplax longipennis; assembly: GCA_036926295.1. Taxonomy (NCBI): domain Eukaryota; kingdom Metazoa; phylum Arthropoda; class Insecta; order Odonata; family Libellulidae; genus Pachydiplax; species Pachydiplax longipennis. The sequence goes on along the minus strand of JAVFKF010000017.1, from coordinate 7,423,662 downwards.
TGCATGGGAATAATCACAGTTAAGAGGAAATTTTTCAAAATGAACGGTATTAAAGTTTAATTCATTCAGTTGTGTTTAAATTGATTGTGAAATAACAAAGAGTTTTCAATTATTCTGCATATTTTTAACAATTATTCTGAATGCTTTTTCTTCCCCTATTCATTCTAATATGAAAACTTGCTTGTTGCAAAATATAGTTACATCTATAATTATATTAATGTTTTGAATATGCGATATATTTTGAATATTCCAATGGACTGAGACATTTAAATTTGATATCTTCTAACAATATTTATCATCCATGTAAGGAATAAAATGAAAATTGATTAGGGATGATAATTTTTATATAAATATAATTAAATGAATATTAAGAGTATAACTTATAATTAAAATTAAATGTTTTTAATGAGGATAGCATTTGAATAATGAGAAAAATCATTATTTGAAAATAAAATTTAGTTAATTAGATTCTATGAATTATAATTTAGTTTCATATAACTGTCTTTGGTATGTAATGACTCCATTATTGCAGGGATTCATGTTACATGATGTAGTATAAAGAGCCAGGTCCCCAAAAACAACATGCTTTATATATCCATGATTCCTCATCTTAAATTAAAGTATTTTTGTTGTTCATTTCAAACTCCAAATACAATACAAAGAAATCTCTGGAGACTTGATGCCTATACTCTGGATGTTAATAAAATAATGATGCTTTACTTATGGTTCCTCACCAAAATCTCCTGGCTCTCCTTTAGGACCACTGAAGCTGTAGTCTCCTGGGATTCCCTTTGGTCCAGGCACTCCATAATCTCCCCTCTCTCCCTAAGAAAGAAAAAATGTTCAAAAGGAAAACATTCCAACAAAATCAATTATTATTAAATAATTGCTTCATTATCCACTCCATTATCAGCCAAATAAGTGCTTTCTTAAAGTTTTTTATGTCTATACTGTATGAATACCACCTTAACATTCTAAAAAATATGTGACATAATGATTACAATTTGCTCTCTCAAGATACTAATTTTAAAAATTCAAAACATGAGATTGATAAGAATAACTCCGAGATTATAAAAACTGAAAAAAGAGCAATATGGTAGTGCTAGTGAATGTTTGATTCATACATATTTTTCAATAAATCTCAAAAAGTTATACTGCCTAACTTTTGATTATTTATATGAATATGATAACTGAATCTAATTATAATATTAGATAATATATAGATATTATTAGATAATTTTATTCAAATAACTATTTGAATGAATCAAGTAAATATAAAACATTTGGTAAGGCATCAGCAAAAAAGAGGCTATATTAGCAATGTGTTCTTAGAGATAAAGAAATGGGAATATAAAGAACTGTTGATTTTCTTCAAACTCAACTTACTTTACCACCATATCCTCCTCTCCTTCCAGGTCTTCCAGGAGAACCAAACTCTCCTGGTATTCCTGGCAATCCTGGAATTCCATCAATTCCCCTTCTACCAGGTTCACCCTCGACTCCTTCAAACCAAAAAAAAATAATAATTTAGTTACTCTGTTCCCACTTGTGCATTCTCAATCAGTTATTGTGGCAACAAGGATCACAAGAATAGGTAAAAAATGGGAAACATTGAAAAGGAAATGCAAATTTTGAGACTTTCACAGATCAGTTCAATAAAATTTATAATTGATGTAATTATCAAAATTATATTGGTATAGAGTGAACCTTCTAGAACCTGCGCTAATGATGGGGATTAAAGTATATGATGATTAATTATATCCTCAAGAATAACTTAAAATTGAAATTAATATTGCTATAACTTAAAACAGAAATCAAAAAGTTAGCTGGAAAATAGTCCTTATCACTTGTTTCCTTCATTAATTCTAGTTTGGTAGTATTTTTACCTGGTATGCCCATAGGACCTTGGTCACCATCTTCTCCTGGCGGACCTGGAATTCCATCTGAACCCTTGAATCCTGGACTTCCGTGGAAACCTGGGTCTCCATCTGGACCTCTTAAACCTTGGAATCCAGGATCTCCTCTAACTCCCTTTATTCCGTTCAATCCCATTGGACCATCAAAACCTAATTATCAAACATAATTATAAAATTAGAAAAATGCTTAAGACTTAAGTAATTCGTGTCAAAACCTCTGTTGTTATTCATGGTTTAACTTAATCTGTAATTCTATACATATTTGTCGTTTGAGAATTTCAAAAATTAGTATTATTTAGGCTCTTGGAACTGCTTTGTTCTATTTTCTATTATTTCAGAAGAGAAAAATTAATTTGAACCTTGAAAAATTAAGAATTAGAATTGCCATCTAAAGTCAATTGCATTTAAGGCACACACTATCCCTTAGCACTTATTGAAAGTAGAATGTGTATGCAATTTATTTAAAAACTCTACAATCTCTTAATGGCTAATACTGTCAGTAATTATTTAAATTAATTTTAAGTATTTTAAATATGCAGTAGTACTATAAATTAGTAGCTGTGGTTCAATGTTGACAGCTAAATTTTTAGCTAAGCATACAGTTTATTAAATACAAAAATTACCAGGTCTTCCTGGATCTCCAAATGAGCCAGGTAACCCAGGCAGTCCAGGATACCCTGGTAACCCAGGAGTTCCAGGTCTCATATCACCTCGTATTCCCTTGGCACCCTGAAAAACAATGCAAAATTGTGCAAAAGTGAGAACAGCCATTAGGATTTTATAATCACAAATAGTGATGGTTTGTATGATGAAATTCTTATCATATTAATTCTTAAATAATTATCATCAAAATAACTTAAGATAACTGTAATTCCAATCTTATAACATAAAATCTTCCTAAAGGCAAAATCATCAAGAAATAAAATAAATTCAAACATAAAGAAACGTATGATTCAGGTCTTCAACTTCAAAAGGAAATTACATTGTATTATAGACAACATGTTTAAAGAATTTCAATTAAAAAGCAAAAGGTCAGTTATTCTCAACTTTTTAGTAGCTGCAGATCCTTCTTCATATTCTCTTTATCATAGAACTCCTTTTCCTGAAAATTTTGGCCATTGGCAGTAATTTTTCCTTAACCATCTCACTTTAATGCTTGAATTGAGACTTTTAATCAGTAGTCAATTTGAACTGTTCACAAACATTAATTCTCATTTATTTTGTATTATTTGTTTGATTATTTGTTTTAATTATGCATAATGTGATCTTGTTCAGTAATTACACAAACAGAAAAGACCAAACCTGCTAACAGACAATTGAAGCTGTTAAAGGTCTAAGTACTTTCATAAATCCTGTGACCAATGATAGAATCGGGAAAGTAAAATAATAAATAATATACTAACCGGTATTCCAGGAAGGCCTATCTCACCTGGAGCACCCTTAGCTCCTTTCAGTCCACTGTCACCACTCTGTCCCATACGTCCAGGTATTCCATAGATTCCATCATTTCCCTTGTCACCATAAGGCCCAGGAGGACCCATAGGTCCAATGAGACCATCAAGGATGGATTGCCCATCATCACCTCTATCACCTTTTTCTCCAGGGAGGCCCTGAAAATAAAGTTAATTTTCATACTCTCAGCTCTTCATACCTTTGGCAGTAAGTTTTTGTTTTAGATTTTTGGGACTGCATTGTGTGCAAACCCGAAAAAGAACAAAAAAAGAAAAGGATCAATTGTCTTTGTAGTACAAGGGGCATGAAATGCTTGTGGATCCTTATGGATGCTGCATATGTTTTATTTTTAAGTACTTTCTCTGGAATACAAACATTAATAAATGAAATGCAAAAGCATGGTTTTTGCATTATAAGACTGAGTTTAAAGATATTTTTGCTGTTGCTTTAATAACAGTCCAATCATACCTTATCAGGTATCTAATTTTTAAGAGCTGCCATCAAAAAAACTTAAACTATATTAGGCAGGATTCTGCCATCATCTATCAACTGTTGGGTATAAGTTATTTTACATTAGTTTTCCAAGTGTATAGAATGTTGAAATTCAGTAGTTATGCTTCACACTTAAAATTTGAAAGAAGATGTATTTAAGAAAAAAATGAGTCCTACTGATGTTCTTATTAAAACATTCTGTCATTATTTTCCATTACTTCATATTTTATTAGATTTCAATAGATGAGAGTTTCAATACATAATGTATCATTCATAAATAAATAATCCTGTGAACAATTAGGGAGGATTTCATTAAGCCCCCTCAGTTTTATTCTCTTTAAAACTGATGCAAAAGTAAACAGAAAATGTCTGTTCAATGTGCAATCAGATTATTGTAGAATTCAGTTCACTAATAACTTACATCTATTCCTGGCCTTCCTTCAAATCCAGGGACTCCAGGAGGGCCACGTGGCCCCTGATCTCCTGGTATCCCCGGATAGCCCTTAATTCCTTGCTGCCCTTGCTGACTATAACCCGGTTGGCCTGGATAACCTTTCTCTCCACGATATCCATCAGGACCTGGTATTCCAGGTTCTCCCTTTGGACCTGGTGACCCTATTTCAAGGAACGAAAATATTTTTTGGATAAATGGATACCTAGATGTCATGCTGAAGATCCAGCCAAGCTAAGCAGTAAAGAAAGTGCTTTTCTGTCCTTCTTCTTCTACACTATACAGTAAATTTCAAATCTTGTGAAACAAACTATTGTAAACTTGTTAATTAGATGGTATATTCATAATTTATACTTGTGAATAAAAGTAAGCATATAGAAAATTCAATATTCAAAATAATATTATATCTACTTCCTATTCAGCAGCGAAATTTTACAAATTTAAGGTAGTTGAATATTAGGTATATTAGATAGTTAGCGTAATGAATCCTCTAAGATGGGTACTCTTCACATGACAGGTGTGAAGAATATGTGAACATAAATAGAAAATGATCTCAATTTACCTGGTGATCCAGGAAATCCTGGTTGACCCTTATCTCCAATTATGGTAGAAGTTAATTCAGATGATTCACCTTCTTCACCTTTTCGACCTATAGGACCACGATCACCAGGTGGTCCTCTGGAGAAACAAAAGTTGGGATGTTTCAATCAGAAGAGAAATAAGAATTTTCAAAAATATAAGAATGTGAATGTTCCTCATCTTTTAAGATTAATCAAGCTTTCAAAAGCGAATCCCAAGAAATTGATTACTAATATCTAGCCCACTGTTTTTCAGACTTTTCAATGCCACTTTTTTCACTTAGTTCTACCAAATTACTAAATGGCAATTTCCCTTCCCAAATTAAGAAAAATGATGATCAGCAACAGAATACAATACCATTGTGACAAGCATTGCCTAAGTTTAGTGCAGCAGCCCTAAAGGGATGATACTGCCAACTTTATAAATATCAGCTCAAGGTATATATCTCAAATGCTACAAAAATATTACAAGTGAAAAAGACAATAAAGCATTGAACTTACACACTACATCACTCAGCAACATATGAAAATCCTATTGGAAGTGCAGCATTATGAATAGCTTGATGTTTAGTGTTCAAACCACCTTCCCATTCATCTAATTCATTCTTGTTCGGTTGAAAATGATCAGAGCTCAACATTCCATGATGACCCTAGGATAGCTTACCTTCTTCCAGGAACTCCTGGACGTCCCTTCAGTAGAAGGGGACTACCAGTGGCATTGTCACCAGGTGCACCTTCATATCCTGGCCTACCAGGAATGCCTTCCCTTCCTGGTACTCCTGGTTCTCCAGGTGACCCCTAGAAAATGAAATTCAGGCATTTAAGTCACTCACTGCCCCAGTTTCAAGCCCAGCTCACCCTTTTAGCCAAGTGGGCATCATATTAGAATAAACAAGGCTTGTTCTTCCTTGCTTTTTCAAGGGAGTTATAAGGGAGTGCAAACTTATAAAGGGAGAAGTATGAGAGAAAAGTAGATAATTTAGAAACTTAATCAGCAATAAACTGATGCTCATTAATGAAACGAAGGAATCATGGAGAAAATTCTCATTTGATATGTGATAGGCATGAGATGGTAACCATATACTAGGCACTTATTTGGGAATGAGGTGATTGTTAGGGAAGAGAATGGTTTGAAGAGTTACAAAAATTGTACCCAGATTAATAACCGATGATTATTCAATGAAGAAGTCTTTTACCTGTATTCCCTTAGCACCTGGAAAGCCTGCTCTCCCTGGAAGTCCTCTTGGCCCATAAGCACCTGGGTAACCTTTAGGTCCTGGATAGCCATGCTCTCCACGAGGACCTCTCAAGCCACTGTCATTTCCATATTTGATTATTACTTCACCCCTTTCTCCTTTGAGACCAGTTAACCCTGCCAGACCTAAGATTAAATTCAAATATTGTTATAAATTTGTCAATAATAGTCAATAAGTTGTCAATAATACAATGTGAGCTCAAAGGAAAGAGAGATTATACATCTTCTTTCTAATAAACTGTAAAACTAAACTTGAAGAAAATGATTATCAAAATATCTCAGATATTTCAACCTTATATTTTATATTACTGTTGATTGTATCAACCTAAAGAGGTTTGTGGAATATGGCGACATTGTCACATACAGTCTGAATGGCTGTGTTAACTAATATGTGAAAAATTATTGTACATCTTTTAAATGTCTTAAAATCCTATATGAATTAAAAGCTTTACTAAATAATAATAGTAATAATAATTATTGTTATTATTTAATTTTACTTCCTTAAATTCTAATTGGATTTAAAATGAATTTCCACCAGATTTCAGTCAATACCTTTAACAATGTCTCAAAAGTTATTAATCTTGTATAAGTTTGACATAAATACATTATTATTTGCTATAAATTTGGACTGTAAAATATTTCTCTAAATTTTGACATAGATAACATGTCAACATAGTATTAACACCCTTCACAAATTAAATAAAATCTTTATATCTGCCAAAGCATGAAAAATCAACATTAATCTCAAATCTAGATTCCAAGTAAAAGTTAGAAAATCCCATTAGAAGTTCTTGAAGATATTAATTACCCATGCTGTCCCCTGAATAGTAAGTTTACTCCCCCATATTTCTTATAACTTATTTCTGGAAGGTTAATATTTACCTGCAGCCCCTGGCCTTCCACCAAGACCTGGATAACCTTGAACGCCCTTCTTTCCTGGTTCTCCCTTAACACCTCTTGGACCAGTCAATCCCTGGAAGCCAGGAGAACCTGGAATTCCATTCCTTCCTGGTTCTCCTGCTTCTCCTTTTGTACCATCAAGCCCTAAAAAATATAATAATTGTTATTCACTTTCCAAGTATCATGCAGAAGTTCCATTAATCTCCCAAATTAGAGTTTAATCAATCATGAAAATTTTATTTTCTCATTTGCATGAAACTGCTGATACCCCAGAATATCAAATTATTCTTTTGCTTAACAGTAATACCACACCCACATCAAAAGGAGATAAGTTAATTAATCCAAGAATTCCAATAACAATAGTTACTAAAATTTGTAAGAACACCCACATATTGAATGTTCATTATTTTGACTGAAGTTTTCATGAGTGTCGTAACCTTTTTGTAATATATGGCATCTGTTAATTCTAGCTGTATTGATAGGCTCAGAATACACAACATGGAAATCAAATACTAATAATGCCTTCAATTCTGAATCCTTGAGAGAGATTCAATAAATTAATGTTCACTGACCTATACTGCATACTCCACAGTCATCTCCTTTTATTCCCTTTAATCCATCCAGTCCTGGTATACCAGGTTCACCATCAGTACCACGAATTCCAGGTACACCAGGCAACCCAGGTTCCCCAGGTGGACCTATAATGGGATATCCTTGTCCAGGAAAACCTTTAGGACCTGTTTTAAGAAAGAATTTTCATTTAATCTTCCAATCTAGTTCACTGCATGCAGCAGAAATAAGAAAGAAATAAGAAAAAATTATGGATAGCATTCAATTAAAGACTTCCTTCAATCACATCATGAAATAAGTGCTCTTTGCGATTGAGGAAGAGGTAATTTTACAAAGTTTCACATTACATTTTTTTTCTTTTGCCCTTTCAATTGCAAGTCCATGTAGCTTCATTAGTTGATTTTATTAAATGCTCTTTATTGAGAAAAAATCATTTTTGTCAACCCTGTATCAGTAATACAATAATACTCTAGACAAAAAGATGGCATATCTGTTTCTATTTCTACTTGATTCATCCAAAGATATATTCTGTTTCTCTCCACTCAATTACTCAGGAGGGGAATTCATGGCTTCTTTTCAAATTTCACCCTGCCATGATAGTACGTGATTCCAGGATATTGAAAGCAATTATGAAAAATTTATGATTCTTCTGGCATCAAAAAGCTATTAAATTTCATATTTTTACTAAAGTTTGATCTGCTTTTCAGAAACTTGATAACCCCCATTTCCTTCCCTACGTCATACAGTAAAAAAACACCATCTCTTCAAAATCAAACAGTAAAAACCCCACCCATCACCTATTCTTTTTATTCTGCTTTGAACCCTTGAGTAAGATAGCTTACTATAGCTACTGAAGTGCATAATGGGTGATATTTTCCTAGAAGGTCAGTAATCCCGAACATTTTATTCCAGATTCTAAACAGATGCGTCTATATACCATTTTCAAATCTCTAATTCATTAACATCCATGTTCTATTTTCTTTAGTTTCTTTATATTTTATATTTATATGTAATTAGATCCTATTTCCTTGCATAAGGTCACACATTGTCTTGAGAAATGACAATTATATAAACCATCAGTGTAAGACTGTGTTGTTTGAAAATGGGTCCAGGCAGGATTTTTCTAAAGGTGGGTCAAAGCCATGTACAAAATGTAAAATAATGGGCATACAAACACCAACCCAAATGTTAATAATTGGCAAAAAAATCTGAAGCCATATTTGAGTGGTATTCCTAGGTTCACTTTTTCCATGATTAAATATATTACTTGAGTATTATAGTTTAAATAATAGTATAAACAGAATATTTATATTAATCATTATAAAGAATACATATTTATAAGAATACTGACTTTCAACTAACATCATATTTCACATTGTAATTTCCTTATCATTCACATACAGCCTATTTTTATTCCACGATAGGCAATACAATTTAACAAATCAGTAAATAATGGCATGAGTTTTTAATATATATCTTACATAACTTTCATAATAGTTCTATAACTATATCTATAATATTGAATACATATTTTATTACACCAACCAGCATACGTATATACTGATTTTTGTGGGCTTATAAATATATATTCTTCCATTTTAAAAATAAGATATCTATTTATCTTCATCATGCTAAACTTAAGAGAAAAATTCAAGACACATTATAATGTTCATCTTATCAGCTTACCTACTAAGCCAGTATCACCACGATCTCCTGGTAAACCAGGGAGTCCATCTCTTCCAGGAAGACCAGGAGCTCCTTGAGGTCCTCTTATGCTTATACCTGGGTAACCCTTTTCTCCTATAGCTCCAGGATTTCCGGGCAAACCAGTGAGACCTTGTTCTCCTCTTGTACCAGATAATCCTTAAAATAAAAACATAACTCTAAGTTAAATAATCATACATGTTAACACTCATACTTAAACCCACATATGTATAGGATTTTGTATTATAAAACTTAAGCATCAGAAAACATTGCCATTAAATCATTGTCTTATGTAGAGGTTGGAACAACAGGTAAACAATCAAATAATTTGATTGTTTAACACAATGGAAGAATAAATCTTGATGAGGATGAAAACAGAAAGGTATGAAGATATTGCAGTAATAAATTAATATTAGACTAATTAAAATGATCCAGAAATAATTGAAATCAAAATTTTAAATAGAAATGATAACTTCCATAATTATGATAATGAAAAATAGTTCATATGAGGATTGAAAAAGAATTTGTAGCTTGTAAAATGAAATTATTTTAATGCTGTAATGTTATATGATATTTTTCAAAATTTGAATGATGAAAGGAGATTGGATTTTTATACAAATGCTATGTTATTTTCTGTGCATGCACTTTTTCTAATCACATTAGTATTGGAATATTCATTACTTTTTCCTTTTTAGCTATCTTAAGAACATTTCAAATTAAATGAAGCATAAATAAAATGACAAATCACTTTTTTGGAAATACCAAGAACAATATTAATTAGATTCTTATGATAATGTCAAAGATACAGTGAATACACATGGGTGAAGATATGATAAACTGCCTAAGGGAAACCAATGGCCCGCAAAAGCAAGTGAATTCATTTGAATGAAAATAATCGAATGAATCAAATAAATATTTGATTGTTTATTTATCAATTGTCCAATCTCTAGCCTTATACTCACCATCATCACCCCTGTCTCCAGCCACTGAAATTCCAGGAGCACCTCTCAGACCTGGAACACCAGGTGGGCCAGGTTCTCCAGGAGGACCTCTCAATCCAGGATATCCCGTGGTTCCTGGCCTTCCAGATTCCCCAGTGGGACCAGGAGGACCTGAAAACAAAAAAGATTTCTATAATAGTGTGTGTGTGTAGCATTGAGCTTTTATTTGCTATAATGATTAAGAGATGTTCCTTCAATTTTAATATGGCTTAATTCAATAATATGTAAAATTTTTAACTAGCTCAAGATAGGTGCCATATATATAAACAACATATAGGGTTCCCTCTGCAAAGAGGTAGATTTGCCATTTTGTATCAGAGCTCTATCTACAAAATGCACATAACAGTGAGAGTTCAGTTCCCTTCTATGATATTACAGTAAGATAATACTATAACGTTTTCCACATGTAGAAAGCAATGTCGGCAGCAATGAAAACACATAAAGACGTTTTTTTAAATGTTTTGGAAATTTAAATTAAAATTAAAAGTTATGCTCAAGTAAAAAATATCAATTATAAGGGTAATGGGATTTTTCTTATGATGAAATTTGCTTTTATAGGATTATTTTACTACATACCAACAGGGCCTTGTGATCCTATGGACCCGTCTAAACCTTCTTCATCCAAGTTTGGATCATACACTCCAGGAAGTCCAGGTGGACCCTGAGGTCCTGGATGACCAGTAAAACCTGGGTCACCTGCAGGCCCCTAGTACAAGGATAAAGAAAGTTACTGATGTGGCTTGTTATATTATGAAATAGGGAAAATATTAACTAGAATAATAGTTCATATACCTTAAATTCCCGTATTTTGCAGGAAAATGGAGTTATCAAATAAAACATTCTTTAGTTCAAGGACCTCATTAATTAATAGTAACAGAAATAATTAATAAAATATGCAGAATGAGAAGGAATTTGAATACTCTGATAATTGGATTTTGTTACTTCACTCAGAAAATTTCTTACTTCATAAGGTGGAATATAAGATCTTGAATTTATGAAAGAAGATTGGAAAATGTGAATGAATAAGGCAGTGTGGGCTTATATACCCTCCAAACTTATTAGCATAAACAAATGAGATGCAAAGAAAGAGAAAATCTATCATCATGATCGATTAAATGTATAATATGCCATGCAAGTAACACCAAAATCTTGAAAACTATAACGATGAAAGATAATAGCTCCTATTTTCACTACTTAATCAAAAGACAAGATATTCTGATAATCTAGCTGCGGAAATATTTTTAATAACATAAAAACTAAGTTTGTGTTTTGTGTTTGTGAGTTTTAATAACATAACGCAAACTAAGCTCATGTTTTATGTTATTAAAACTCACAAAATCACTTAATCACAAAATTAGTTGGCACCAATGAAAGGTTATAAAAGCCTCTTCAAATAACTTTGTGAACTAGTAGCTTCTGTCAAGGAATTCCTTATAACATGAGTACTTAACAACAGAGAATTAGCATAAAGATGGATAAAGAAAGACATTTCTCTCACCTTCTCTCCATCAGATCCAGGACGCCCTTCATAACCTGGTGCACCTTTAAATCCCTTTAAACCACTTGGACCAGAAGAACCTCCTTTGCCTTGCTTTCCTCTCTGACCTTCTGCACCAGGATCTCCTTTCATTCCTTTTTGTCCAAATAAACCTGGTCCACCCTGTTGATTGAATTTTAATACATATTAATTCACTAATTAGTCTTACTATGGACTTTGAAATAGATAGCCAGTGATTTCCATAATTCTATCTTTTATAACTTGAAAGTATCTACATAGTGTTTGTGAAGTTAGATGCTGCTTCTTTGGTGACAGTTAGAAATTGGCATAAAATATCTGGGTAAGAAATTAGAATTTTGACAAGAGAAATATAAATTAATTATTTCTCTGATGTTTAAGTATGAAATAAATCGATGAATCCTCTAGCTAATCCTCAGCCCACAGGCCAGTCAGAACTTCATCTCCTGCACAATTAGCCTCTAAAAGTTCTAAAAACTCCTAGGATGAGGTAGTCAGACAAAATGAGTGACCTAGTTTTCCTTTGCTTTCCTCAATGACCCAGAATATATATTTGCTTCAAGTGGACAAAGTTCACATAAGTGTAGCATAATGATCCTATGAATAACATATTTTGAAGCACTCAAAATAAAAAGTTGCCAACCATTACTCAGCCTCACTCACACTACACTGATTGTCATATTATCGTAGCCATTAATAGGACTAATACGAAAGTAAATGAAAGAAAAATTTCCTCTATCCTAAAACAAAAGACAAATGAATAACTTAAATTTATCAACATATGGTAGCTGGTTCAATATAGAAATAAGTAATTTTATTACCATATATAAACAGAGGAATATTTCAAATGAGGAATAAATCAAATTAAAAATAAAAAATCAAATCAAAACTAAAAATTCACAATTAGAATAATGATGAAATTCTGAAGTGTAAACCTAATCATTCAATTTATTAAATTCTAAATAGTTGGTTTCATTTTCCAATTAAATACATATGCTCTGAATGACTTGAAACATCTAAATTAGAAAATATTCTTCCTCAAGAAACAATCGCAGAAAATTTTAAAATGCTTTGGAATTGGTAGATCTTACTCAAGAGAAGTAAAATTGAAATTAATTTATCTAACTCCTATTCTCTTGTTTCAAGAATTTCTTCAGAAAGAAAATATTTATTTCCACTATACCTTAGGACCCACTTCTCCCCTCTCTCCTGGAATGCCCATATCTCCAGGGAATCCTTTTGTTCCATTGGATCCTCTTATACCCTTTGATGATATACCTGCTGGTGGCTTCACAACATATGCTCCATCGCCTGGAGGACCTGGGTCTCCTTGATCACCAGGATCACCAGTGATACCTTTACTGCCATATTTGGAATCTCCTGGATCTCCCTTCATACCTGAGACACCAGGAGGCCCAGCATGGCCCTTTTTTATAAAAATAGATCAATGAAAATATTATATATTATATCTAATCACTAGTTTTTAAAATGTGTATTCTTGAGGTAAATCTCATAAACTTATAATCTTACTACTATTGTCATTAAAATTTATAGCAGTCATATCTGTGTGGTGGTATATAATTTTTGTCTTAAATATCTTATTCTAATTGAAATATTGTTAACTTCCAAAAAAGAGGTTTTTACATTAGGTAGAATAAAATGTGTTCTTTGAAGTTAGATTAAAATTTAAGTAAAGCATCTTTGTAACTTATTTGATGAATTAAAGTAATGACTCACAATATATATTGATTATATAACTACTGAATTTGTCAAGGGCTAAAAAATTGCAAACAACAAAAGTCAAAATATACATTAGATAAATCAATACAAGAATATAGTTTGGTGGTTAAATTTTGCGATTCTAGCAATATTCATGCTCAATATTTTGCATAAGAGCATCTTCACAGTTTTTGAATGTCTCAATGCTTGTAGCAGCTATTACCAATGTCTATTGACTTAAAAAAGATAGCTTCTGAGTACCCCTCCTTTGGCTGACTTTATTATGATAAAATAATATTGTTAATGAAAAGAGTTCACATCACTTAAAACTTGTTTTTGAATGCCAGCAATGGGTAATGTTGTCAGAATGCAGAATAAATGCATTTTGGGCTCCAGAATAGCCATGCAGGCAACATGTTCAACTTCAGCTAATGCGATCCTGGGTTTGATTCCCAGTGGTAGCTCATGTGCGAAATGACCTTGGGTGTCGAAGCAATTTTAAGTAACAATACTACTACTACAAATGCATCATGTCTTTCTACTTACATATTTCTATCAATATTCAAAGTTTTCATGCACCCCTTACCCACAAAAGTATAAATAGTAATTTAAGAGCTGCTGACTTATGATGTTATTGCACACAAATAAGTTAGGTTTGAATGGATTGAAGAAAGAAACAAATTTTAAGGACATTCAGATTTAAAGAAATAATTCTTTGATCAACCACAATGTGGGGTGAAATTTAAAGGATGCAAATGTAAATTTTAAGGATTAATAACTGCAGAAGATACTTACTGGTTCACCAATATCTCCTCTGAAACCATGAGGACCTCTGAATCCTGGTGATCCTTGCAATCCCTAAGTATAAAGGAATAATTTATGAAAGCATTTATAATGGAACTTATGTTGATATTCAATAAAAGCTTTCCTTGATTTAAATTTCAACTGAAACAATAATGAGCATTTAAAATAAGGAGTGAGTTTCAGATAGAAGGCTGTAAAGACATAATCTCAGCTTATTAGATAAAAATGACTGGTAATCACTACTATGTCATAATTGAAAGAGCAAAAATAAAGGTAATATCTTGGACTATAATTCATAACGAATTTGTGCCAATCTTCTCAACAAGTTGCTTCTAAGTTGAACAAAATTTATTCAAAGCTAGTTTTATTAAGTGAATCGATAAATATTTATACTATCAAATGTATTACCTGAGCTCCAGGATAACCATCAACACCCCTCTCTCCTTTGACACCTTTGGTGTTCACACCACCTTCACCTGGATCTCCAGTCAGTCCTTGAGGTCCTGAATTTCCTGGAGGACCTCTGTCTCCTGGAAGTCCATGAGCTCCAGGCAATCCGGATTTTCCATCTGTACCATTGCATCCATCTAATCCAATAGCACCAACAAGCCCCTCTGGTCCAGGGATACCCTTTCAGAATAAAAACTATTGTGTTAATTTTTCTCAATAAAAATTGTAAGGGAGTCATCCTTCATTGTTCTGCTACATCATAAGCAAAGTTGAAATACTTACCGACATTCCTGGGGCACCTTGGAAGCCAGGAACTCCAGGATCACCCTGAAAGAAAGAGATATCGTCAGTAGTTATAACGGATAACAGACACAATGAATTGATAAATGATTTATGATTGTTACCTCTCAAGTTAAAGACTCTGGTGACAACTATATGCTACAATTACAACACAACTTTCAACGCTATGAGGAGCATTCAAGAAAGTAATTTCTTCACTGCCACAAATGTGAACACATCGTGTATAAAATTTACTGCCTAAATTGAATTTCTATTTGCATCATTAGGTATTTCTTTGACAATATAACAATTAATGTATTAATTTCACTTCAGCTTTGCATAATCTGAAATTACCCTTATATCAATTATAGTGATACGTTACTTATTTCTTTTTTATTTGCATCTCTTACTCATTGCTTCCATTTTTTTGAATCTCTGAAATAAATCTCATCTATAAAATGCCACTATTCCTGAGCAATTATATCATCGCTTTTTTAATTAATTAATCGAAAACTTCAGCTGAAAATATGGTAATAGATGTCCGTAGAGTGGAATAGAGCGGGTTCGATTCCCGGTCCTGTCAGCCATTTTTAAAATTTTTCCTAGGCGCACGCTATTAAGTGCAATATTTCTCCCTTTTGCTATTGTAAAAATTCGTCGTTGCCGATGAAAAAAGTTAAACTGAAATTCTCGTAGCCTAATGTCCTGTATCATATATATTCGCTACTTTTCGAGTGAAACCACTTACTTTCAAATTAAAACTGGAAAAGTTTTCGTAATGAAGAAAGGGTTAATTTTTCAGTCGATTGAATTTTCACTGTTGCACGAGAACAAACAGGGGTTGTCTTTTTCCCCTGGAACACGATCTCGGACCAAATATAAGAGAGGAGGGGAAAGTGGATTGCGTCACCCATGTCTTCGGGACCTGCAGAAGCAGAACGGGAGAAGACATACTTCTTGTGGAACATGTGGCCGCCATTTTCTTTTGCTTACGAAAGGGCTTATTTGTCTACTCAACCATATGCAGCGTCCTTAAATTCCCACGACAGGACTTCCTGGTACCGCATGTGCGGTTTAAGATGTCACCCTTATGTTTAAGACATAACACTTCGTATTTTATGGCTCCATTGCTTAGATCGGCAAACTTCTGCCACATGAGCAACCAATCTAGCCGGTCAATAAATTCGCATTACCGTCGCCTTTTGACAAAACCTATTTCCATCTTCAATCTGTTGAACTTTCTTTCCTGCGAAGGAATTTCCTCCGAATTTTTTACTTCTAAAAGTAACCCAAGTTACAACTGTGATATTTCTTTATTATAGAGCGATTATTTTTAAGAAATCGGCCGACTTATAAATTTTCACCGGATATTTACATTGAATATTTATATTTTAGAGGTCTCTTCGGGAAATTTTAGGATGGCAATGATTAATGTCAAAGGTTCGGAGCTGATAAATAAACATATGAAAAAGGGAGAGCGTTAAACTCTTACGGGAATCGTCACCGCTGATATGAAACAGAACAAAAAACAAAAAAATTTAGAGCAAAATTAATATTTACGGATACTTGCTATGCGAAATGTGAATGAGAAAAATACTGTATATGCAAACATGATACAATGCAATTGACTTATTTATTTATCCGTAATAAATTATTTCGACTAGAGTAAAATAGAGAGGACTATAAAGTAGATAAATGTGAATGCATGAAATCAAAACTTGTAATAAGTTCGTTCAGAGTACAAAAGGTTTATCGCGAAGATTTGAAAATTGGGATTTATAAATTTCGTTGAAAAAAGAGGTAAATGCAACATCTTTCACATAGGCAAGCACAAATAATAAAGGAGTTAAATATACCCGGCAGTATTATCTAATATTGGATTTACCAAAAAAAACAATGAGTATATAATAATAATAATAATATATATGACGCTCTTACAACTTTTTGATGAAATCTGTAGTAAACATGCTGACATTAAGAGGGATCTGTTATCGTATCTTGAACTGAAACATTAAGGAATAACACTTTTTTAACGGGGAAAAAGACTTACCCGGTATCCCTTTTCTCCCATGGATCCGTATTCTCCATAGGCTCCCTTCTCCCCCTTGATACCAGGAGGGCCTTCAGGTCCAACATCACCAGGTATTCCTTCACTTCCTCTTAGTCCAGTTATTCCTATCTCTCCCGGGGCACCTTTTATTCCTTTGCAGTTACACACCGATGTTCCGGAGCAACCTTTACATGCCTGTAACAGATTTAAAAAATATTCATGAATTTCAGAGGCAGATATATCATGAAAGGACATATATAACACAAATAGATTTCAAGTAAGTGCAATACCTAACGATTTACCACAGTGAAATGTCTTATAGGAGTAATTTTAAAGCCTGGAAACAGTCCAGTCTTAATTAATTTTTGTAATTTTTCTCACAATATTAAACACATCATAAATACATGTCTGACTTAGTGCAGTTAATTATACAATAAGTATAAATCTCCACGTTTTAAGTCATTGATATATCTTGGTGAAGAGTTCGATAGCGATGTAACGCATTCAGAGGGACTTATTATGTAGCAGAATGCGAAAATTAAAACGTTAATACTAACAGCAAAATGGACAAGAAACGCAGGAAGAAATGAGTTGGTATTATTACATAGAAATATATTCTACTACCGGCAAAAACACGATCAAGAGTTGAACGTCGATAAAACTTGCAATGAAACGTGTGATACGATATATCTTTCGAGAGGTCTTTGAAATCTTAGACTACCTAACAGATCTATATGTTTTTGGATTAACTGCCGCGGTGGCAGAGTGGTTAGCGTGCTAGCGATGTGATACCAGATTCAAATCTCAGTTAATAATTTTTTTTCTACGTGCGAGTCCGATTGTCCCGATAAGGATTGGCTGCAGGAAGAGCATCCGGCCGTAAAATATCAGCCTTAAAACTATGTTCCTAATTATCATCGCCAATCATCAAAATCATCAGACAACCCATAATTGATGGAAATCAGGCTAAGGAAGAAATCTTAGTATTTTCGATATGGCCACGTTAAAAAATTATTTTTTTATTTATCTATTATTTCTCTCTTTCTATTTTCCGAGAGATGAGAGGCTTCACGAATATTTTGCGTTGAATAATTCGAAGTTTAAAATATCAGTATTTTAATGAATTTTCACATAAAAGATTTTAATTTTAATCTTTTAGACGGTTAATTGGACCAAAGAATGGATAGTAGGAATGGATTTTGAAGTTGCATATGAAGAGCGCATAAATAAGTTGATAAGTTCGTACAAGACCTAAAACCTATGTTTTGCGCAGAAAGGAGATATGAAGAAAAGTCTTCCAAAAAATAAAAGTAGCATGGGCACATTGGTCATGTGAATAGAAAAAGAAGCAGCGTACGATATTTGTCTACTTTTCATTGAAGCAATCAAGGGATAGGAATGAACGTTAGATAGAAGAAGAGGGTTAGAGATTAGCGAGGTGCTTCAATAAGAATTCATACCATGGATGCATATTGATTTACATTAAATAATTGAATTTTTTTAAACACTTATGAAGTTCGCAATAAAACACCATGAAGACTTCCGATTAAATTTATTCCAACTCAAATCTGTATGGAAAGATTTCGAGAAACTTGCAGGATATTGTTAATGGAAAGAGATCACTGATGATACTTTATACGAGCTAGCAAATCTAGACCTTTCATTAGAAACAAAACAAGAACAATAACTAGGCTTAAAGTCACTTAAAATTACTTAAAGCTATCACCAAAACAAATCAAATTCTTTTTCTTGTTAACAAATAAAAATTCTATGGGAAAATTTCGTTAATCTGAAAGAACATTTATGAATCCTGTCCTATATTCGCAACTATAACCCCATGTTAATCGGCATTTAGGAGGTTAAAGTGCAAGGCTGCCAAGTTTAGAAAGATGAAATCCATTCTTTAAAAAATTTCTTATCCGTTAGTGAGCGGATGTATCGGACGTCAACAAAAAAAGATGAATGAAAACACTGTCACAACATTCTTGCAAGAAATATTGAAATTCGATAATACCGCAGCGCGTAGATTGAGTAATAATCTGCTCTAGATTAAAGTCAGAAAAGCATTTAATAAGCGTCCTGCTTGTTGACTATAAAAAGGACGAAAACAGGATGGCGCCAAGTTGAACAATGTCATGGTTAGCCTCGTGTCGAATATAAAAAGATGGCGTATTCTTGGCAGTTACAAAAACTTGGATGGCGTCACTATTTCCCGTGAACTCTGGTCACGAGTAGATGCGGCGTGGGACGGCACGGGGATGATAAGCCATCGCAGAAATGTCATTGGCTACATTTCCAACAACTGAATACCATTCTTATGATATATTCCTGATTATAAAATGATATCATCTCAAGGGATGCAACGCTATGAGAATTTCAATCAGGACCACTGAAAGCAACCCATGATGAAAAGTTTCGCTCTCTCTATCGAAATTTCTCAAGTAAATTTGTAGATGATTTATGCTGCGATATTCCATAAATATACAGAATGATTCCCATGGTTCGCTACCAGTATATTTGTTTATCTTCGCTCGATAATTCATCGTCTTTCATTATTTCAAGATTAAAGTATTACTAACATTTAACATGGATCATTTTACAGTAGCCGAAGAAAATAGTAAAAAAGTCAGGGAGAAAAAATAATTAATTTTAATTGTATAGTTCTGAATTTTATAAAAACTACGGAGTGAACAAAATTTAAGAATCTTCAATAATAAAAATCGGTTCTAATACGAATTCAGTTGCATACAATTTTCGATTTTTTAATATTATCCTCAATAATGAAGCTAGTGAAAATGTGTGCATAGTAGATGGTAGTAGTGACATTATTTGCATACATTTCTTCTCATTATAATAAACACGAATCTCAGTAAATGAAGAATTTGATGGATTAAAACTCTAACAGACGAAGAATAGAAGCACAATAATCTTCCCTTGTCGTAAATAGCCTTCAGATCAGTCCAGTTTTCAGTACAAATTTGAACGAAAATTTTCTCTAAAAATTGAATAAGTTAGTGGAAACAAAGAGATGTGATAACTTGTACGGAGTATGAATAAATCACAAACGCTTACTGGAAAGCTAAATACAAATATTAACCACTATTTAAGTTTGCTACGTAGAATTAATCCACCTAACAATTGATTCATAGAATAAAACGTAAAGGATTATCATACTCTTATAAAGCAATGAAATGAGTGCGTAAGCTTCGAAGATACAACAAATGGAATTCAAATTGTGCCTTTTATGCAAGTTCTTAAGTTTAGTAATCATTTTGAGGGTAGATAACATCGCTGAGGCGATATGAATTGAAGTTAACACTTAGTTATAAATCTTTTGCTAACGAACTCAAATTCAACAAGAAAACACAAAGTGGAAGGATTTATATAAATTTTTCATTGTTTTTAAGGTTTCTTTAGGAAGGCTTTAATCCTGTAGTCAGACCTAAATCTCCCAAACAGTCGTCGACATAGTAACTCCCTTTCCAAAAGACGCATCCGTCTCCATCTGCTGAAAATTCACTGAAACTCGGACACGTGTCCTTAATGGGTTAGCGCCCTCTCTATTTTATCGTGGGTAAAAAGCACCGCGGATTGCATCTCCACGTACTTCCTGTCGGAAACTGATTGCCCTCGGAAGACGGGGGCGGATTCAGGATTAATCTCCACTCGCCCGGACCTTAATATCAGTCCCCGGATCCCCATCCTTCCCCTTCCACAGAACCCTTTCCTTTCATTCATACATCCACTTCACCGCTTCTCTGCTCATAGTAAGTGAATGAACCGCCAATCTTCCCATTCATCACCTCTAATGACACATTTCATACGCGCGCCTTTTTCATGATGAGAAGTTTACCATCACATTACTGCTGAAGATGCTCGATATATTTTCTACTACATATATTATGAGCAGAAAGTTTGCCCCGTGCTCTTTTATAAACAAGCTATGCATACACTTAGGGATAAAAATGAATGCTGCTTTTAACCTACCAAATCAGGTACTTTCATAATTCTCAATAAGAATAGTTACTTCTCCTCAATCAACCAACGAGTATCATTTTATTTTTGTTAGCTGAAGCAGTACAAAATAGTACCCATTGAGTGAAACAACCCGAATTATTAGAATTAAAAATAGAAAGTAAAGCTTCTTTCAAAATATAAAACACATGAAGTTGAAAAACTAGCACGTATTTTCTTATTATGTCGTAGCTAATCAATAAAATCGCTAGCTAATCGTTAAACCGTTAATAAAGTAAATTACGTTGAATTTCAATGTGTTGTAGCATTCATTGTTGATGGCTGATGGCTATTTGAGGTTGTTCATGGAAAGAGGATACCTGAAACAGCAATCAACAACAAATGGTAATAAAAGAAAGAGAATGGAATGAAATAGCATGCTGAAGAATAAAAAGTGCGAAAGAACCGAGTGCTGAAAAAGAAAGGAAATTTTATGGCGGTTGCCCCTTGATTATAGGTCACAAGCACAACCGATTCGCAGCAAAATTAAGGAAGTTGAAATCTTATGGACTCTGAAACGTGTTTATGGGGCCAAAGTAACTTCCCCTGAACGTATGATGAAGAAATGGTGCCATAAATATTTCGGCTTTGGATGCAAATGAGATGATAGAAAGAGAGTACATCGTATGAATCACTGACTGTAGAATTAGAGGATTAAGTTTGAATACGTCCTTCAAGCGGTTGGTCTATATCTCTCCCACGTCTATAAATTAATTCTTTTCAGCCATATGTAAGATTAGGAATTGTAAATGCTTCTTTTAGCTAGAGGAATAATGTTTAATGGCAAGAAAAATATAATTTAAAGTGTTCAAGTGAAAAATAATAAATCAGATAAACTTCTTATTGGTAATTTGAGTTTTTTTTTAAATTTTATGGGAATATTTGTTAACATGTTCAATTCTTAGGGTTTAAAACAAAGATGGAAGAATGGAATTTTCTATGCATAAAAAATCAGAAATGATTATTATTATGTGTGTAATTTATATATGGAATGTTTTGTGCTTAAAAACATCAGAAATTACTGATTTCTTTTTAAATTGTTCTGAAAATGTCATTTAAAAGTTGAATTCCCAACATTGCTGATGGGTAGTTAATACAAGTAAGTAAACTATGCTAGGCGTATTTGTCAATACGTAAACTGGTATCGTGAACACTTTCTTCGAGAGGCATTTTGAGAAGAATGGGTCCTATGATCCGTGAAAGCGGGTGGAGAGAAAGTCCGGAGAAAAAGAGAGAAGATGGAGCAAATATGGAGAGTGCGGAGGATACTCTGAATAAATTTGGATAGCCTAAGAGACATTTTGAGAGAGCAAAGACACCCAACTTTTCCATAAAAAGTTCACCAGCACTTTCATCCTCCTCTGTTGAACATTAAGGTCATGTGCGGAGATCGGCCGTGTAATGGTTTCCGTCTCCCACGCGCTGTAACATTTTCTCGCTCGATTCCCTTTCATGTCTCCCCATCTACCACTGCTCCCTGCAGACTTTCTCGATTATTCGGGGTCGGATTAACCTTAGTATCCAGAAGATAGATTTCAATCAATTTTGAACGCAAAAGTATCAAATTCGGTGGCATAGCCGAATCCTTTTGGACATTTCCAAGGATTTTCGCTGGGCTGTGGAAGAGCATAAGGGTTCATAAGGGTTTGATCCTGGTTCTGTTACTATGCATGGCGGACAGGGATGTCCTATAGCATCCATAAAGAATGAAGAGGTACAAAGATTTGAATAGAGTTGTAAAAAAGGTCTGCTTGAAGACAAGAGTGGATTCACATATCTAAAGAAAAGACAACACTAATTCTCATGATAACATCCAAAATGGGGCTCCCGGATAGCGATGTGGGCAGCTCGTTCGACACGGTGAAAGCGTTCCCGAGCTCGATTTCCGGTGAGAGCCCACGTGCGAAATGACCATAGACGTCGATGTACTTTTAACTATATCACTATACAATATCCAAAATGAGAGGAGGATTATCTGGTAATTACCCTATCTTTACTCAACATTGCCAGTTTCATAATGTTTGTAGTTATTCGTTTAAAACACAAAAATAATGAGGTAATGAATGGTGTATTGCTAGCAAAAATCATTATACGCTTCTTATAATCCAAGGATGCCACGTGGAACCGGTTACACCTACATTCGACATTTATAAAAAATCTCTTCGACCAACGCATACTCTTCGATATGTTATGAACAAGAAATGCTTTCTCATCATAGAGATTAAATGAGAGATATTCTGTGAAAAATGTATGTTCATTCTCATGTCAGTTACGATCATGTACTACCTTAGTGACATGCAACTTTTACTCGTGCTCCAACGTGTCAGAATTACTGAAGTGTAGATGGAATTTTAATTTTACATGAATAATCATCCTCATTCATTATATAGATAGGAACGGTAAATTAATGCATTTATATGTACCAAGCAATCACGAGACTTGTAATAAAAACATTAAAATGGAATACTTAGTTAAAATAATGGCGTTGAAAATAATTACGCAATTTGCATCAGTTTCCAGTGACTCAACGATCTCAAACAACTGAGGAATTACTTGCTTTTCAGAGTTAAATTCCTCTGTTTGATTTCATCTTCCATACTTAGACTTCCAGACTTGCCTTACTACTTTATGTTCATTTTTTTCTTCGAAGGAAAAATAAAAATAAAAAAAATAAAATTCATCACGCAAAATTCCACTTGATAACTTTATTTTACATCCGGTTTCATCAACATGTCCTAATGATGAACTAAGAATCTTCGAAATCGCTTGTAAAATTAAATAATCACTTGAAATTTTACGTGGTGAATTTTAATTTTCCAGTAATGGAATTCCACCAAGTGATTACTTCGTCCATTGATATCAGAAAAATTGAACTTTACGTTCAATCGTATTATTACACGTGGAAAGCGACATATTTGAGTCCCAGACAGCCAAGTGGGTAGTGCGTTCGCCTTGGGTGAAAGCGAATTCGACTCCAGATGTGACTCGAACCCATGAGTGCAAAATAACTTCAGCTGTCGAAAAACTTTCAGCAACACTATTACTTATACAATAAAATAATTAAAAATGATTTCCTTCTTAGATTCGTTGGTGTGAAAAAGGATTATAAGTTCAATGATTCCTAGAGCTCTTCAAAAAATAATAACGAAAATGTATTTAAGGGCATCAAATAGCTATAAATGCAGGGATTGCTTTATGAGCGGTGTCCAACCAATGACATCATAGGGAACAATAGGCTCTCATAAACATGGCCATTGACTGCATAAAGAAGGACAGTTAGTAAACGCTGTTTGAGGAGCACTGATTAAGGGGGATAATCTTGGATTGTTCACCAGCGTCGCAAAAAAGATTCTCAAGGACTGAAAAAGTTTCGCAACAAAGAGGCAAGAGGCGGTGCTCATAGGCGGAGTTAATTTAAGAAGTTATCTCATAGAATGTTCAATACCTCTTCCGCAATACATCTCGATATGCCCACGCTTGCAGCCAAGAATGTGTGACCGTGACAAGGAAATTTGCCTTCTAAAACTTGACGGTTTAAAGATCAACTAATGATGAAGTTCTCACAGATGACTTAAGAGGATGATGTTGGAGATATTTTGGGTTTCTACATAACACAAAGAATCCAGAATCCAGTACCAGGATAATTGTACTCTACCTATAGCGATAACTAGCGTAACGTGTAACTCAGCTGATAAATTTTTCGACAAAGAAAGATTTATTTCCTCTTTTTTCAGATGCGGCTAGCGGATGTTTCGGTGGGTACTCAATCACGCATGCACTAACTAAAAATTCAGAATCTCTCAGAACAAAAGTGATATTGCCCAATCTTCCTTAAGAACGAAAAATATAGTAATATTATTCCCTTGTGTGAGTGAATTAATTATTGGGAAGATATGGGGACTATTTGGAAGTGATGTTTCGACTAAAGACAGTTATTTCGAAACGAATTATTTTCGTTGGCCGAGGTATAAATGACAAAGTAGATTATGACTGTCCCTGATACCTATTTTAACTTATTCGATTTAATGCATAATTTTTAAATATCAGTACAATTTTATGCGGTTAAAAATTGTTTAAAACAATTCATTAGCTCCGATATTTGAATTTTTCAGCCATTGATATTTGTATGTATTCAATACAAATAATCAACTCATATTTTCCATTTTATTTCCAGTGAAATAGATACTAGGCTTGTTATTCCAGACGGCAAAAACTTTTTAAAAATTCAATCTTTTTATTTAAATGCTTGGAACATAGTTTCGAATATATTCGACCAAGAAAATGGAGACTCTATATTACTGACAAGCCGTGTTTATTAGCCTATTAATAACTCAAGTTATTACTTCATATATTTGCATATTTTATGCACAGATGTAACATTGAGGAAACTAATATGATAATATGCGGCTGTAATAAATAATTCATTTCAAGAGTAAACTCGCTTCCTGAATATGCGAGACATTCCAATTCCAAACGAGTTAAAACAATCGACAAATCTACGAAACAATCCTTTGTCAGATTAGCAGATTGACTCTCACGTGTTTCTTATGCTAGTGGTATATTAATTTGAAGCGGTCACTCAGTGAAGTAGCAAAGTGTTTATAAATAGTTGCCGCTGATGTATTCAGTCACGTGCTCGTCTTAGCTGGAGCATCACCTGCCTCAGAGATGATGATTCAACTAGCCTTGGCATTCAAAGTGTTCTTGACCATGAATAAAGAGGGATGGACATGAGCTATGGGTAACGGAACGGTTGACATCCACAATGAATAGCAATATCCTCTTTTGCAAATAACAAATACATTCTCTTCTTCCGTTAAAGGAGCAAAACGATTATAGATGATTACATAGTGATGACTAATGATTACTTCTTAAGAGACGGAGTCTTTAAGCGACAAACAAAGTATTATAAATGCATAGATACGTTGAATTAGATAGAAAACCGATTAAGCAACCGATGGTTTCAAATAATAGAAACAAAAAGATTTTATTTCCGGTTACTCTTTGAATTTCTCCAATTGAGTTCATGGTATAAATTATTATATTCACAAAATCGGCTTTGTCCATTAATTAAGCAATCACTGCTATGAATCCAAGCACATAATTTAATTTCTAAGTGAGACACCAATGTAATCGAAGAATCAATTATCTTACCAACTACGAATAATTTTCGATTGAATTTAAGAGCACGTTGGATATTTTGTCCTTGAATTACTTCTAGATTTCATGGAAAAATTACCACGGAAATTGACTATGAACCCTCTTTTTAACTTATATCGTTATATAATATACGCCGGAAACGTTAAATATTTGTGTGTGTAGTTTCATAGGGATATCTACAAGTAAGAATACAGAATATCTCTTGATTACATCATAACGTATTAAACGATACGAAGAACTTAACATCAATAAACTACGAAGAAAAAATCGCTTAGCAACACATTTATATAAGCTGGGCAGTTTAGGATTCTAAAAGATTATACTATTTCGTATGCTTTATGCAGAGTATGATGGTTGATAAATGTCTGGGAGTTACATTAGTGATAATATTTCTACGAAATAATCCTTAGGAAATAATAAATAAAAGCTGAGTGTTTTTTATATTCGGCTACTTGAACGGTCACGAAACCAAATTGATTTCATGAAACACCAACGAATACTCTCTAGTTAAAATAGATAAAGACACGAAAATCCCAAGATAACTTCGGTTACACGTGCCGTTCTTTCTTAAGGCTTGGAATGGTTTTATATACCATGAGATTTCATCAGAGTAGCCATTGACTGAGAAGAATTTTTTACTGGATTCCGACAGCTGTTATTATAAGCAGACATTACATATCGAGCCCAAAAAAGAGTAAAAGGGATTACTTAACCTTACAGATGATAATTGGTTTCAGTGCCGCCCTGACATTTACACTTTCCTCGAGAAAGGACTACCATTGTATTCATGCCCAGGACACATATTTTCTTACGAGTGTTTTTCGTGTATCGCCCACGCAAGCTGAACAAACCATTCTCACTTCCGCTGAAAGAAAAAACCATGTGGCTTTACGAGAGACTACCGTTTCCTCAAGTGTAATCCACTCGGATTCTTGGAAACAAGATTAAATCTTCGAGAAAATTATGACTTCATGAGAACCATATTCAATGAATTATGAACAGACCCCTTTCACGCATAAGAAGTACGAATGAGTAAAATACTATCTTTTAAGATGATGATTTATACAGAGTGCAACCGATACCTAAAAAAATACCAAACATATTATGTCCAGCTTATATTTACCACAAAATATAAGCTGGACAGTAAGATTTATCTTCTTAAATTTTACTTTAACTCTCGTAATAGCTATTATTGACATTAGTTGTGATGAATTTTATATTTAACAAGTTTTCACCTTTCTAAAAAAACAAGGAGGAACATTTTCTTTAATAGGTGCATCTAAATTTAAATTATGGTTTAAAGATTTCATTCTCGATATGAGAAGTATCAGGCGATGCCTGGTAGACTCTCCAGTTGCAGTAAAAATCTCTTTATGAACTCTAAAAAGGGCGAAAAGTCCGCCAATTTTAAGGGGAAAAGATGCAACCATAGGATGATAAGCGTCTAGAAAAATACTATCGAAAGTTAAAGCGACGTAAACAAAGAGTCTATATACAGCCATATTACGATGGTTAAGGTTATGAATAAAAATATGAAACTCAAGGAGAATATTCCAGGGGCAGAGAATGTAGTATCTTCTGGCATAACCAAAGGTTTTTTAACAGCATCAAAGGCCTTTGGCCAAAATGATTCAATTGGACCCATCGAGCCCTTCCCACGCATTCATATTCAGCAATAAAAGTACGAAAGTCCGTAGCATTAAAATCAAAATTTCGACACCCGATTGACCATCGCCCAAAAATTACCAAATCCTAAAATACAAATAAACATTTCGATAGCAAGAAAGAGCAGTTACCATTTTTTTGTTATTTAGCGCTCGCAGCTGAGAAAATCCTTCAAAAAATACGTTAGTGGAGTCCGAAATCCATCATGAATCTTTCTTAGATGAGAAATCTTTGATCCATGACCCATATAGTATCTTCGAGAGAAATTCTCTTTCAGTATAATATTCTATTGAATTGACGAGTAGAAGACGCTTTAGCATCTTATGGGACATCTCCCTTAAGCAAAAGGAGAGTCACGGTCAATCTCGTTGGAACATTTCCCATGTGAACAATTGAGGATGCGGACACGGAGAGAGATGTGGTCAGGCGGAGACCACGTCGATCGAGAGATAGACAGAAATGGGCTGAAGATGATGGCGCCATTTGACAGTTTGAGGGCTTCCGACAACTTTCGAAGTCGACGGCGCCAAGCAGAAGATATCAACTCAAAGTGGTTCACAATGTTTAATTAAAGGAGGAAGTATTTCATAGGGAAATTATATTTACCATCCAGGGACACGGATTGAATAAATCAATCAGGGACAGCTAAGGGTAACTTTGCTTTGGTACATATCGTATGACTGCATTCAATTACTTGAAAAATAAAATATAAAGGAAGTCCTGAGATTAAAAGGAATAAAGTCTTACTTCAAAATAAATAGACTTATTCTTTGAAGCAAGATAAGACTTCTCAGTTGTGGGCAATTGTGTATATAGATGAAGTGCACTCAAAGCCTTGGTATAGTAAAACAAAGCCTACATACCGTGCTGGCCCTAATAATTAATTTTATAAATTATTTTCATTATTGTCGCAATTTATGTAATGTGCTACAAACAAATGAATATCCTAATTTTAATACTGGCTTATTTTCGAAAAGATTGGGTCACAATAACCTTTCTTCCTAATAATGTTCACTTAATGTGCATACTTTAATAAGTGGTGTTCTGCAATTTAACTACGCTGAAAGTATTTGAAAATGTTGAAAATTGTGTCGAAAATTTTATAGTATACATCGGTTCAAATGTTTCATTGAGATAATTGAAAGGGAAGTACATATTTTTTATAAAAATAAGCTATGAATCCCTATACGGATATCGTGGTGGAAAGAGAGTGTTTTCAGTCAAAGAGGAAGCTATAAATAGCATGGCATTTTCCTCTCATATCTTACAGAGTTCATCGGACTGTCAGACATCTTCGAACAAAATATCACATCCGGTAAAGTTGATTAATGGCACTTTATCAATGTGTATTGACGCTTCAAAGCAATGCCGCTCTAATTTGTGGTAAAATTTTATCTTTGATTAATAGCTGAAAATGATTTATAATCATCGATTAAAAGAATTAAATCCTGAATTGGATTCTTTGAAATCCTATACGGTTAGTGCATAGAATTAGTGAAAAAGTCATATGGCTACGATTCAATTTGTTGATATAGTTTTCAACGTAATCAAAAGTTAACGTAAATAATTAAAAAGATTCTCGAATGGGTAGATAATAGGTGAGATTTGATGAATATTTCCAACTGTATAAAAGCTGAAATAGAAAGTCCTCGGAACATGAATTCATAAAGTAATATCTAAATATGGATCATTAGGCTTGTGCTGTTATGGTATTTCTAAGAAGATAATATTCATTCTCGGAGACACTTATGTCAGAACTAGTTTAACTCGCTCTTAACCCTAATTCCATGTGAGCAAGGGAAGTCGACAAACTAATATCGAAATTTAGATTGAATAGCGTTCAAAGTTTTATAACCTTAATTTTTAAAAGATACAAATTTAAATATTAGGTAAAGTATACAAATTTGGGAAAAATTGCTATTAAAAGCTCATCATTAACCTTTTAACACAAATTTAGCCTCTGAAATGAAGCCGTAATGTCTTTAATTTGCGGAAGCTGCTCTATGTTTACGAATTCTTATTAAAGAAATAAACATTTCTTCGAACTTGGTTGAGAATCGGAAACATTAAGATAACTAATTATCATAATTCGTAAGTAATGTTAACGAATGAATTTTATTCAAAACCAGGAATAGCTTGCAGACATCATCAGGTTTTGTAACGGCTTAATTATCAAGTTCTCGAAATACAACCGAGGCATACTGAAAATACCTTGCGTTCACGACGATAATTCTCCCCATTTTGTTTTACCATGGAGCAATAGGTAGGTCAAAATGCACTTGGAAACACTAAAACGCAATGGTTTCAAAAACAAAACGTAAAGGGACGATAAGTGAGCGAAGGAAAGAAATAAAACTGGGAAAACGACAGTGCTCTACTTCTTTGTTGACGTCAATAAACGTATCTCGAGGCGAAAAAGACTCGGACGCCTCTTCATAATGACCTCCATTGTTGAGGTCGCTTCCTAATTCGATAATGGCAGCTTTATTCTCCCTTCAAATGGAGAGCGTTTTACATACGACGTC
Source organism: Pachydiplax longipennis (assembly GCA_036926295.1). Classification (NCBI taxonomy): domain Eukaryota; kingdom Metazoa; phylum Arthropoda; class Insecta; order Odonata; family Libellulidae; genus Pachydiplax; species Pachydiplax longipennis. The sequence continues at coordinate 7,393,161 of JAVFKF010000017.1, read as the reverse complement.
TTCAGAGGGGAAATGCGTGGGTGAGGACTTTTATGCATTCACGGAAATTTGATGATGAAAACATCTGAAATAGAGCATTGGAAACAGAACATTATATAATATGTAATGTTCCTCTTCGTAATAGTGAAGCGATACTTATACTCTTTATATAAGAGATAAGAATGAGTTATTATATATTTCCAAAAACGGAAAAATCTCAGTTTTAGAACTGTAGAACCTAAACAATTTTTGTTTTTGAGATATTTTCCAGAAATAAACGGGAATGAATGGCAAACAAAATTAATTAGTAAATAAATGAATTTAAAATGGGGCTTTCTCCATTTCCGGTTATGAATCAACCAATTAATATATCAAAGTATAACCCTCAAATTAATTTAATCATGATAGTTGTTTATATTTCGTCAAAAATATAAACAAATTAATATGATGCACGTTTTGTGTATCAAGGAAGGTAATAAATCATATAAATAAAGTAATAGATATATAGACATAAAAGAACATACTACTCAATTCCCTGTCGAAAATTATCAATAATAACTTCCTCCAGCCATAAAACATCCATAAAGCATCAAAAGATTAAATCAAGTAATTACTTACATTTATTTAAAAGACAACCACAGGGGCTTGGACTACCGATGTTGTAATTTTGGTATTAATCTACTAAAAATTCGAGAACAATATAAATCATACTTATGATGTCATACAACAAGAGCCAAAATATGCTACATCACGAGCCATAAAATATAGAACTTGAATTTCGGAAATAGACTTCGAACACAAGAATAATAGAAATTTGAATATCCGATAAAAGTCAAATGTCAAAGCTCCTAAGGCTAATTGATTCCAACTTTTTTGTTTCTTTTCTCCCAAGTTAGAATAGCTTTTCCGGAGACCTTGGGTCATAAAAACGATTTTTCCAAAAAATCATCAGTTCGAGAAGAAATTCAGGAAAAAAACATGAATATGGCAGAAAAACGCGATAAATTTTTTCTCTAATATGTCTCCGATTACTTGAAAATTGATAATATCCTTATCGACGAGTGTCCTTCGCCGCCGAATTCTTAATTTTCGGATTCAACAAACAACGGAGTGGCGTAACTAAGGCGCACTATTTATTTCTGGAAGATATGTGCCACCCAGAGTGCAAGACCTCGATTCAAACACAATTACGCAGTGCCGATTCCCCAATTTGGCAACAAATAGACCGCCAAAAGGCAGATATCATAACTGCGCCTCACGCACTTCAAAATATTGCAAGGAAACACTTGGCCACGGTGTGAGAGTGGAGCCGACGGGGCGACAAGGGTCCAGAGGATCAAAGTCCACATGACCTCATGTAATCTCAGCAACCTCTGGGCCGATGGAAATAGGACGGAGAATGAAAAAACGACCATCGGGAGGCGGACGTTGAAATTTCGGATAAGTATTGAAGACAGCGCTGCCTTATGAAGGGATTTGCGGAGCCCTCAGATTATTTGTGACCTTTCCTCAAGGACCATTCCTCAACAGATGGCGCGATTGCTCGCTACGATGTAAATTAAGAAAATTAAAGAGCAACTCTTGGAATTATATTGCATAAATCAAGTCCGAATCCTTTTCCTTCCTTTTGAAATTAATACATCCGGGGTAACATAAATCAAAATTAACTCCTTAAAGTCAAATGTTCGTAAATGAAACAGACTAGAGCGTATCATAGTAACACTATCCTATAGTCACCACCGTAGATACTAATCTAATCGCAGAAAGCTACAAACTACATTACAGTATTACTTCTCTAAATTGGCATTGCATTAAAGGTCTATTTACTAGTACTACCATCTACTACAATGGCCTGTTGACACAGAAAGACGTAACATGGTTTCAGTTTATGTATACTGTTTTCCAAGATACATTTATCACTAAGGATGAGAAAATAGAGAAATTACTAAATAAACAATTCACTGAAGGTAAACAAATAGAAGAAGATTGCACTTTTTCGAAAGCTAACTCTTAACTTTTTCGAAACAATATATCATTTTTCATATTATTTCGTGTGAATGCAGAATAAATACGTGTTAAAAAGTAATATTTCTCCATTTTTCTTCACTATTCGTCGAAAATATTCTTTCAAGGTGTATTATACTTGAGTACATATTTAGATGAATAATGTTGGTACAATTTGGATTAATTGGCCGAACGGTAACCGGCAAGATGAGCAGGGCAGAGATGTTCGGTTAAGAGTGATTATAGCGTAATCATTAAGGAATCTCGCTATATATAGGGCTCATACACTGAATCAACCAAAATTAGTATCGCTTTGTTACTACTTGACAACTACTGTAATTTGTAGAAATAGAAATTAGCAAGTCTGAATAAAACCTCGGGAGATACACGAAATCTATCTGTACATGAGTACATACGGTATTGTGACCAAGAGTAAATCAGGTTTGTCTAAATACACTTAAGGACTTAATCTGGGGCGGAGTGTTACCCTCCTTAACTTTCCAGCTGAAAGAACGCGACGATCCAATTTTTTAATCACACACACTTCCTTACTTTCGACTCATTCGCTTTGACAGCGCTGAAAACCGCACTGCCAACGATTTTATCCATCGCATCTCAAACGAGAGTTGGCCTGTCAGAGTAGTCTAATGAGTGCGTCATTTGACCGTTCCTTTCCTATTTGTCTCGTACAGGACCTTTCGTACGCTCCAAGTAACTTCTTAATGGTGTCAGCCGTAATGCGAAGGAATGGTGCTGACATAAAGGATAAAAAAATTTTTGATGAAATTTATCACGATAGCCAAAGGTTCTTATTTTGATGTACAATTCCATCCAACTCTTTAAAGCGAGTGCTACGAAAAATACGCTATTCAGAAGGTTTATCTTTTCCACTATTCAAGCACGATTGCTTGAGACAAATTGAAATATTTAATAAGCAAATCTAACTTAACACAATGTATCGTTAAGACATAAAAATTAAGTATAAAAATAACAGAATGCTTGAGAGAAAAAGTGATGGAAAGCCATTTTCGATTTCGTTTAACTGTAGCTTCATTAGAGATGAAAATTTGCTATTAAATTTCTAATCGCGAAGAATCGACGAAAAATAGGAGCAAAATTCGAAAGCCGACATATTAAAAAAAAATAAGAGAGAAAGCAATTCTTCATAGACATACATTATTATTTTACACATTAGTTCTAAAGAAAGATGAGGAACAATACTTTCAGTATACAGTCCCATAAATTCATTATTGATTAGGTAATATCCGTTAATGTTCACTGAAAGAACAAAATGACTGGATAACAAAACTAAGCGCATAAATAGACACTTCGCGTAAGAATCAAAAGAGGACAGCGTCTTTCTTAATTGACTCATCATGTAAATTAACTTATTCATTCGATTGTATCCTGAAACAATACTATGATACGATACGAATTTTTACTAAAACCAAGCAGCTAATTTTATTTTATGATACGTTAGATTATAGCATTTGAAATGAATGTCTTTCAAAACATCGAAGGAGACTTAGCTGATTTTAGGTATGGAAAGGAGGAACTTAGGAGTTTATATCCATTTATCTTCAAAGTAACAATGCTGATGCCTTATGTAACATAAGCGTAAGTTTCCCGTCTCAGTGCTCTCGTGTGCAAGAAAACTGAGTCTCTCGATCAAAAGGTAATTGGTAGAAGGGCTGCATGTCAGAGAAAAGAATAGCGTGTATCCTTAAGGTTAGGCAAAATGACTAACACAATTTTCACTGCGCTATGAGCATACTTCACGGAAAGTTTTATCGGGGATTCATAAGGAATATTGATCAATAACGAATAAGAAACAAACCATAATAGTAAAAAGTATGAATGTGTAGCACCACAAATAAACATATCATGATATGAATAAATATGAACTCGGGTAAACAAACAGCAGTTCCGACATCTACAAATCGTTCTTTAAATCTCATTGAATACGAATCCGGACCTTATATTCTAAAACAAATCGATTCAAACAGCAATCTTTAAGAGTTCAAATAATACGAAAGAGACCTGATACGAGATATTCAAGATGTTGAGACATCAAACCAACGAGATTTCGAAAAATTTCAAAATCAGAAAATCATGACTAATTTTTCGGTAATTACAAATTTTTACATAGCTGAAATATTTCTGTAGCTTCTTAGTAAAAATATACACCGATTTGAAGTAGGAACAAATGGTGATTTAAAGGCCCATATTAAAACTATAGGTTATAGAAAAGTTTCGCCGGTTTTGTCTGGAATTTCCGGGAATTTATAGTTTTACCGGAAGGAGTAAGTCCCACCTTATTTCCGGATTTGACACCTCAAGATGCAATGAAGATCAACGAAATTAATCCTATGCTTACTTTTTCAATAAAAGGCAAAGTTACTCTTTTTTGCGAAATTCACACTTTTCACACCTGTCTTTCCCCTAAGTAAAGTTTCAGAGGCAAACCTAAGTATTAAGGAATCAGATGAAAGCATCATTGGCGGATCTAAAGGGTAAAGACGAAATACCCCACTTGATGACTTTGCAGTATTAGTAATTTGTCTAGAATTTGGCAAGGAGCTTAAATTAAAATCTAATTATAAAGTTTTTCTACAATACTATGCATTTATCACATCAAAATGGCATTTGATGTTGAAGATAAAATTATAAGGTAATCACCCTAAACTGCCCCCCTTAGAAAGTTCGCTTCCTCCGTTCGACAGGTTTTTAGATCCGTCCCTGTAACGATGGTTGTACGTATAAAAATCTGATGAATTTTAAGAACACACAGTGAACTAAAACGGATAAAAGATAGCTTAAAATACTGAAATTTTTAAGGACGAGGGGCAGGTGTTATTTTGAACGAGCACTTAAAACCATAACATAAACAGAAGTGAAAAATGGTGACATGACTGGGACTCAAACCAAGGTCCACTACTTTCCACTCCGGGCAGGTATCCTAATTGCTCAATTTGCCGCGTCAATTTCAATTCAGTTGAAGAGATGCTTTGTGAGCAAGGCAAGTGAAGTTCCACACCAATCACCGTCAGAGACTTTTTTCATCCTTTGGACTTTGAAACATTGCAAGGCCATTCTTAAATAATATCTGCAAAGGACCATGTGCGTCGTGGAAGCCCTCATGTGAAATGACTTCAGCTGTCGAAGAATTTTTAACAATAATATTATGTACTACGACAATGTAAGCCATTTACGAATACGACGCCGAATCTAGAGGAAATTCTGGTAAAGGGGCGAACTCTTGCAAGCAGAGGCCGTAGGCGCAAGGATCTCTTTCAGACCCCACCAAGGGGTTTTTACCTTTAAAAACGGAAATACGTCCTTTCTTGAGCCCCTTTAATGGTGAGGCCCTCAGCTATTGCCTAGTGTACCTCATTGTCTATGGAGAAAATATAACGCAGTCTATAGTTGAAGAGTTTAAATTTTAAAATTCAAGACGCATTTTTCGTAAAATGTGGTCAACTTTATACAACTCGCATTGAATGGATTTAAATCGAATTTCGCAACAAAAGCTCCGAAGTAATTTTTATGCGCAAGAATTAATGTAAATGAAACATATAGCCGTACTTAGAATTAATTCTATAGTGACCTGGCAACTCTTCAAGGTATAAGAAACGGTGAAGTTCTCAGCTATTGCCTAGTGTCCCTAATTGTCCCTCGAGCAAAGTATAATGCAGTTTTATATTTGAAGAGTTTCATCGAAAATTTAAGACACATTTCTCTTAAAATCTGGTCTAATATAAGCTCCCTGGTAATTTCTATGCGCAGGAATTAAGGTAAATGAAACATAGCTGTGTTCAGAATAGATTCAAGAATGATCCTGCGAATTTTCAAGGTATGAACTCAAAAAAGACACATTTTTGAATTTTTGTCCTGCTATTTCTTAATTTCTCTCGCCGTGCAACGTTGCAAATAAATCCGCTCCAAATAGGGTGAGGAAGTATTTCACGGAAAGATGAGCGACTCCTTTTCTTGCTATCGCATCCCCATTCAGCATTCTATTCCCTTCCGCCCGCATCTTATCTGCACACACACACCGACGCCCACGCTCTCCGGAGCGGCGTTGCCACGTCCGCATTCTCTTTTTTTACATCTGCACCAAGACGAGATATGCGCACTTTCCCCCGAAATAAGAGGAGGGCGACCTCATTGGCCATGGGGAAGATTCATGTCTTCTTCTATCAAATAGCAGGGATTTCGAGAAAATTATCATGTTTCCCTTTTGCGTAATTGAGCAATGACATCACTCATCTGCTGAAAGATGAGTTGGACTTAGGTCATCATCTTTGTCAGCTCGACGTCTAAATCCTTTCGAAGGTTGTGAAGCGTACGGTAATATACCAACAATTATTCCGAGGTTACACAAATGAACAAAAATTGCACTTCTGTAAATTTAAGTACGATTAAACTTATTATTTCTTTCACCTCAAAAACAGTACAGGAATGGAAATTGATAGATTAAAATGAGTGAACTTGGGTAAACCATCCATAATATGATACTGTACCTGAAATTTGAGGCTAGAAATTTAACAAAAGCTTTACGCTCTAATTGCTCAAGACTAAAGGAGTGAATCACTAACTTAGGAGGAATAAATGTAACATTTAACGACATAGAGATTAAATGATGGCAGTTAAATCACCCCTTGACAACACTTTCCAAGAATGCAAAGCTTAATAAAAACTAGTAAGAAACAATTACGAACGTTTCGGATGGACAAATCTCCACAAACCTTCAACAAAAATGACGACCAAGGATTTTTTGTAGAGCAATCCAGTAATTTCCGCTCAAAATTCTCGGAAATGTAGATTTTTTCGTTTTGGGTGAGAACTCGTTCTCCTAAAAATGAACGATCATACGGTCCAACGAAGAAGAACATCTTATATATAAAGTATTTAAACACGATATTTGACGTTAAGATAGCAAAACAATAATCTTTTTCATTATAGCCTGGTTCATGCCCTTTATTTAAGTATGATTTCCTTCTTTTAAAGGGATTATTTGTAATACAACGTACTATTGAATGCAAAAGTAATTATATGGCACCGCGTTAAATAAAGATTATGATAAAAGATTCACACTGTTCAAAACGATGAGAACATCAAGAAGAAATATATAGCAATGGTAAAAAATAGCGTTACATAACAGATTATCTGTAAACATGTCCTCTACAGTTCAGATAAAATACTGAAAAGGGAATATTAATAACAGACTAGTATGACTGATACGATGTGAAATTAAATAAATTTTTATGCGGTCATAATAAACTGTACACGGATAAAAATTATTGAATAAATTGAATTTTATTGAATTATTAATTCAATTATTAATAATGATTGATTTAATTTCCTGATTCGATCTCCGAATCCACAGATTAATAATAATGTTAAAAGACTAATAAAATACCAATTGAGACTTTAGGAAGTCGAAAAATTATACCAATCGACACTTATGCCTTATATCCTCTCAAAACAATGCAGATTTTATGATTTAATCTTATAGTTCCTTTTTATATGAGATATATGTTAGCATCGGGTAGTTGAGGTTTTTATGAAATAAAAATCTTCTACAGTTCTAATTTCATAAATATACAATACAGGGGAACTAAAAGGATTTTTAAAATTGCTTCCTTTGAAACTTCTACAAACACTGCTGCATCATTTTCAATATAAATTTTCTTCTATTACACATAAATCAAAGGATACGTCTCCGACAGTTCATCCAATACTAATCGAAGAAGAGGAATGAACTGCGTTCGTGATTTATTTAAAGCCGCTCGTGTCCGTGCAGCAACGTGACTCTTTCTGTACGGAGAGGCACGCACGTGCAACTACATCATTCTAACGGACTTTCCCTGCTACACAAAAATTAGTCCCGGAGCGAAGAATCCGCACGATCTTTCGCTTTGCATTCTTCAAACCGCAAAAACCGCGGGGCATTGTGGGAAGGAACTGTAAAGGTGCGATGACTTCATTGGGACGCAATGGAGCATTCTAGGAAATCAAACCGACGTCTTGTACAAAAATAAACAGCACCATGTTTAAACTATACAGTTGTCACTATCCTCTCTATTTCACAAATACTACGTGAATTTAGGCATGGAAATAATAGTTTTGGAATTTAAAATCATCCATTTCTGCAGTAATAGAACGGACATTTCTGGGCAAGCACGAATATGACCTTGAAGTAAAATTTACCACATACTGATGTTACCATACATCGGGAAATTTATAAATTAATTCTAATTTATAGTCTCCTAATATGATTCCACAAAGATGATATTTACTGTTAGAATATTCATAAAAATGGGAAAATGAAGTTATTAAGAAATAAAGAAAGATTTACCAAAACTAATTAGCATTAAATCATCAAATATAAAGGTATTTAAAATCATTCGATTCTAGACACCATAGATTTCCCATGCAATGGATAAAACTTGCTCTACACTTGTTACCGCTCCTATGTACTCATTATAAATCAAAGTTACAGAGGTAGAGATATTATGAAGATATGATGAATCGCAGCCAGAGAGAAACCCAAAGTTAATATTTTAGTAAATGAATCGATAATGATTGTCATTTGGATCACGCTAAACCATAGCTATGATTTCTATTTCTTCCCTCACTATCGTGATGGACATTTTAATGTCAAAGGAAAGTTACATCTGTATGAAATAAAATTTCTAGAGACCATCCATCCGGAGGTTGCATGGAATTCAGCCAGCAACCACAGAAACATGGAAGGAGTAAAAGAAAATTCCATTAGACAGCGGGGGACAACATTACGTGGTTTCAAGTACACATATGGGAGAGATTTGCAAAATCATTACCGGTGTAAGAAGATAAAACAATGCGATACAATTTTGAACATAGTTCAGTAATTTAAACATTAAAATCTATGGGGGCGGCCAAAATATTGTGGAAATCCACAGCAAATATATGAGAATGAATATATACTTCTTCCAAAATATTTTTATCAGACAAGCGGTTTCGGCGTTACTTAGCTATCTTCACGTCACATAAATCCAGCTATCAAACAGTCTCTCCAATACATTTATTTGTCAAATAAAAAATCTGTTAAAAAGTATACGCCCGTTATCTTCTCATTCTAAAACTACTAAAAACTCTAAAAAAAATTTTATACATCAATAGCAATATGAAAAGGCAAAAATACTCCCTCATTCAAACAGGATATATTAAAAGAATATTTTCTTTAGATAAGATTCCTTGTGTTTCTTGCGCTAAATTATATTACCATCCTAAATTCTTTCTCGCCGAGAAAAACATTTCCATGAAATAGCTCGACAATCGTAGAGGAATGCGTTCAGTTGAATTGAATATGTACTTTAGCATCCACTGTAGATTGACTTTCTTGCCTCGTACCCCGGAAGTGCAGCTTAGAAAAGCAGACGCAGACGAAATAGAAGAAGGAGCGCTCTTCTCTCCCCTCTTCATCTTTCATCTCGCTTCCTCATCTCATTCCTTTCTCAATCGCAAAGTGCCAAAGGGAGAAATAACCCACTCGAGCGTATCTAATACTCTCGCTATTCTCACACGATTACCTATTTCACTCCCACCGCACGTCTCAACTTATTTCATACGTCTTGTCAGGTCTCACACTTTGATAAGTTTCGTCCGTTATTAAATAGTTTATAGCAACCAACTAAACTATGTCTAACATTTGGTGAGGAATGCAATACATGGTGCGCAGAGGCACCCAGCAGGGGAATCTCGGACGAAAACATTAAATATCTTAACTGACGATTTTTACTGATGGACGGGAAGCTAAGTTTTGAATCAAGCTGGACGGAGAGAAACTGCTCCTTAAACTTTTTCCTTATCTGAGTAAAGATTTTTATATGAGAAACGAGTAAAAATGGGTTCAAGAATTACAGAAGTAACTAAATGAGCCTCTATTTAGTATAGGAAGCTAAAAACAAAGGATATTGGAAAAGATACTGCATAATTAGTGACTAAGTGCTGAAAATTATTGAATCTATGGAAGAAGACAATGTATTATGGAAGTTCATATCAAATTAGAAACAACTGGTAAAGTACATATATAATTTTCTACAAAATATACGTTTTACTTTCATTGCATTCACCTTTTATTTTCTTTTTTGAATTTACTTACTACATTTTGTAGGAGTAAACATTTTACTTGTTTTTCTAATTTGGGAAACGTATGTTGGAATTCAGGAAAAGAATCGATAATAAGAAAGAGAAGGCAAAATGTGAAGAGAACGAAGTGAAGTTAGTAGAAATGGGTATGTCATAGTGAAATATGTATAATAATATATGTTTAGTGATACTGTGTTCTATGCAGAAAACTAGTTTTCCATCATTTCTTTGGATTCATATTGCTGAGTTATTAATGTAAATTTATATGAGGTCATTGGAAAGGAATTGCTATCACGCCACTATCATGAGCCTCATTTCATAATGTCTATTCCTGTGGAGTCTGAATATTCCGGATATACTAAAAGTTGCCGCTGTCTATCAGCTGCCTCGCGTGGCGGCCCTATTTGACTGCGTCTATTCCGTTTCCTTTTTCTTATCGAACGTCTTTCTCAGATTCCAATTCCTCCTTCCGCACTCAGAATAAACGCAGATCTTACAACCTCCAGGAATATGTACGTTTTACTCATTTCTAAGAATCACTACGCTATGGCCTATATTATATTTTCCTGTAACAAGAAAACCGCAACACTTCCTCCATGTAATCTATTCCGTTTTTTAATTATTAAGTAACGGAGGCTCTTGTCTCGCTGCTATCTATGCCTCTCTTAAAGATCAAGAAAGAATGAAAATAAATTACTAAGCAAGGAACTGAATTTATGAATAGATACGATAGTTTCCTTCGATAAAGGATTAGTTAGTATTAGATAGAAGTGTGGAATGAAGGAAAATATTCTAGGATTAAATAATGAAACGGAATAATGAACACTTAAAAATCGGTGAAAAATCAATGATTCGACTGTTAGTCAATGATAATGAAAGAGCCTAACACTTTCAACTTTAATCTGTCCAAAAGTATCTTTGTAAAATCTGTATTTGGCGTCCAAATTTCGTAGTCACATCGTATCTATTGCTTTTTCAGCTAAGAATAGCTCTTTTATAACAGAAATATTAAAGAGAAACTCCTCGGCTATGAATAATTTTAAGAATCACTCCTTAATCTTTCTTATATATAGACCATGATGAGTTTAATATAGAAATATATTCTTTTGTCTAAATTTTGTCAATCGAAGATTTACCTACAAACCTAGATCATTCATTACTTTAAAAAATTTCCAATTCTCATCAACATCCGTTGACTAGACACTAATTCATATTTTCGGATTTCGAAAACGAAAATGCATAGTCCAAATTGCTTTTCATCTTTATACACCTAAATTTATTATTACTGCAGTTTTTCCAGACGTAAGAAAGCGGCAATTTTTCAACCTAGATATGCAAAGAAAGGCTCTAGCGGAAAGTGAGTAAAGTTATCGTTAAAGAGAGAGGAATTCGCATCGAGGCTGCTAAGCGATGGAGCAAACGTCCGGACCAACTTTAGAGAGGAGCAGTAAAAACTCAAATGTCCGCAGACCATGTCAAATGGAAGGACAAATATTGGAAATCCCATTTACCCGGCCAAATAATAATTTATGTGCCTTTCTCGGATTCTAAGGGGATAAATCACTCCAGATAATGAGCTCCCGAGGACTGCCAGAAAATGCCATAAAGTTTTTTCTCAGAGACTAGTGCAACTGAAAATAGTGCCAGGTTTCATGTTAAATCTAAGTAATCATCTACACTACATTATGCAGAGATGTCCTAAAACTGAGCTCTAGGTTATTTCAGAAGGAGATTCCAAGTAAAGTTTTGGAGTGAAATTATGGAGAATATAAGCTATGCTTTCAAAATTTATATTGATTATGCGTATTTTAAAGCGGGAAATTAGCTCGTGTTATTAGAATAAGTTCACCATTGGCTACTGCTGTTAGTGCGAATCTCTTGTTAACTGAAGTCGTCTTAAGTAAGAAAAATCTGTACAGTGGATATGCTTTTCAAACCTGATAAACCAAGGTATTTCACTTACTTATATAATCTTAAATTAAAGAACGTATACTTAACACTAAAATTTAACATCTGCTAATAAGTTATTTAAGGTGCAATAAATGAGATTTCCCTGATGCTCATGATTATTTATCAAAGGAAATGACGCAAAAAGTTCGACGGGTACGAGTGCAATCACAAGCACCTCACACACAAATTTCGATTGATCTAATGCCAGAATAAAAAGAATCTAAGTTAGAAAAAATTTTATTATACCTAACGGAATTTCATGGATCTTAGAACGGAGTACATAGAGGGTTACTATTTAACCACCCAGAACTAAACACAACCTACCGCAACGTATTCCATAGATACAATTCATAGGTGATAAAGAGTGACTGAATCTTTCTTATCGCCTACACCTGCGTCGCAGTACCACAAAAGCAGCCACCTTCTACTTCAAGAGAAGAGCAGCGCTTATGCTAAACAAGGGGTCATTTTCTCCCGAAATGGCACTTTTTTATTCCGAGTGAGTCAGCCGCATTTTGTGTGCTCACGTAGACGACGGGAGCAAATAAAGTAGCAGAGAAGGAACCTGTTGTGTTGAGAGGAGAGATAAAACCCGGAGCACGGACGAGACCGCGAGTTTTTCGGCTCCGAAAGAAATTGCTATCGCCAAACAATCCGTAAAGACGAAATTAGATATTACTCAAAGTTTTTATTGCGGTCGCTTTCCACGAATCAGGGCAGCGAAGTTGACACATACATTGCAAAAATGTTTGGATTCTAGAATGTGAGAAAGTACATTCGCACATGATTATCGAAAAGAGCAAAGCTAAGATTTATTGCATTGGATTTTTATGTGAATTTTTTCAAGTGTGCTCTGAGTAAACGCTTTTATGATAATCCAGACAGTAATATTGGATGGGAATTTCTAATAAGATCCTCAAATTCACAGGTCAAGCAATTACAAGCGCCAAATACATTTGTATTCATAATACAATACTAACTTCACGATGTTTGGTATATTAATATTTACTCAAAAATTTCGATTGTCAGCCTGATAATTTCCTATGCTGGTAAATGATAGTTACATCCGAAGCAGATAACTGAATGTGAAGAAAATTAGGAATAATTTAAACAAGTACTATAAGCCGCAGAATTAAACTTATAGAAAGTACGTTTCAAAATGTCGAAGAATATAAGTGCTGGTATTACTTCTTACTATGGAAAGTATAAATTTATTACTCTATGAACTGATAATTTGCCTTATCAATATCTGAGTCATTGCATTAATGTATAATATAATGTATTTCTAGCAAGTTAGATTAGGTCGAACCGCAGAGGAGGGGTTTTAATGATAATAATTTATGAAATCTGTATTATTTCTCAAAAAGAAAATTAACACGTCCGTATTTAACTACCTTCGTAATGCCCCTCATCTGATTAAACTTCTTTAGATCTTTCTTGATGTTTTCATTTCCAAACTTCCAGGAGAAGGAGCGCTTGATTTAACAAATAAATGTATCTGCAAATTCGTAAATAATATCTGGAAGAAGCTAGAGAGGGGAAATCCAACAATAAGAGGCAACAACTGACAAAAACAGCACTTCGGATTTTCCTCAGATTTGTTATTACTGTTTTTATGAGTAGATGGCGTTCCATTAAGACCGGAAAACTTGTAATTTGTGAGAAGAGTTCATTTCAACTGGTGATATCAGCTGGTAAAGAACGTCGCAAGAAGATTATTTTCATCAATTTAGTGTCGATTGAAAAGAGAAGCATACATATCCATCGAAATATACTTCAAAAGATTTCCTCGCTTAAATGTCGCAAAAGGGTTCAAGTTATACCATTAAGCGCAAATTGATTCGTCAATCCGCACTTAATTCTTACCACTTAAGTAAAAATCATTCGACTGAATAAATATATCTAAAAAAAAGTCATCTATGATCAAATGTTAAAATCTTTAACATATTTTGAGACAGTAGCATAATCATATGTCTGAGGTTTTCAAACTTTGATAGACTTTTCTGCTGAATTCTGAAGATTCCCAAGATCTTCAGGTATGACATAGACTAATTACTCCAGATTATGAGCTGAATAAGGAGTTAATAAATCACAAAAATGTTGTAGTTGAATTATTTAAATTACTTTCTTAATATTCAAACGAACAAGAGGCGATTTTAGAAAATGATTACAGAAAAGTAGCATAAATTAATGCCTAGGCTGGACATAACCTATTCATTGGACCTGAACATGGACATCAACCTATTGGAGTTTGCGAATGTATCCCGCTAAAAATTTCCATTCAAGAGTCCAAAATTAAAACGTAGGCTCAATTATCACACATAGATTTCTCAACGTTCAGTTTCATACGTTATTTGAGACTGAAAGCCACCAAAAGTCTTGAAAACCATTATATTTCGTTTACTCAGAGACTGCACCCAGTTCAATATAAACGACGTTACAACTCACGTGTATGGCGGACTATGAGACTCGAGGAAAAAGGAAAAATTGCTTTTTGCTACGTAACGGGAGTTGGGTTTACCACGCTTTTTGCCGAGTTCGCTTCAATGCTTTTTTTTAATGCTTTTCTTACTCCGAGTCCATCTTTCTTCCACGCATTCCACAGGTCTCCTCTCTGTCACATCCTCCCATCTGGCTCTCCTATCTCATGCTCGGAATCACAGAATGGCTCTTAGGACCAGCTCTTCTCAAGGGCTTTTCCCACCTTTCTATACCTTTCTCCACATCTTCACCACCTCTTGTTGCGATCTTAACCTTTATCCTTCCTTTATTTTCCACTCTGCACTTGTGTTAGAGAATATTTCTTTGCTTTGTTGAGATCGTGCGTAAGTTTTGCTAAGCAATGATTTACAAAGATCTCCAAGAAATTAATACCAAAAGGGTGAAGGACTGAAAATCATTCGAGATTATTTCTGGGAATCGGTGAATCTCGAGTCATTCTTTACCTACATCTTTTGGTGATTCTATTAAATATGCAATAAGAAAGGTGGCCACACGCAATTTTCATACACTATAAGGAATTAATTTGTACTTTCCAGATGGCAATTACAGTCGATACGATAGGATATTGCCTCAAAGAAAACTTTACGCCCACTAACTTTAATTTATACACGAATTATATACATTGATTTCTAAATATAGCAGATTTTTATGCTTTCTTCGTTTAAAATCCTTGATTTATCTCAGATTTTTCGGTCCACGATATTGGTTCCTCTGCTTGGTACCTTTGATTAGATATTTCTGCAAATTGATGTTCCTCGATTAGCCTTTTGGGTTCCAGTACTGTTTTCACTATGAATGCGAGTTCCAGGAGGTTTTCTCTGTTTTCTAAGTGTTTCTAAAAGTGCTTTCACAGCTGAGGTCATTTCGTAAAAATGAACTTCCACCGGGAATCAAACCCGGCATCGCGTCCACCAAAAGGCGAACGCGCTACTCACTTGTCTATCTGAGGCCCGATAATAAATTAAATTTTCCATCATAGATTTTGAGCCTACATTATCCTTCATCCTCAAACGTAGGGTTAACAGATTACATAGGCCTCAAAGTCTCCTCTCCGCTATCCTCTCTCCAATCAACATTTGAATGTGGTAATTCATTAACTCTTGCCATTATGTAAGAATTCTATTCTCAATTCCGTTGTATTTTTCAATGCCTTTTATCTTCCAGTCTCCTACTATAAAGTGTAGTGTACCAGCTAGGGCGAAGAAGAAGGGAGTAAACGAAACAATTTCTTCTTCTGCGTAAGGTGTCAACGGAAGCGCAGCTCTCAATCTCTTTCCTCAGAACTCTTCCATTTTTCGTTTGAACTGCTTTTCCGAGGTATTCAAAGAAGACTTCGCTGGCATCTCATTCCAAATATATCTGATTTCAATTTCTCAGCTTTCTTAGTGTCCACTTTAAAGACCCATTGCCGCCAAGGCAACGTAGATTTAATCCAAGTTCTTTCTGCTTCATTGTTATTGAATTAATACATTATAAAATTTACATTTCCAATAAGTCTCCTTTTTATAGCTCCTAGCTTAAATTACGTGATTATTTTACCAATAATTCATTCGTACCCCATATCCAGATTTAGCTTCAGCTCTAGTATTATCCCTTCTTTTCTTAAGACAACGGAACACCGCAATGATTTCAGAAATATTCACCCACGTCTTGAAAGCAAATGATCCTCCAGGGTGGCATATTCTTCATTGAGAACGATTATATAGTTGATACTAATTAAATTTAATTTTAATCTTCTGCTGTCTTCGGCTGAGAAAGCACCCCGCTAACTAAACACAAGTATTTCTTTCATCGTGATCACAAAAACTGTGAAAAGGCTTTGAATATTTTCTAAGAAGAATATTACTTATTCAGTCCTGTAATTAAAGGATGCCTTCATCTGTGTTCTTTTGGTAATTTCGACAAAAAAGTTAAATTTTAGAAAATCAAGGTCTTGAATTTGAATTACTCAAAATCCAGAAAGTGCTGATTTACGGAACAGTGAAATTATTAGCGGAAATAATTCTTGTTAGTTCATCAACAGATAATTATTTCTAATCACAGGTATTCTGCATTCAGTCAGCAAAGACTGCTTTCAAATCAAAGCCAAAAACAACAGCATTCTTGACATTGGGAGATGAAACGCGTGTATTACTCCGTTAGTATGAAATATACCAATGCTGTGACTTGAATTGCTCAGACTCTTATGTGAGGGGAATTACTCATTCCCAGCGTAACTAATGCTCAATCCAACTCGGTTCAATTGCCCGTCATAAGAGAATGGTCTTCATCATATGAGATCATATAAGTTAATGTAGGTGGCCATCAATGTCCGGAGGGAATCTGATGTAACTGTACTGAGGTCGCAGGTTCAGACTTAGTCGGTGACAGTTACGACTCTGTTTCGATAATTTAAAACCTTATGTTAGTCCCACTGTACGAGTTTATCCACCAATTTACAGATCCCTCTTAATTAACGCAGATAAATTCTCTTTGTTGACGCTTATAATGAATTTACTGTAAAAGCTAACATTGGAAGATAAATCAATGTGATAGAATAAACTACCGATGTAGTTACGTGAGGATGCAGAGTGGAAAATAGTAATTCCTTATGAATCATTCAAGGAAAGCTCAGACCTCCTGGCAACCAACCCCAAATATTTATCATTTTTTAACATTAAACCTAATTTGGTAATTAAGAAAAATTAACCTTGACACTGAGATTTTATAGAGCAAAAAATCTACAGTTCAATCTGAATTTCACGTATGAAGAAATGCATGGGGATATGAATAACATGGTACAATTTAGATACTGATTAGTGTACTATATATAACAATTGAATTGATTTTAATTCAACACTCTAATGAGACCAATTTGAAGCTTCTGTATAGGTTAGTTGAATTTGTGGTCCCGTGTCTTGATAAATAATCTTCCAGAAATTATCATCACAAACTTTTCGATGACTAACCTAGTCTCTGTCTATCACTCATAATACAATTCCAAGTTTTACTTATTTACTGAAATATGCGATGTATCCATTGGATGATTTGAACAGAAATGTCTTTTTAACAAAAAGACGATGAAAAGTAAATTTTCCGGTAATGTTAAAAACTCCATACTGTTTCCTCGATGGGTACACAGTCGATTGATTGCAAACTTAACAATACAAATCTATTGAGGTTTCACTCTTTGGAAAAGGTCGCGAGGATTAAAAATGAATACACAAAAATTCAGAGGCCAAGTCATAAATTAACATTCGTAGATTTCAGTTACATATTTATCACAAGCCTTCGAATTAATTAAAGCCTCGACGTATTGTAAAAACCTTAAAAAGACTTTTAAAGGCGGAAATTGTCCATGTTGGAGGTCAACGTTCCCTTGTTTACATGAGAAAGTGATCCCAACTTAATTCCGACAAGTCCATCAAATAACGTCAGCGGTATTTTTATCGATGAATACGACTCCTGTGAGAGCCGAAAATTAAATCCTCCTCAGGTCCAAAGAGTAGCAGCGGAGAGGTTAACCACGGAGCTCAACCAGATGTGATATGAATACTCGGAATGAGAAGTTCCTCCCACTCGCCGCCAGAGGGTTCTCAGGACTACTTATCACAGTTTCCTCGAGAGGACAGCCAACTCATGCGTACTGAAGACGAAAAGGATTAACACGAAGGGGATGAGAAAAGCGACTGCTGGAAGGAAATCGTTTCATGTAAGGGATGAAAAAAATTGAAGGGTGAAAATGTTGAGGAATTCGTTCTGGGGTTCTTCGGTGGAAGAAATTCCTACTCCATCACTGCATGAGTTTCGATTTTACGGAAGAGTATTTCTCTTGAAAAAGTTCGTAAGAACGAAGAAGATGATACAGGTTTCTTCGCGAAGGAAGCTGCAAGAATTCCCTGCGGCAATTAAAAAATTCTCAACCTTAAATGGAATTAAGTGAGTAATTATACTGTCTCACACTTCTGGAGACGACTACAACATAAAATATCTGTCTTATTTATTCATATTTTATAACTACGATTGCTTCATAAGGCATATTGCATAGAGCATGATAAATTTATAAATGATATTGATATGTCCGATCTTGCATTCTTGGAATTTTACAGCAACCATTTTTAAAAAGAGAAGAAACTTGGTACATCTCAAAGTAGATTTTAATTTAACCTGTTTCGTTAACTTATTGACGACTTCAGGTAAATACGTTGACTGGTCAAATTGAAATCTGCCGTTGGAGTTACCAGGTGTTCTTCCTTTCCAATATAGGTACTGGACAAAATTTAATCTCTTCGAAGTCACTCTGTCTGGTACAGTAATGACAAATTGATTACCATTCATACAAAAAACTTTCATAGCATCCGGAGAATCAGATCATTTTCTTAGTTTAAGATCCAATCGAAATCTTTCAATTATAAAAAGAGAATACCGCGCAACATAAAAAGCTTACCTCTACGTCATTATTATAAATGTAAATGTTTCAGGCTGACAATGAGAATTAATTCCAAATTCCCTATTCCGAGTGTGAGACAACCGGTTAGGCCAGGACATTTTCATTTAAATCCCGTAAAAAGCCCAGATGTTCATGCGCATGGGTGTTTAGAATTTCTTATTTCATCTGAGATAAATATCCCATGATTTATTGTAGAAGTTGCATCTCGTGGATAGAAATTGAAGTCTAGGGACTTGAAGACACAATAACATCCATAACATTTATTCACAATTGTTATTGTCGCTATTTCACATTTCAGGATAACATTTAGGAAAAAATGCATCCAAATAGCATATATAACAATCAATAAATCTTAGTTATGATTGCTCAGATAGTGATATTGAAGACCGCACGAATTCAGTGGAGGAATGGCTTCACCTCGTGAAGATTAAATACAGCTTCTCCTGACTAAAAATTCCAAAGCGTCGTTCTCGATCGTTAAATGGTTCCAAATGCATCGAACTATTTTGGGTCCATCAACTTCCTTTCAATCCTGCGGTGGAGAAAATAAAAGAGCACCTGACGGTAGCCGATACACAACGGGAGTAAATAAATGCCTTTAACAATCGTTTTTAAGTTACTAGCGACTCCCTAAAAACAAAATGCTGCACGGAAGGGAAGTGTGAAGGTGATGGAGTGCTTAGTTGCCATATATACTGGTTTGAAGCACAGACGCTACAGACTCTCGTCTAGATATTGGGCGTGGCCATTTCCCTCTATGTGATTATAAAACCATAAATTAAACACTATTCAGGCCGATAGACAAATCATGGAGGAATTCAATTCTAATCCATAAAAGGCCAAATAATTAGCATTTTAATCGTGTTCTATAAGCCAGATGCTACCCTCTTTTCCATAGCAACCCTACGTAAATAGAAACACTAATAAAATTCAAGCTGAAGTTGATATTCTATCGAAAATAACATAAGTACTTTCAACGTAAATAATTTCAGTTCTTCGATGGATTAAATAATTTGATTAATTATTCCTTTTCTTTTCTTCTACTAAACAGAAATACTTCGTCTGACAAAGATGATTTATTTCCGAATCGGAGACAAAACTCTTAATTCTCCCGTAATACTTCTACTACAGCAGCCAAATCCTAGAACACATATAAACACTTCAATAAACTACCCCTTTCATTTACTAATCGAAATTTTCTGATATTTTTGCACGAGAGGGAATGATGCTCGTTAACAGAGTCATTCGTTAATCGAGGTTTGGCTGTACACACTAGATTGGGGAAGTTTTGTATCTCAACTATGAAACTTTGGTTAATTTTCTCCTATGAAAATATAATTATCATACATCCGTAGAGCTAAATGACAAGGTCTTCCAAGACAATAAGAGGACGAATAAAGAATGCTGTATTTGAGATAAAAATTTACACTAGGGTATACGAATCGAAAAAAAACTGACACTTTAGTGCAAAGCATTTTCAAGCAAGTAATTGCCTTTAACTGGGGCGAGTGAACTATTTAGAATCATTGCGCCGTTATCCATCACAGAAATGGGATTAACGACTCATAAAGAAAGAAATTAATTGAGAAATAAAACTATTAGAAGCTAACGTACGAAGAAAGTCCACGATCATCTTAGGTAATTTCAGCAGGGAAAATATCTCCTAAAAAATCCACGGAAACCATTCCTTTTCGAGGAACATTTTTACGACGGAGCGAGAGAATCGTAAAGACCTTCGAGATGTATAGTATACTATCTCGTAGAAAAGCTAGGATACTTTCTAAACTATCGTAACGTATAACAGCGTGAATTTAGCGCAACAAAACCAAGCACACACCTGAGGCAATTTATTCGTAACGGAACTTCGCTCGATTACACCCATTTCTCCGCTCAGTGCGTGAGTTACGAATCCGTTTATCGCAGGTGAGAGTAGAAAGAAAAGAGAATTTATCTTCGGGAGAAATGGAATTTTATCATCAAACTCAGCATTACTTCAAGTGTTTTTTTTTTAAGCTAAGGAGAGGGGGAATTCATCGTGAGTACCATTGTCAAACGCTGATTATAATTACGAGTCACTTATTCCACAGCCACTGGAATGTCTTTCAGAGTGAAGGAATACCTGATATTCATGTAAATATGCTCATTGCATAAAATATCCATGGAAATATGTCTAAGATTCTATTTAAGCTGAAATGGATGCAACTACCAGTTCAGATAAAAGCCGTAAATTTGATCTTTCCATTCCTACACTCAGACTACCTCAGAAATTATATAAAAGCTCATGGCTTAAAATACTCCTCCTACATATTTTAACAATGCAAAAGTAGGCGTAACGAAGCAGAAATTTTAATCTTTGGAATTTGCATGTTGAATGACGCTATAATTGCGAATCGTAATCAGAAAATTGTATAAAATCGATGGTTAAAACCGTCGCTTTGTGAAACTTCATAACAGGGATGGAAAAAAACAAGCAAAATAATTTCTTTAAGTTTCACTGGCATTTATTAAGAATGAGACTAGTTTCGACTCAAGGAGTCACCAGGCACTAGTGGCATTCGTAATAACTTTCAGTGAAACTTTAAAAATTTCGTTTCTCATTTTTGTCATGATATTATAATAGAGAAATTCTGTATTACATGTGTGTCGGTATACAGAATTTCTTTAGTTATGATAACACTTATAAGTTTCGTATGTTCATAATCTGTTCACTCTTACAACGATACTAATTACATCCTAACGAAGAGAATTTTCGCGGTACGTAGTTATCGCGTCAAAAGAAAAGAGGAATAGGGGATGTTAGAAGCAGGAAAAGCGAGAAAAGAGAAAGGGGTATTTCTTCCGGGAGAAAACCTGAATGCAGAGAGATTTATGGAGGGGGAAGACGGCAGGTGCAACATTCGCTCAAATGGGAGGTGTCATAAATGGATGTAATGCAGTTGACGGCGCGATAGAACGTGGATCGAAAAATCACGGCAGAGGTTAGAAATAAAATGTCATAAAAACAAATAAGAAAACGAGATAGGTCTTACATACTATTCAGCATGCATTCTCTACATTTAATTTAAACGACACTTTAAAATTGTGAAAAGCTCACTAAATTTCAGCATCGGAAATAACTGCATAATGATATAGAATTTTTACCTAGTATGAAAGAGAAATTAATACGCAGTACAACAATATCGGTATCGTAAATTATATGAAATGTATTAACCTTAGCCGATTATTACCTACTCTTATAATAACCGGAATTAACAAATTTTTAATTCGAAAATATTAAATTTATTTTAGTTCGAATAATTATCTTGGTTTTATGGATAATAGTGATTATGAATAACCACAAAAAATTGTAAAGATAATGAAAGACAAAAAAACTCATAGGTTCCTTAAAACCTAGTAAGATAAAAGAAATTTCAAAGATATCTTAATCGATAAAAAATATTTTACATTCCTGTAAATTTAAAGTTTTAAGGCACAAATAGGAAAGCGAAAATCTCTTAAGGTGATCCAGCTTGAGGAAGATCTTTTCATTCGGTTACTAAAATTAAACTAAATTAAACTAGTTGTACTAAAATTGTCATGTTTAGTGTTAGTAACCGAATTAACTTATTCAAATAAGCCACTTATGATCGATTTCAGTGCATTTTTTGTGATTAATACAAGATGCATCGTTAATTACCGCTTATGAATAGAAATTCTGAAAATATTATTAGTTATTAGTTTTTGGTGTTTGCAATTTTAAACGATTATTTCCTCCTCTCGTGTAACTTGTTTCTAAATTTGTCTTCTGCAGTTTTTCTCTCTTTCTCATGAGCTAATGATTATGACCATGTTGATGATGATCAATGACGTGGTGATAATCAGTTTTTGTTATTAATTACATTTGTTTTTGACGACCTCCTTGCGAAGCCTAGAATAAAACCGACAGTGTCCTAAATGCACCCGCCTCGGTACTCTGTGATACAAGATGGAAGAAAGTAGCAGGAACTCAACAACAAAGAATTAGTGCACCTTAAGAAGATTAATTTCCACCGTAGGAAAGAGAAAGGGTCATTGGAGTTCATGAGAACGCACCAAGGAAGGTACTCCAAGAGACAATCAAGGATGACAGATGAATGACTCACTTTGGCAAGCGAGCACGAACGGGAAAACACACAGAAAAATCAAGCTGTTGATAAATAAACGGGATATTCTGAAGATCAACTGAGATGAATAACTTTAAAATGATTACATTAATCGAAAATTTTAAAAATTGGTTTGCGAATTTAAACATCATGCCGAAACGAACATTCGACTGGAGACTTCAATGCCTGCAGTTATTCCGAAAGATTATTATATCTCCTATTTCAGGTCCAGATATTAATAGTCAACCAATCTTTGTTTGGAAACAAATCTGCATTCATCCTAATGAAATGAAGTAAACTACACTTCAACTAAAATCACTCTGAAATTTTCTAATCAAAAATAATTTTCAGAGAGCTTAAAGAGAAAGTTCGTTCAATTTCAGCCTGCATCTCTGTGAAGGGGATATTTAGATAAATAACTTCTTAAGAGAGAAAAATTTTGCAGTAGATGTTACAGTACAACAAAGAATTTCAGGCAAGGGAAAGAATAATAATACATAATTAAGAAATATATGGAGAGTATCTTTTTGTGCATAGTGTAATACAAAAAATTCAAAAAATCTAGTAAATGTAGAACACTATTAGAACTTGACTAACGTAGTAAAAAAACAAAGAAATAAATTCTGTGGGTGTATCTTTATCTCTAAAGAAAGATTTAGAACAACCAAGGCGTAAAAGTGAATGCAGATTATACTCAGTGATAGAATAGAAAATGTATCAAGTTCATGTTCCAACCGCGTACCTCAGATGAGAGAAGATTTACGAGAGTAATTGAATATATCGGTCTCAATCGGCACACTTTACATTCGCAACAATTTGCTATTCTCAGAAACCGCAAAATGCCTCTCGTTCACCCGCTTTCTTCATCTGTATAACATAATACCCGACTGCCAAGCTAAGATAATGAATAAATGACGAAGAAAACTGCTTGCTATTAAGAGCTGAGTTGACATATTTTTTTTATTGTGGTTTTTGTATAACTTCAATGTGATCTTTAGCTTATGTTCTTCTAAGTTTAATTCGACACAGCTTTTTGTTCCTTAATATGTGCGAATATTTCTATTTATGGTTTATTTCTGATTAGTTGAAAATTCTTTATTCTAGTTTCCTTTTTCCGTCGATTTTTTCATCCTCTTCTTGAGTAAAATCCCACACCGTGGGCATTCCTTCACTCTTTCTTCAAATGCTCGGTTACAGAAGTATTTACAGATATAAATTCTAGATTTAATAAATTAATTTAATACCTTAAAATCTTGACACCCTAAATTTTGATTGTAAGGGATATCGAACCGTATTATTTTTCGCTCCGATTCAAAATGAAAAGTTCAGTTCAGTTCCGATTTTGCTCTTTCCGTCGAACCGGTTCGAACCTTTTTTCCACTTCGATCATCATAATATAATATCCCTCAAATGGTATCTTTTATCATCCTTGCTTTTGAAAGAAAAGAAATGGAACTCGGCTGTTAATGAATAAGAGAACCAAGAATTCTCCAATCGCCGTATTCCGGCGACGGTTGGGCAATTCCTAAGAAATGATTATTATCAGGTGCGACACCCGATTTTCAGAAACTCCCAATGCGCATTTCGGAGACTATGCCTCCATCACCAAGAGGGGTTAAATCCTTGCTTTTTCTATGCAATACATAACATTAACTATCTAATTAAACCTAATTGTAATTACTTAGTGATAGTTGAAAACCTCTTTGTTACAGGTGTTAACTAAATCTTCCTCCAATAAAACTTAAGCAAATGGCGCATTGTCGGGCACCTAAATTTGAAATGGAAGGACTAAAGTTTATCGCTTTCATTCAGGTTCGGTTATCACTCAGGCTAAATAAAATATTTTTTTCGGTTTTAGTTTTCGGTTAGATGCCCTGGATTAGGTCGAAGAAGAGCCCACCCAGGCCTAACCTCAATTATTTCATTAATCAATCAGTCAATGGATATCCAAAGTGACTTTCCACGATCCACCGTGCATTGAACAGGACAGTGAAGAACTGATTCCGTCCGGACAAAGAGACGCCGAGGGACAAAGACACGTTCCAAAGTGGGGCAAAGAGAAATGGGTAGGGTTGGCATCCCGTAAAGCGACTCCGCCGGGGATCGAATAGAGTCACGTGCACGCCTGGTGCCGGTGCTGAATGGACAGCTCTCCGTGACGGGTGTCGGATCCAAAGAATTGGATGGGGGAGTGAAACGATACTGGGGTGCGAAGGCAATAAAATGGGCTTTTGCATAGATGTGAGGGATTATATGGGGCGATTTTATTCACAACCTGCTCCGACTGCATGACGCCGATCTTGAATGAGGACGTAATTAATCACGGGTCTATTAAAAAGTCCTCTCGGAAAGGATTAATGAACCCTTATGACAGACAACGAAAATAACATTCAAAGGGAAAACGGCATTCATTTTATCTATTTCATCTTCGAAATTAGAAAGTTTCGTAGTGGGCGTGGATGATGCAAGGTTTGCTATGACTTCTGTCCTCATCTCCATCATGCATTTATCTCGAAAAGTATCTCGATCTTTCCACCGATAGATCTAGATTTCAACCTGCAGGAGGATTATTTTGACGAGTTGGTAATTGGTAGATGTATTTTCACAGATGGAATTTATAATGCACCGCTTTCTTCCCGTGCTGTCATCGTGATAAGCCGACAGGTAACAATGAAATTACTAGCAGGGTATCAAATAAATAGGACAAACGTTCTCGGTCCTTTCTAAATAGGTATATCTCAAAGTACATGATTATTAGAGGGCATAAGCAAAGCTTTACAATCCACACTGACCGACCTTCTGTATGGAGTTTATACAATACGATAGCTACAGTCTTATCTTATACATCGTCAGCTTTGATTTTTAATATTGGTGACGTAGAAATACAAAAGTGGGAGAAAGTAGGAGAAAGAGTAAATTAGCCCTTAAGTCGGTAATTTATAAAACGCCTTAAAAGTCTAAATACATTAACATCTGTTAGTTTTATATACATCTTAGCATGCCTTAATTATAAATCAGACACATTATGAAGTAGAGACAGTATTCCAATACACGTGCAAAGCGTTGCGTACTTCTATAAAATTATCTTCAACAGAAATTATGATGTCCCAGATTATTTCCTCTTTTGTATAGAAGTAAATTCATGCATTTTCATGTTGTTAGAGATAAATATGATATCTTATAATATGTATGTAGTCATAGCAAATCGCTTAGGCTATCAATATTCTATATCAAGGGCGAAACAGCAGTAATAATCTACAATCACAGAATTACCGGCAATCAAAGCATTTTCCAATACAAATCAGGACCTAAGTCCAGCAATTTACAAAGCCAAAAGGGTGCATTAGGTTTCTAATAGCAAACTGCCGATCAAATCTCCGCAGATTTCTTGGAAGAGCTTCAGTCCCCCAGCTGATATTCAAGCGGAGCGAAATTATGTTAAACGCGACTTCGGAACAAAATTACTAAATCATCCGCCCACTGGTCCAGAAGGAAATGCCATCTCTACAGCAGCTCCAGGCACGAGCTCTTCCAAGAACTTGTTTCCGCATTAAGCATTCCATTGTTTCCCATTCATTTTTCCCTCGACTAGAGGGACAGCGGCGATTCAGAGCAGTAATTTACCAAAGCGGCGTGACTAATACGGGAGTCTGTTCGTAAAACGAGATGAATCCCATAATAGGGAGCGGAAATTGGAAAGCGGCGAGGAAGGCGTGGGTGGCGGACAATCCCTTCGATCGATCTGAGTGCATCACAAGACGCATCCATTTAAGAGGATTGTTCTCATAGAGCACACAGAGTGCATCACAGAAATATCTGTAACAAGCTGTTTATTGAAGACCAAATATAGAGTTTCTTTGCCACCGCGCGATCCGAAAGAAAGAAAGCACAGCAAGAATTTCTTTTCCTTCTCTCATCCATTTTATTTTTGTTTTTAGATTCCTATTAGACGCACATTCACTTCCGGAGATTTACTATGACTGGCATGCAACTAAAATTACTACCAGCAGATATGAACATTCTTTTCAAATATCTACCGAACTTGGTGGTGTGCTTCCCACACCAAGGCTGCGGGTCCTAGTTTTGATATGCGTGTTTTTTCTCACAAATCTAGGGTATAAAAATTAATTTTTTTAGTCATTAATTGCACCAATTATCAAGAGAATTATAACATGGGAAACCTGCTATTGGTAAAGGATATATTGGTATTCTTTCTATAATCTTTCCGATATTGTGAGAACTAAAAATACTGAAACAAATCTAATATTTTCCAATGATTAAATCCGTGGAAAATACTTGATTTTTTCAGTCTTTTTTATAATTACAATCCACAAACTTCGACCAGAACACCTTGAATTTATATTGTAAGAAACTAATTTCCAATAGTTTCAAATGGAAGATACCTAAAGTTGTGAAAATGTGAGCGAAAGAAGATTCCAAATCTTCTGTACATTGATTGACGGCAAAACAAATCTTCAACCCTATCTGAACTTCAAAAGACAATAATTTGTAATCATGAAGAAAGAATAATGAACCAACACTCCGTAAGCATGACCTATACTATGAAAATGCCGGTAAGTATTTATATATAATCGATGTGATTTAGCCTTACTAGATGGAACGCCATGGAGAAAGAAAAAAATAAGTAAGGTAAGATTCTGTATTTGTAATTCGGTGAAGTAATTTCTCCTAATATCAGGAAAGGATGATAGATAATTCCGCATCTAAAGATGTGCACCTAGGAAAATACCGACAGAAAAACCCGGCTTCAAATCTCGGTCTTATCAGACTGTTTAGATGTACGTTCTTCATCGGGTTTGTTCATCCAAATATCGTTCCATGAAGATCTAAAAGGTACCAATGAACTGCTGAACGTTAAATTATCAAAGATGCTGTTACGGCGAGTGATAAAAAGATACTAAAAGAAATATACTGTTGGATAGTTACTCGCATTAGAAAACGAATAAAAGAACGCTGAGCTTCCAGCGGTCAATTATTTTTGATAAATTTCAGCTCGATTCAGGAATGACAGAAGCTATATGTTGTACTAATCGATAACTTCCGAATGAATAGATATTAAGGTAGAAAAATGACTTACTGTTCGTTACCATTAGTACTATCCTGAGTTCTGTATCGAAATTTCATTTTATGGTAATGACACAATTATAAAGATGTAGCATATCCTCCTCATATTCACAATGGAATTTAAGGAAACTTAAAATGAAAGCTAAAAAAAATCAGATTATAAATGGAGCTGGATCTAATTCTGGAAAAAATGAGCATGTCAAAAAGTCATTTTTCTCATAGAGATGGAAATACAACCATCGACTAAGATACTACTGTGATTTACAGGTGATTAGATACATTTCGATGCTTGAAGGCGATTGCAATGGCTCGATGCATTCATCACGTGAACTCTTATGACGTAGCATATCGTAAAAAGTTTTATTCGGGAAAATATTGCTAATCAAATTACTTAATTACAAATTACTTACCAACCAAATTACCATTCGCTTTCACTATCATAGATTATTACTTGATTTATATTGCAGAATTTTACTCTGAAGCACAATGGAGTACTTACTAAGGAGCACAATGGAGCGATATGGACTATCTTCGAGGAAGAATCGAACGGTCCATAAAGAGAACGAAGGCTCTCGAAATCAAATAAACCAAGAATTGACACAATCCGCCTTTAAATGGAGAAATCGAATTAACTTCGCTAAGGCGATACGAAAAGTTCTTTCAGAGCAGCCGGCGGAATTAACGTGAGTATCGCCTGGCGTAATAAACGTATGTTCGGAGCGCATTGCATTGAAAGGCGAGGATAAAGAGATGGAAAAATGGTCGCGAGTGGACAAATTTATGCGGTGTGCGCGGCGTGGAATTCCTTATGGGACAGCGTGACAGTGATCGAGTGAGGGCGAGAAGTGAAAGAGCGTGACGAAGTGCAGTAGACGCATTACGAGTATTGTAACAGAATGGTCTCCACCAAAAGGCGAAGGAGATGCCAATCAAGTATGAAGTATGAGGATGAACTTCCCTTGGGAGACGGTTAAGGTATTCCGGGGAAAATGAATAGAGGACCAGACGGAATTTTTCCGTGAGAGATACGGATTATAATTCTTGTAGTTTACGAGCCGGTTATCTGGATAGGCGGGGTGCTGAGAATGATTCTGAGTACTGAAAAACGTGTTCCCAATTTACCGTCCCAATTAAACGAAAAAATCCGGTATAATATACAGTTATCTAAAAAGAAAAGGGGCTGAAATTGTACTTAGACTCAGCCATTCCGAATATGGAAATGCGTTGAGTCAAAGAAGGTGTTGGTAGAGATAATTTCTCTTCGGTAAAGGCTGTTTCTCACGATTCGCGAAGACAAGTACTTTATCGCAAGACGTAAGCTTAGAAATATTGCCAATGGAAGACTATAAAACTGTAGGACAGGTGCCAGGTAAGTAATTAAAAGACAATGAGATAAGAGAAAAAAACTCTACTTTTTGTTAGTGATACTTAATTTTTTGTTCGTTCAAGTTCACGTAGTAGTATATGTATAAATCTCCATCTCAAAAAAGGAAATTTCAACTGATGAATTGAGCTTCACGAATGTAAAATTGATGTATTGATTTTCAAGGAAAAAGAAATTCCTAGACAGAATCTCCAATAAAGAATGGCATACTAACGCAAGGAGAAACGAATTGTGTAATGCTCTTATGGCATACGCTAAGTCACATGGAGATTTAAGAGCAAGAGTTATTAATCTTCGCAGCAGAAAAAGCAAATATCAAAATTATTATCTCATTTACCCGTCATCATTATCATCAATAGCTGTAATAATAGTAATCAATCTGAAAAATAACTTAGCACCAACTCTTTTATTTATCTTGATATCGTGTAGTTTCTTATTTAATTATCTCTCTTTTTTGCCTAATAAAACTTAATCTTGGCCTTTTTCCTAATTCTTACCAGGAATCCACTTTTCTAGGAATTTCTTCAAAAGGCTTTCAAAAGAAATATATATTTCTACCTTTTATACAGTTCGCGAGTTCGCGATCATTTATTCGTGAAATTTCATGGTCGGTCGTTCAAATCATGATTATAATAAAGGATGTTCTTTTAAATGGAAAATTGGTGATAAAATTCCCTCTCACTATTTCATTATTCTATTTATTTAATATATCTAATTTACGACCACAGAGTAAACTCAGAAGAAAATATCGAACTTATAGCTGTTTACTACTAGTCTGAAATATGTAATACCAGCTCAAAAGACACTGATAGAAGATACAACAATTAGAGAGGTAATATAAAGCTGGGATAGCCTTTTTAATACTTAGATAATTCGTGTGATTTTGTATAAATAAATTCCGACACCATATATGGTACTAAACGCAACTGATCTGGATTTTTAGGTTACATAACTTCAGTTTTCAATCGGATTAAGTATTTGTCTTCTATTAATTGTAAAAAAAACTGTATGAATCGAACATTCTAAATTATGAAATAGAACATTGAACCATTATGAACGTATATGTAGAATAGTTCCTCGAGAGTCCTATTTGAGACTCCACTTTTATTTTTGACAAATATATTTTAGCGTGAATTTGCATATCCTTCCTTACACCTCCGCATTCAAGTCTCCATAGTTATGAAGTTTATGGCCGCAACGCCTCGTCATCGGATACTGACCACAGGTGTTTAAATCGCCATGGATAAACCTGCTTTTTGTCATCTCCACACCAGTGGATGGCGAATGCTTGAGAGGGGAGGCTTGAGAAGAAAATTACTCACGCATTGTGTAATAACGCGTACGGTATGGCATTTCGCGCACCTCTTAGCGTTGAAGTATTGAGCTGTCTCATTGCTCTCTAAAAGGAAAACGGGATATTATTGAAGAGGGACACACATCGCAGCTTTTCAACTTCTGTTTGCCAAGATTCTTTTATTCACCCTTGGAAAAAGGTAAATTTTCAAGTTTCAGACCAAATCTCTTCCTGCAAGGACTATTCTATAAATGAACGAAAATCCTTCGAGATTTAAAATACGGCTTTTATTTGCTCTAATCAGAGTACCAAGAATATACTTCAGTCTGTGCAGGATTGGAACAAGTACCGTTGACCCCAGCTTGCGCAAGATCTCGATTGCTGAAAAACGTGACCTCAATCAAAGAGAAAGGAGAGAATTGAAATATTACTGTGGGCGTTAGGGATTCTTCTCATGCAAGGGATGCGTTGATATAAATTAAATTTAAATGAGTCGAGGAAGCGATAAAGTAGCCATAAGTTAGAATTGGACGATGAATCGGCACATTAATGGTCTTCCTGAAACAAAAACGATGACCTCCTTTCACTAGTAAGTGAACATATGCTATCTCACACGACAATTAACGCTACGAAAAATGGTAGTCCATCGGGTGGTAAAGGTGGTTGCAATATTCGATTCTTTCTTCCCATAGTGATAGGAAACCCTTACATGAACATATATCTCTGTGAATAGCATCATTTTCTTGCATTACCTTTCGGTACATGGCAGTGAGTTCATGTACCGTACGATTTCATCAGTCGTTTACAGCCTCTCGTTCAGGGAAAATATGGTTTTGCAGAGACTGATCCTATCATCTATTTTCTAGCCAAACTGATTGGCTTATGTACCAGTATTTAATATGTCTCACGAGAATCTATAATCTCTGAGTTCATAGAGAGGAACACCGATGTCTTTGCTTCCCCTGACATACACCAGAGACATAATTTCATGTACATAGAAAAATTGTTTCATTTCAGTATGGTTCGTCTGCTTATTCAAAAACCAAAGTTAATGCTAGGTTAGAGGCAGTGAACCTACAGGACAAAAGTGGCATTTACAATGAATATCACTCACTGAAATAAAATTTTTAACAAACAAAATTCTTTTTATAATCTTGCTAATGACGCCAAATTTAAATTTAAGTGGAAAATGTTCTCTTTCAATCAATTCAACGAATCAATTCGTTTTCTCGTACAAAAATTTGATGTTTAACTAATTGCATTTAGGAAATACGCAACACAAGGGTGGTCTACAAGTGTTACACGAGGCCTTTCTTATTCCACCGAATGCTACATTTGGCTTTTCTATGGAAAAAGGGTCCCTACCACTGTTCTAAGGCAATTAAAGTTAATGTTCTATGACATAGCTCTCATATAAGGATTCAAAATAACTTAGTAAAGAATGTTTTAAAAAGTTCGATACTATTGAGATAAACGAAATGAAAATAGTATATTGCAAAGTTAACACCTTTACAAAAAGCTTCATTGATGGTATTCCATCAGAGGTTACCATGGAGACTTGATCTCTAACAATGAAATTCATTCATTCACGAAAACAATCACAATATCTTCGCATACTTTTATTTCCTGCTGTTAGGTCGGCATGTGAAAATATAAAGACCCTGTCATTAATAATTCAAAAAAATAATGCCCCCATATTTCAAGATGAATATCCTGCGATTCTACTCTTATTCTTTCATTCATTTCTCCGGCTCGTGTTTCACACATAAATGTTTCACGTGTCGGCATGCTAACTAATATCCACGAAAAAAACACCCACTCACGTTAAGAGAGGAAAGGAAGCCTTTTAGCTGTGTACTTAAGACTTCTTTAAGGGTTTCGATAAGAAAGCCATCTCTTTCGAGAAACCTGTTTTTTCCACCGGCGTTTGTTATTTTTACAAATGGCGAAGACGATGCATCACCTCCTCTTTTTTCCATCACCTGAGCACATCCAGCGCTTTTCGATCGTCCATTGTTCTTTCGATTTTTCTTTTTTTTAAGGTGCTGGCGGTGTTTGATCTTATTTTCCGGTCCCCCGCTGCCGAAGTCAAATGGAGGCGAAGTTTAAACAGTCTCCCCGCTGTGGAAGATGACGTAAGCCCCGCGACTTGTTTGGGCAAAGGGAAAGAAGCGTCCTTTCGCCTTTTATCCTTCACTTTTTTATTCCATTCTTCACGCCTCCGAGAAAGGGAACACATACGCGGGCGCGCATTCACACGCGGGGCACGGCGGGAAAAAAGACTGCCCCCGAGAAAAAAGTGACGATCGTTCTGGAGGAAAATGGAGACGAATGCATCTCGACTGAGTCCTCTTGGACGGATTTAGAATTCGGTGGCATCACCGATGAGTTTTCACGTTTAATCCGCCGTCGGGATGTTTGGTATACTCCCACAAAAGGAATCTCTGGTCTCCGATGTAAAAGAGGATGCCGAATATGACTGGTGATTTCCATACATGTGAGCATAATAAGGTTAAATATGGAAGTACTTAGCGGGCCCTTAAATTCAGCCTTCAACAAACACTGAGGGCAATGATTGAGGACGTCAGAATTGCCAAGTACATATACGTTTTTCCGCAATTTCATCTAAAGAGACAAAAATTCCTCAACTGTAGGAAGATTCTGGTGCAACGATACCATTCTTCGCGCTGTAAAGGATTTCCATTAATTTGATCGATCCTACAAGGAGTCTACATTAAAGTTTCGGTTCTCTGTAATTATTAATTAATTCAGATATATCTTAGGCATTGTTAGAGTCTATTTTAAACATTACAAGACGCTTCCGTCAGCACGTAAAGGTTTCATTGTACACAGAGGCATATTGAGTGATGAAAACAATAAATATTTGGAACGATAAGATGAAAATAAAAAGTAGTAATTCGATTTATTTCAATACCAAATCAATAGATTTACCAGTAATCGAAGGAGATCTTCATATATTCTGAAACCATAGAGATAGCAGCAAATTATTATTCACACGGATAAGGTTTAAAGAAGATTACAGAATCAAAAATATCATGTGCGAATTGTTTTTAAGATCATTTAAGATAATCGAAATACAAACATTAGCAAGCGTTGAATTTTAATTAAATTATTTCATTTATAAGGTCTTCATTAAAACGAGATTGAGACTGAAAAGTCTTTTCTTCCATCTAACCTTTCGTCAATGATATTATATACAAACAAAGGTTTGTATAGTTGAAAAGAAATAGATAGGAAAATTTTAGGAGTGGATGTAAAAAAAAATTAAAATTACTGTAACGATGTGAGGTATGATTAGGCAAAGTGTGCAGAATCCAAAGTGGAATTCATTCTTCGAGCAGATTTTTTTTACAAAAAAAAACATTTTAATACCAGAAACAAAAGCAGCGATCTGAACTTAAAGTTTTGGAAAAATATTTTATATAAAACCTGATTTAATTTGTCAACACCTAACGAGAGCAAATATACCTCGTCAACGTAGAAGAAAATCACCCTAATACGTTTAATTAAGGCATAATAATTTTCGATTCAGTGCAGCAACTCCATTACCAAATGAAAATTGAAAAAATGCATCAACTGGATATCACTGAATGGAAACAAGTTTCAAAGAATAGAATGAACAAACATTTTCATTTGTAATAACCAAAAAAATCGTCCCATTTTTAGAACGGACCGACAGAAGATCCTGGTAGATATAACACGTAAAGGAAACAACATGAATTTTCACAATTTACACATATTCGATAAAAATTTAGGATTCCAGTTCTTGTAGAGGACAGGAAAGGTAAATCGTTTCAGAGCAGCTAATGGATTGAGAAAAGTATGCCGGAAAACAAGATAAAGGCATCATTATGACAATTTGATTCATCACTTCGGAATCCTAGTGTATGACTAGAATTCTTAAAATACCCACCCACCCCTGAACTTTCAGGTATTCGGATTAAACAAAGTCACTTTTTCGTTTCATCCTAATATCGCTAATTTATTTTCCTGAACAATAAAAATAGTGGTGAAATTAATTATTATAAGATAGATACAATTTAATTACAGGTAAAACATGAGTGGAACGCTAAAACAATATTCGTGTACTGAGCTAAGATACTACAAGTTTCACGGCTGCGACTAAATAGTACGTAAATGCGGACTATGAAAACCTATAGCCAATATTTGTTGAATTCCCTCTTATGGCAAACCAGCACATTCTTAATGATAACCTTCATATGACATTTTTTGGTGGGACTTCAAAAAGTATTATAAATGCATAGGAAAAATTTAATCTTTATAAGCTTAAAGCTTCCTTCTTGTAATCCTCGCTCATTGACATTTACTTGTATTACTTTCCTTATTTATTAATAAAATGAAAATCATCGTGTTGATTGATTGATACTTCAGTAGTCCAGACATTTAAGGAATACGAAAACATACTTGATGGCATAACTTAGATGATTCGTTGGTCATTCAAAAATAAGAGCTGAAAATTGTAACAAATAACATTTTTCATGACTGTTCAAAATGCAGCAATATATCTCAAAGATACTACATCGCTACTTTTAGAAACGGAAAAAATTCGATACAAAAGGATGACGTGGAAATTTTGAAGGTAAATGACCGGCAAAATAATATCGCATTCTTTTGAAGTTTTCTCTCGAATAAAAATACGAGGGAATCTGCGTAGAATATATCAAGTGTATGAAAGAATGAAAACAAGAAGAGTGTTTAACGGGAGAAAAACGTTTTCGATGATCTTGGACGATTATAGAGAAGAGAGGTTGAAAGAGGGAAGTACCAAAGGAAATATACGGACGTTGAGAGGAAAACATTCCCTCGGCACTTTGGATAAGTGATCTTAAGCAAATCAACAGATGAAAATTCGATTTTGTGTAGCCCTAGAGATGACGGGCAACGAAAACATTTGACGTAAATATATTTTTCCCTCTTCAATACGGGATTCGTTTACCGAGGTGTGATTTCTCATGATTGTATTTACTTTTGCGTCCGAAGAAACTTTTGTGATGAAAAAGTTCGAGCAAAGAAGCATGAATTATAAAATATTACAGGCAAAAGACGTACGTAAGGTCAGTGCTACGGCGATGAAGTGTGGCTTACAACAGCTGCGGGGATATGAATATTGGAAAAAAGTAAATATAGCATTGGAGATGAGGGGTGAAGGAAAATTCCGAATAAGCTCATAATGACAAAATAATGACAAAAGCACGATATTAGAAAGCAATACTGAAAGGAATAGTGGAAGGGAGGAAGTTTTCATGAATATTTATTGATGGTAAGCTATAATGTTGAGAATTAATAGGAAATGATGCGATTGGTGTTAAGTGGATTAAAGATTAGATTCCTCTGATTCATTGCCCTTGGTGATAAGGTACCAATGTTAGATTGATATAAATTTCTTCCGTCATTGACAGCACTGCGACGACATGAACCAATTGCGGGTCAGTCCCTCCTGATGAAGAATCGGATGGATTGCCCTTCTTGTTCTACCATCTTCGAGAAATACTCTCTAACACCCTCATAAAAAATAAGTACTGCAAAGCTATAATTCTCTCCCAACTAGTTAAAATGCGAGTAATAAAATGAGTATATTTAAATTAATTCAAGCTATTGCTTGGATAAAAAGACTTCCACTGTCGAGACAATTTAACGACATTTTAAATGAAATTCAAACACATTATTCAGCAATCGAATCTATAATTTTAGTTAATATCTTCTTGAAATCTTCAAACTGAAGGAATATTGCCGAGGAATAGGTAAATGAGGGAAGAATTCTATGAGAACAATAAGACCGGAATGACATAAGATAGGAAAGAATTAAGTATACAAATACGAAAGGGCCGCACGTGCATTTGGAAGGAGAAGAGGTGAGAAGAGATGGTGTGTATTCAAGGGAGTTGTCGGGAGAAGAGAAAAAAGGAGAAGGGTTGAAGTGAGAATGAACATGGTACACGGAGTCTAGAGGACATTTTACATGGGCCGCACGAGAAAACATTAATAAACGAGAAAAATTTTCACCGCCAGGAATTACTTGGGTAAAATTTTACCTTTTTCACCTCGTAGTTTTATTTCCTTGCATGGCATTTACATGTAATAAAGGAAATAACTACATCCGTCTTGAGAATATACAGAAGTGAATTTTTCGTAGAATGTGAAATTGAAATTATTTATTTCACCTAGAACGAAGTATAGTTTACTTTATCATGAATGCTATATAGTGCTATGTGAGAGCTGTGATTCTGTCTCTTTGTGTGCCACTGGATTCGTTTCTTCGGTAGAGTTTTCTAGCAGGTACACAGTATAAAATACACTAAGCATTCGATCAAGTAAGTATTATCGTACAAATGTGCTATTGCCGTAAAGCAATGATTTGCAGCCTATGTTTTCCACTACACACTTTCTTTTCAAGTTAATTTTCGTGGCACACTAAACAAAGTGATTGAAAGTTTT
Organism: Pachydiplax longipennis; assembly: GCA_036926295.1. Classification (NCBI taxonomy): domain Eukaryota; kingdom Metazoa; phylum Arthropoda; class Insecta; order Odonata; family Libellulidae; genus Pachydiplax; species Pachydiplax longipennis. The sequence goes on along the minus strand of JAVFKF010000017.1, from coordinate 7,355,800 downwards.
AAATTAAAATAGATAAAGAAAACACCGACTGCAGAGAATATTATTTTATCGCCATAGTCATCTCCTATTAAAGAGAAAAGCATCACAGAATGGAGAACGTAAAAAATCAAAAGCCAATTATTTTTTATCAGAAAATATTTCCTTCTCGCATACTATGTTACATACAAAGAGCTTATATTGCGGCACACTAATGTAGTATATAATGTTCCGTAAATATTACATAAATTAAGGTAAAACGTTACCTCATTTGATGAAGATAACCTTGAACCCAGTAGAAAATTATACACTCCCTTGTACTAAATAGTATATATCAATCAGAAATCCATGTATCCATTTATTCCCCTTGGTCGTACGTTAATGTAAATCTCGCCTTGCAGATTGATCAGTTCGACATCAGCGGTTTTTTTTTAAGGATTCTTTGGTAGACCAAGTGTTTCCTGTTATTATGTTGCCTCGCAACAGGGGTCTCAGCAAAACCTCCGTCGCTTAGAATAACCGATAAAAACAGGAATCCCGGATATATCACCGTAAACACAAATCCTTCTCCCCTTCCTAACGGGTAAACACAAGTCTCTCGATGACCCATTTTGTCTCCCAAGGTAGCTCGTGCCGGAGGGACTTTTTCAATGGGTGCTCGTTGAAAAAGTCAAGCGAAATGTCCTCTTGTTTTTTTTTCAAATTCCACTACAATACCGGTTATTTAAAACTGCTAAACTTTCTCATAAATTTCATGTCTATTGAAAAAAAGTGAAAAATTAGACAGGGTATTAATAGTAATAAAATGGGAATTTTTCAGTTGTTTATGGAGTAAAACTGACCAACGATAGACTGAATCTTTGTCTCCAATAACTAAGCTTTCATTTCAATGTCAATTCAAGCTCTGAGATTTAAACAAACGAAATCGGGATTAGTTTAATGAGGAACTAGCTCAGAATACAACAGATGAAGCCGGAAATGCATTGAAAATAAATTAATGTGAGATGACGGGAACCTCAGAGTGTCTGTGTGAGATTGACAATTATCTAGTTTGAATGATCGATAAAGAGCAACGAAAAAGGTTCTTACAAGGAGGAAGAAAGATCGAAGAAAAATAAAATTACGTTATATTTAATAATACCTAATGATAAACTCGCACGATGAAATAGAAAATTTAAAAAGGGTATACTTTTGAAAGAGCAATGCAAGGATCTGAATGAAATTGGGTGATGTATATGAGCAATTGAATCTATCAAATCATTAAGTTGCAAATGTATTACATTCAATGCAATAATTATCAATGCATAAAGTTGGCAAAATTATTCATTTTTGACATTAATGGCGCGAGTACTTTACATTTTTACTTTCTGAATAAGAATTGGGTAGTATATATGAACAGCCAAGTAAATCAAACAATTGTTTTTATAATGAGATAAGTAATTACGGTATATTTATTCAGAATAGAAGTTCCCTAAACAAAAATTTATTGATGTCACGACATCGACAGACTTCAAACGAAACTGATGAAAGGACGAAAGGCTAGCCCTGATTCCATTGACAATTACGTCATTTCCCACACGAATCAGGCAAACAATCCGTGATTTCACGACAGCGGAAAATCCGCGCTTGTGGAAAATTCTCGTTTTTGTCCATCCTCCGATACTTGGGGAGACCTTGACACAACGCTGCCGACAGACACGGGGCGAAAAAAATCCTGCATCTCCGTTCCCGTCGGGTACGATAAATATGGCCCGAGTTTGAAACGAAGCAAAATAAACTCCGGAACCGTCGATATTTGGTTAAAAATTATACGCCTCGGGAAAAAACTTGTATCTGCATATTTCGGGACCAAAAATAACATCTCCGAAATCCGAGCATCCGGCGAGGTGAAGGCAAAATCGTCACGAGGTAAACTTATGGGTCGCGTGAGAAAAATTCCAGACTTCCCTCCATTGGAGATGAAAAAAAGCCCTTTTCAGACACGTTGTTTAGCGTGAAATGCAAGAGTGAGGAGATTTACGGTGATAGAAAGAAAGGGAAGTCGGATGAGTGAAAGAAAGCACAAGACAGGAAGAGCCATCTGGGTATGGCGTGTGAGTGGACTATTAGGTCATGCACACAATGATGTAACGACAAAAAATCTTCGAGATGCAGGAAAAAAAGGCGCTGCGTTTGACAGCCGTTGGTGCATCGGCTCGTTAGAAGCCTTTAATGAATCGTCACAAGTGGATTTATCGCATTCGGTCCTCAGAAATGGCAACTTTGTCGAATGAGTTACTGTTCCAGGAAATAATTTTTGATTCATGACTTCAAATGCTTTATTCGATGATGAGAAAAGCAGGAATGGGAGATATGGATCATGTGTATATCATATGAGATCTTACAGAATTGATTCATCCGTAAATCGTGATTGCGTGATCGTGCGATGCGTGATCGTGATCATGCGATGGTTATCAATAGAAAACTTATTGAAGACGATTTTGGAGAAGATAGGAACATTAAATCTCAAGGAATGAAAATCAAACATGCCTATTCCGTTAAGGCAGGACAGGCTAAAGCCTTAAGAAACTAATATATAATTATAGGCATTGAGAAATGTACTTTTGAGTTACTTTGTCTCAGTTTTTCCCATGGCTGCGATGATATGAAAGTTACTGAGGTATGAATAATACCGATAATGATTAATGTATCTTACGGAATGCTGCAGAAAGCGTTAAATGTAAAGTCATGCTTCACTTGCATGAAATTATTCCGCTTATAGCAATTTGGCTGGGTCTTGGTAGCTTATTGTATAGGGAACGAGGTTCCAACAGGTATTCGGGCTGAATACTTTATAGACATAAATCAACAGCTCATAAAATTAGATATAAGGAGTGGTTGATGACTCTCCAAGAAATGATTAATGAAGAACACAAGAAAAGGCAGGGAAAGGCATAAAAAATTATCGAGTGTTTTCATAGGAGGGATTGGTTGATCAAGATGTAATTGACTAATGCATGTAATTATTGGGCATATACTGAGAGATAGGGAACTCCAGCTAGTATTAATATTATTTTTAGTCGAACAAACTTTTAATGTTGGCCAGCATTTCATGAGATTTATAATAATATTTTAAAATGTTTACTCTATCCAACGATATTATATTTAATATCCAGCAGGTCATGCATTATAAAAATAGATACCTTTTATAAATAAGAAAGAATAAACTTCAAAGTGTTTTACATAAGAATGGACCTAACATATAAATGGAGACGTTATTTTATATTTTACCATTTAGTTTAGCATTACAGTGTTACACGATAGGAAACTGAATCAACCACATTATGAAGTGTATCATTATCGTCACCTTGCTCTCTTATCATTATTCCATACTCAGTGTGTGAACTGAAAATAGGGTTATTTTATTGCTACTCAGGCAAGGAAGGACGGTACTTTTTTATAGTGAGAGTATATTGTTATCATTGTGGCCATTGTTATCTGTGCCTATACTTGACGTAATTTTCGTCGGAACATTGGTCCCATTGCAATTAATAATCTTGAAAATATAGGAGATTCAAAGCAAGACAGCAATCTTCAGACATGATCCGAATATTCCATAAGAGAAAGTACATAAACATGAGTAAGATTTGAGCTGAAAATATGGTGCATAGCGATATGCTTAACACACTCTCATTTGTTGGAGTGCTTACAGATGAATCAAATAAATCATTCTACCCCGACCTATTTAATGTTTTTCCCATGAGAATCGAGTGCTAGATTGTCATCTGCGTATCCAATGAATCAGCTGTTCCTTTACTTGAAGTATACAAATCACATCCAGTTGATTTAAGAAGATTATTTTTTCTTTTAAGCGACATCGTCTACTTATTAATTTACATCCAAACATTAACACATGCTTTCATCGTAAATAAACAATCTCATGCGTGATTAGCTTCAATTACTTCTCCAAGTTGCTTATTTGTTCTTCAGAATTCATAATACGGAAGTATAAAACAGTTCGATCGGTAAAAGTGATCTTACTTAATGCCACGAAGATTTATACTCATTGATCGAATAATATAAAATTATTATCATCATCACAACTCGTTCATATAAAATAAATTACTTATTATATAATATATTAATTGAATTAATATAAAAATGAAATATCTTATAAAAAATTCATTGGACGATTCGCCTTGTAACTTGTAAAGCTTGAAATTCGGCGATAATGTTTAGTTTTTAAGGTTAATGACGTTTTAGGTAAATAAATACATAAACATAAGCATAATGCATATTTTACGTGAATGCTCTATTTAATACTAGGCCTTGCTTTACATTTTACTTAGTTCGAACGGAGAATTTTACTACATGAACTTTTATTTCGTATTAAAAAATCCTGGCGACTATAAATACGATAAACTTCGAATCTCCTTGGAGAACCACGCGAAACAGAATACTCCTACATTATATCCGTGTAAGATGCAAACAGACTGGAAAGTATGGAAGCTCCTTCACAAAGCACCATTCTTTCTCTGGCTCCTAGACAAGAGGTGGAGAACCTGCAGCCTACTCTAGAGTTCAAAGCGGCTTTTATTTCACTTCCTAAAAAAAATAATTATTATAATTTTGCTTCCCAATCTCCTAAATCCTAAAGTGAAATAAAATAGAATATTTTCTCTTTCGGTTCACACAGCGAAAGATTTCGTTTTCTGAAATAAAATTTCGATGTAAACCATTAGACTTTAATAAACATGCAATATAAGGATAGAGATAGTTTTACATGCCTTTCTTATGCGACAGAATGGTAAATCCGGCGTTCCGATAGAAAAAAATTCTCCAACCCTTCCCATTCTAATAGACTTACTCTAATTCGTAATAGTTAAAAACCTTTAAGATGAAACTTGTCCCTTAAATGGATTCAAATAGGATAAATGTTGGACCATACTGTATCCGAAGCAGCATCTTTGAGTGGTTTAAATCCACAGTCTCCTTTACTGAGAATGCCCCTCTCCAACCTCCATCTACGCAAATTACTTGAGCAGAGAGAAAAATACCCAAAGCGCTCCTATATTAATCAAGAGGAGGTGGACAAACAAGAAGCTTCCGCGGCCAAAATTCAAATGTCGGGACACTTTTTCCCTTTGATGCCGCGAGCTAACTTTACGACCTTCCGAAAGCATTAAAGAGTGTCGTGAGGGAGAGGTCGGTCTGGAGTCAAAAAAGGGCAAGTTAAGGAAGTGGGAGAGGAAAGGGGGTGGAATCCCTCAAAAAGGAAGCTGCGTGAACCTTGAAGACTTTCCTCGTTAGTCAGGCCATGTGCTCCGGAGATTTTAAACGATTCACTCGTAGCGAAGGAAGAAAACTAGCGACCAAGATAACCCAAATCTAGTACGGCGGTACCATAGAGCAGTACTCCTATACTTTTGTATCTTATCAAACTTAACGGACAAAAACAAACTCAGCTGAATTCATTCAAGAAAAAGAAATAAATATAATAAAGCGGGTATATATTAATTCCGATACTAGGTACCTCCGTTCAACGATAAATATTTTAGAGTATAGAGAGCTTTTATATTTAAAAATAAGAATTATAATCTATGCCTGTACTACGGGGCATATAAAGAGCGGCACAAGGGAGTTCTTTTGCACTTTAATAATCAAATAGTTAAGTGTGCCCTGAAGTTCGATGAACTTAATCAAGAAGATAAAGTGTGCACTGTTAAGGGGAACCTAATAGGGTTTCAGAGAGGTTAGCGGAAGTGAAATAACATTCTGTATAGGAATTTTAAGTAATGGATAAGATTCGTTAAAATGTTCTTTTTGTTTATTACAAAGGACAGAATACTCATAAGATGCGAAAATCTTCTGATTATGGTCCAGCAAACTGCTTAGAAATCCAGCAACTTTCATTGTGTACTCATATAGTTAAGGTGTAATGGATGGATTATAATGCCTTAGTATTGAGATTATTACCTTCAACTCAGAAAGAAAGCATTTTTCGAGGATATTAACTCAAATGCCATGAAAGGGGAAGTTTAGTGACACCCATGAAATTATGCAAATGTTCGTAATTTTTAGATTACCAATTCCATGAGTGGTAAATTTAATAAAACACGTAGAAAATCATTTGATGATAACGGACTCCTTCGTGTCCAAGAGATATTATTCATTGAAACATACTTGGCCCATGGGTCACATGCGGCTAAGATATCCATAAATGACTCCATAGATCTATAGCTATAATGACACTGGTCATTGCGATGTTTCTGACGTGCCGTATCACTTTGATTACTTAAAATATGTGCACTAATAACAGATATGTATTTTATAATTTATCAGGGTGCCTCTTAGCTACCAAAATTTATATTAGTCTCAAAAATACAAATATAACATAGAAAAAACATTCCAGTTTGACTCTCGGTTAATCTCTCAGTTTGCCGGATTTTAGTGAACGGGGACGAACGATTCCAACGAGCTCTATCTCTTCTGGAGACATGTTGATATTTACGTGACATTGTCTTTTGACGATTGAGTTAAAAATACATCCATAAGGAATGGTTTTATAGCAAGAGGATAGAGAGATTACTCGACGGAAACTTTCCAGATACAGCAAGTTAGATATTCTTTCCCACTGGTGATACAAACAAATTGCTCTGAAAGGTCTTATCGGGACGTGACATAGAGAGGCATAAAACAAGAGTATGACATGACACAATCTGGAAGTAGGTGTGAGCTCACAGTTGAAGTGGGAGAAACGTAATCGTGTTTACGTTACCCTGGATGCACTGGAGGCGGTGCACTCCGTCTGAGGCATTAAACACTGTTATTCAAATAGCGCTTATGGGCGTTTTCTCTTGTAACCTCAGTCACGCAAAGAACGCTAAGATAGGGCACAAGCTACAGAAACTACAAAAAGATCATAAATTTTTCTTATTTGTAGAGTTATTTAACAGGTTTTATAACGGCCTTCTATGTGGTTGACCTAACTACTTGCTTCAAGCTGTGAATACCAAACTAAAAAATAAAGAAATAATTCTCTACATTATAGATATGAACATACTTCTTTATCGTATAGGATATCTTCTTAAAATAAATTAATAAAAAATAACTTAATAATAACTTAATAATGAAAATAAATTAATAGTAAGAATTAATTAACGACAAAAATTAATTGATAATGAAGATAATATAAAAAATTAAAAGAAAAATATATTAATCTAATAACATAAGCTGATCAGGTTATCAATCCTTTAAATGTATATTCCACGAAATAAATTTTAGAATAAGAATCCTCATGATAGAAAAACTAATAGAGGTCATTAAAATTTAAGCCATCAAAACATAAAGTCATCAAACGTCCATGCTCCGAGGCTACATTTAAATTCCTTCCGAATTAATACCGAATATTTTTCTTTTTGTTCTAATTTTAGTTGCGGAAAGTAGATGGAGCCGTAAGTTGTTTGTAAGAACAAGAATTCAAACTTTATGAATGATATTCTATTATAGAATCTCGATGAATGTGACATAACTTCAAATCATAAAAGTCTGTAGCTCCGAGATTAAAGAGGATTCATATCCAAATGACAAATTATGATCTAGCTTATCGATTGAATTATCGTTACACCTTTGGAACAGAACGTACAGCGATTATAAATGAAACTGAAATGGAGGGAGGTAAATTTCATCAAATCTTCTACATCATTCTTATTATTATAGCTGATATCCCTTAAAGTCCAATGTAAAATACTTCAATTCATTCATCTTTTTGCACGTAATAAATAATTCCCAAAAATTGATTGTATTCTCCATAATTGAAGCAATGGGTAACCTAATCAAAAGAATTTTATATGCTTCACAGTTCTACTTTCTACTTCATTTACTTTCCTCTAACAGGCAAACCGTCATGTTTCTCCTTCCATGACGAAATACACAAAAAACAATAGTAGAATATTAAAGACGAACCCATAACCAGTCGGAAACTACAACATCTAACTTTGATATCCTCCTATAATTCTTTCCATAACGGGTTGATCAACTTCTATTGAGATGGAGAAGGGAGTTCCTTGAAATGCTTCGAAAGCAAAAAATTTAGGATTATATTTTTTTTCCTTTTCTTTGGAAAAGAGCTGGTCTCCACATAAGAAGAAGCATCCTTTGGCCGGCAGTCTTAGGAATGCAAGGGTGTGTATCACGCTTGGGTTGAAAAGAAAATGAGAGTAAAACGAGTAAAGGAGGATAGCAGAGGAGCCGGCTAAGGAAACGGTGAAGGGAAAAATTATGAGTAACAACTAATGCAGATGAATCGTTAAAGGATGGTACAATTCATTCAATATAGAGAATCTTAACTATATTAGAAAAAGCAGCATATACTATAACTAAAGTGAGGTTAACAAGAAATGTTACTTAGTACTAGATTGAGTGAGGTAAAAAGGTTAAATTATACACCTCAGAAACTATAAATACATACTGTCTATTTTATGCAGAAAATGAGATACTAAAAGCTCATAAATCACTGATATTCTGTATGAAATTGCTGGACTAAAAGCAGGTAAAATAAATATTATGTATTTATAAAATTTTCAGAAGATATTCTCAAACAAATAAGTTAAAAATAAAGCACAATTCACTCAGGATTATTTTTTGCATTTGCATTTGAAACTAAGAACTTGTAAACTACAATATGTTAAAGCTCGAAATTACACCTAGCGCAAGTAGAAACTATTGGAGAATCAGAATTGGCTTAAGTTCATGATATAAATGTTAATTGAAAAGGACATATTTTATGGGCATCATGAAACACGACTTGTTCGTTATAGACTAGAATGAGGAATATCTACGAAAAGAAACCCAATGAAACTGGTATCAAATATCATCAAAGATAAAATAACGAAACAAGAAATCAGTTGAAGATGGAAGAGATGGAAAATAGATGCTAATACAAATGACGGCGCGTGTTCTATTTATTGAGACGAGACTATTAACAATATTATTCGAAAACTCCAAAGTAATAACATATATATTGCAGTAATGAGTCACTCAAAAACGTGAAGAGGATGTGCACTTGGTAGAAAAATCGATCGGATCGCTCCCAAAAGCTTTTAAGAAGTTTCTAGACGTGCCCTTGAGGGCAGACCTGAATTGAAAGAGGTCTTAAGAGGGGCAGTCAGTGGTAGGGATGGAAGGAAAGGGAAGAATACGGAAAAGGAACGATGCCCCAAAGCGTAAGTAAACAAGGCTGGTCATTTGGTCCAAATATCCTAATAGTTATATTTCAATGACAACTAAGTACCTGAACACTGGGTCAAAAAGCACAGACAAGAATTTATAAATTGAATCATTGTCTCAATAAAAATAATCTTTATAAAATTTTAATATATGTCAGAGTAAAGGATCCCTTAGGGCGAAGAAACATCAAAATAATGGCTGTGGTTTTATTAAAGGACTAGCCATGAGGTACGTTTATTACTCTATGAGAAAAACATCTCACTATACAATAGAGAAATGGTTGTTTATTACCAAGTGGAGAAAGAAGTAGATGTAATAAAAGAAGATACGTCCAAAGAATACTCAGAGTTGGTGATATAGAAAACTTGTAGAAGCTCTGATTAATTCGATTTCCTTACCATACTTTTTAATTGGTATTTTCATAAATTCTAATTTTTCCATTATGAAGCTATACGCTAAGCTTGAATTGGTATTTTTCAAACAAACATCTCCTGAAATACATTTAACACAACAGAAATACAACGTTAGTAAAATATTTGCTAAAACTTGATCGGTGATTTCAACGCCTGAAATTGCATTGATATTTAGTTTCAATAATTTAGAAAGAGAATTCCCTCAAAGTAAAGCCTAATGGTCACAAATGGGCTCAGAAACGGATAGAATACTATAAGAAGAAGAAAGAATCAAAGAAATTGAAGAAATTACAGTGACTTTTAATATTTCATTATTTCTATTGAAAAAGGTTTGAAAATCATTAACAATTTCAAGCATACATCACCTATGCGAATAAATCGCCTACGGTCTCTCCCATAAGGAATTTTTTTCTACGTACCCTGGATTTCTTATGAAATGGGTCATTGCCAATACCTGATTCTCCGTTCCCTACAAATTTGTAAATAAACTTACAGGACTATCAGATTTTTGAGCTCCCGGAATAAACCTAGAATCGATATCTGGAGGAGGGATGCTACTAGTATATTTGCATGCCTATCATAACATAATAATAATATCTCTATCATACTCCAGTGGATGAAGGCCATTGCGAAGAATCAAGAGGAAGAGGAGTGCCGATAAAACGAATAAATCATGTTAACTTCAGGGGAAAGCCATTACAGCCCATTAAATACAGCACCCATTCCAGCAACAAGAAAAATTTGTTACTCGACGTCAACTTTAATCGAACATCATAAAGTCCAGTCACGCTACACCTTACTCACTTAAATACTCAGCTATTGACGCATCTCGAACTTAATAGGGAAACCTTCCATACCTTTTAGAAGCAGGAAAACAAAAGATGGCTTTAAAGACCCCCAACGATGGAAGAGCAAAAAAAAGATGCCCTCTTTCCAGCAACCTTCCACTCTCGGAAGATCAGTCCGAGAAGTCGACCGGACGACTGAAACAAATGAAAGGAAGAATGCGCACTCTCTCTTCCGATATAGATCAGAGAAGAGCCCAACATGGAGACCACGGAGGAGAAGTTCATTGTTTCCTGGAGAATGTCGCTGAGAGATCCACTCGCCCCGATGCGGACGTATCTTCCACATGGAATGAATGCATCAAAACACTGTCCTCATCACCTACTCTATCCTCCAACGCAATTATTTGCGAACCTCTCCAGCGGTCGCGCAAACACGGGCTTGCGGAAAGGATATTCCGTTATGAAACCGTTTGGAACAACCTTGAAGAAATTCGCATCCATTTCTTCTCCGAGTGCTGAATTGAAGTCTATTTTCAACGTCTGGATTTATGGGGATGATCAGCAAGTTCAGAGGAAAGGTGAGCGAAATATAACGGGCTTTGTTCGAAGAGAAAGAGCTGAATCTTTTGCGATATTCTTCGAGAAGATGAAGCCTTTTCAACATCACGACTGCAGATTCATGATAAGATATTTTTGCAGATGCTAAATAAGGGCTGAAATAATTACTGTTTGCGAATTCCACAAAAATTTAATCCGAAAGTCACGAAATTATTTTGACAGCATGGACAATACATGGATAGCGAACTCCATGTGGATCCCCGTGCCTTAAATACATTAGTTAGGATAATTATTGTACATCATTAGTTAGGATTATTCTTTTCTATTTTAAAGTTGACAGTTGAGAATCTTGACTAAATTTTATGTTTATGGGAATGATATTGCAGCATTTAAGGCACGGGGATCCATATGGAGATCGCGGGCCGCAACTTACTAAGGATATTATTTCACCGTTTGAAATAATTTTAATAAAAAGGGATGATGTCCTTATTCAGTCATTACTGAACTGCCTGTTTTTATAATTACTCTCTACCTTTGAAACAGTAGAACGATAAAATATCTATCGTATTATAAATCTAATTAAATTTAATCCTTTATAATCGTTAAATTCCATCTTTTGAATCCTAACTCAATATATTATTGTTATCAACTTTCTCATGTTCGATTGAAAGAAGAACCTTTGTAATCTTCCCTCTTATATTATAATCATTGCGAGCCTAAGAGAAATCCTTTGTCTCACCGCTCTAATTTCCAGATAGATTATAATTATGCGATTTAGTAAAAAATGTCAAGAGAGCACTTAAATCTCAACCACCGATCTTTTTCTTGAGGCACCATGGTTTCGACCATTCTCAGCCTGCGGACAGTAGCTCAATAAAAATATCGATGGTGGAGGTATAAGTGCTCTCTTGTCACTTTCCATTATAATGGAGACCTAACAAAAGGCCAAATTAATAAATTCTAGATTATTATTCATACGTATACAGATTATTATATAGAGATTGTCAAAGGCTTCAACATCTATAGGCGGAGGGTTTGTCGCGACTTGTAACCCCGTCCTTCAAACTGTTTTGACCCAGAATGCCATCTGTCGCCATTAATGTGCATAATTTTCTCTGCACAGATTCTTCAGACCCAGTGAAGACGAATTAATTAGCAACTCTGACCGGAACTCTTTGAAAACGCAACTTAATCCCACTGGTGGGAGAGTTCCGCATGGTATTCAGCCAAATAAGGTAGCGAAGTAACACTAACCAACGAGGTAATAAATCCCATCTTTTCTTAAGCTTCAACAGCCGCTGCAGAAAAAGCTAATGGCTTAACAGCGTGAGGGGTATCTTGGAGAATTGAACTGTCCTGGCGTCAGCAGTGGAAAGTAAGGAAAGGTGGCGGTTTCTTTAAAGAAGAAAAGAGTGGGCGGAGGAGAACGTATACGAATGAAGATCGTTAAGATTTCCAGAGGGCATCGTATGATGTAATCGCCAGTCGCTGCGTCCTTTGAATCGAGGGACGAAAGATGTTTTTCAACACACGCCGCTTTCCCAAAGGCCTGAGGTTCGGTGCTCGTCTGCCACTTTTACCTGCCCACTGCATGTACTCAACAAAGGAGAATTCCAAGGTGATATAGGTGGAATGCCAAGTACTTGAGAATCTCGAGTAGAAAGTCTAGTTACAGTAGGGCCTTGTCTCTATTAACTGTGACAGTAATTGTCGGTCCTCTACTTCTAGCAATTCCAAGGGTTTATTTATTGGAAGAGCTTATTTTTTTTATTATCCATGTTATGTATCTATCTTATAAATCTATGCCCAAAAGTTTTCAAACTAAAACAATTTTCAGCTGCGAGACATACAATATACTATGTTTATAGAAGCCAATAAATATTGGCTAATATTAGGAATTCAACTAATTCGCTAGGTAGTTCAGTGGCTACTAATAAACTAAATAATCTACGCAGATAACTCAACTCATTTTCAAATTCGATATTCAACGAACGCCCAAACTTTTATACAGAAAAATCCTATAATAATGAAATATTTTAGAAATACCGAAACTCTTAAAACACGAAAATATATAAAAAGTATATATATAAAAGTCATAAAAACGCTACACACTAGCCTAGGCAAAAAAGTAAGTAAGATAATAAATTGCTTTGCTAAACGACGATTGAAAACTCCTTCCGGTATTTCACACTAAGATATACCTGAGGGATCATTTCTTATGATGGTCCGAATAAATGCTGGCTCGCAGACTTTATCTCAACAATAAACCCGTCCTCATTTAAAATTGATATTTTCAAGCAAAAAAAGATCTGTTGTGAAAGTTACAAATAGCAATTTGAAGATGTGTCCAAAGGTTGACAAATCTGAAAACCGGTGTTGTAGGAATTGTACACAATTATTCATGACATGATCTTTGAAATGAAAAAAAGTACCGAGAAAGAGAAGCTACAAAAATAGCGAATAAGAATTGTCGATAGATTATCCGCAAAATGAGAAAAACAATGAGTGGATTTTAATAGAAGGATTACTTTCAATTCAATATTTGAAAATCCTTTCTCTTTAATTATATCTTCACATAAACGGTAATAGACACGCATATGGAGTCTAGTAGACAAGCAATGGCTTTGGATCGTAAAGAAGCGTATACATTGGACGTATGGATTCCCCATTTATCGCCGGTGCTATTTTTAGCTTTCCTCCTTGCATCCACCCTTGTATCACGATTCTCTTCTTATTAAGGAAGAGTTATGGTGCAGAAAAGACAATTGAAGCTTCCGCGATGTATGACCAGAGGGAAAACGACTATTCCGTTATATTTTAGCATAAATTTATTCCACATTAATTATCCATTAATCCAGAGATTCAACCAGAGCTTGATTCAACTCGAGAGTCAGATAATAGGAAAGCTTTCACGATTAGAAAAGATTCATTCAATCCGGTTTTAATCGATGGATCAGCTATAAGGAATTGTTCAGAATTCTCCGCCTTTGATCTGTCTTATATTCACAATAAGGATAATTAAACGATAAAAAACGACTTTCATTTCTCTTATCCTACGAAGAAATATAATTCAATTTTTCAAACAAATGTTTCTTTTCCATATTCTCCGTCTCATCCTATGAATTGGAAATCATATACTAAGTCAAACAGTATAAAAGTTTTTATTTTCTTTTATTTTCCTTTGGTTTCTTTATCGTTTTTGCAGCGAAATAAGTTACGCTAACTTTATATATCATTAGAAAATATTATTAAATAAAAAGCATTGTCCTACAGAAAATTATCTTCAGTACAAATCCTTATGTACCTAAAAAAATCGTAAAAAGGTTAAGCTAGAATCTGTAGTATGTTATTCTGCTCGGTATCTATATTCATCCAATTATATCAAACAATGTACTTTTAAATTATTCAGGATCGCTGTTTTCTCCTATTTTTACGAAAAATCACTTAAGTAACCATATCTTACTAATAGCAATTATACATTTTGAAAAAATAAAACGGGTCAAAATTACCAACAATTAATATATCAAATAATAAAAACCACTTCGCAAAAAATTATTTGGTAAAGCAGATGCTATGGAACTAATTCAGATTTTGAAATCTAAATTAATGTATACCACAACGGGGCAAGCATTGTTTACTTATACAGTTTCAGCGAGGGCAATTAAAAACTTGAGAAGGAAATAATGTTCCTCGTTACTAGTTATAGAATAGACTACGAATCAGTGGGGGCGATACAAGACTACATTTTTTTCCTATTACATATAGCGTCTGCCGTTTTAGAAGAAGGTAAGGAGAGTTGAAAAAACAATGAAAAGTAAAGAAGAAAGATACTGTAGATTTAAAAAAAACTTAAGTACTGAAAAAAATCTCCACTGCAGAAAAATATCCAAAAGATGCGTGTGATAGCAATATCCAATTTTTAATTTTGAAAGAAATTACTTTATGATACCTAAAAAGAAAATATTAGCAATAAATAACCGAAAAGTGTGTAGAAAAGTTTCCATACCAAAATTCATTAAAAACTGAAAGTACAAATGAAAATAATATAAATTAGAAGTGAAAAATATGCATTGGTGGTCTGAAAAGTTTCCGACATTTCGCCATTTCTCGACATGTTTTCTAAAAATTTCTGAAAATTTTCTGAAGATTTCTGAAAAATCTAGGGTCGGAAACTTTTCAGACCACCCTCGTGCTATACAAAATTGATAATAAAAATAACTACTAAAAATATCCAACTCACCGATATAGATCGTTAATTATATTCAGAAGGAGTAACACCAAACCTACTTCAGTAAATATTAGTATATTCGATATATATTAATTATAAGGACCATGGCTTACTGTTTCACGAATGAAACCGTTGATTTTCATTTTTCTGACTTCTGAGCATAATTTCTGAAATGTGTGAGATTTGACTACGGCAAATCGCTCAGCTAAAAGCTTATCCTAAATTCGATTTCACACTACAACAGAAGGGCTGACGAGGGTGCTCGATCATATTCGAGGAAACCCATTAAGTTCCACTGTTTTACAACATGAGGAGCCAAAGGTCTTCCTACAGCAGTCTATGAGTGGCAGTTGAGTATCTCCCTCAAATTCCCGTCATTCTGTCGCATCGTTTAATGAGGTCAACGAACCAATTAATCGCCGCCTCTCTCTGGGCGTCTCTTAAAAGGAGGATTCCAAATGCAGATCAATGAGACATGAAGTTGGTTCCGATTCGCCTCCAACCAACCAAAGAATCATCTTCGGAGTAATGTCGTTGTCGTATAACTTATCTAAAATAAAGAACACGAAATTTTGTGATGCAATAGAAATCGAGGACGTAAGTTTATGTGTAGATAAATAAAAGATTTAACAACTGACGAATACAATGGATGCGAAGGAACAACCTCACCCCTTCAAGACCCCCATAGATAAATCTGTAGTACTAGTAATTTGCTTAGGATGTGACGAGGACCTCGAATTAAAATCTGATTATGAAGAATTTCTACGATCGCTATGTAACGACTACATTTAACACGACAAAATGTCGTTTAAAAGGCAATTGGAGATGACTTTATGAAGTGTTAAAAGCTCCCTTGGCAAGTTCCTATACCACCCTAAGGATCAGCGAAATCTATTAATCAGAGGATTGTAATCAGAGATAACTACGCTTCGGAGCCTAAACAAACTATTAAATGATAATTTAATTTTCAAGAATTATCTGCAAGATGCAATAAAAGAAGATAAATAACGTAAAATTAAATTAATGAAAAAATAACTGTAATGATGTTCAGGGACCGTCATACTAGTGGCATTTGGTTTGGACGCCAGATATTGGAGCTACCAAAATTTGATACAATACTTCAATTATATCTATTTATTATAAATTGCATCGTATGATAATGAACCTTTGATAGTGCATAAACTTGCTACGGAGAAAAACGTAAGATGTATTTTTGGTAAGAACCGCGATATTTATTATAATTCTGTAAGACAATGCAAATCGTATCATATATTCTTATCATAACAGTAATATCTAGCATTTTGGATTTATCAATTGCTACTGTTTAATTAATAATACATAAGAAACCCAATTCTAAATAACTTTCAGTATCTTCAATTCTCAGCAAACCGATTTGGATATTGCGTGGGATCTGTAACTCTCCTTGAGATTCTTACAATATCAATTGAAGATTGAGATAGATTTATATTACAAATATACTATTTCGAAAAGAAGAAAGGAAAAAAGAATAGTTTCGTTTTGAATCTAACATTAAGAAAATCTTCAGTTCATAAAAATTAAGAAAATCACGGAATCAATTTCATCTCATAAATAAATTGAAGTTCTATGCTAAGTTTCAACTCATTGTAGGACTTCCTATCTATCTGAGATGAATCCCGATTTCGTGACGTAAGATTTTTCTCGTGGGCGCACGGAGAGAATGTCGTGTTTCTCTGCCACTAGATGGCAGCAGAGGAGTTTCCTTATACAGCCTCCAGTACGAACGAAGGAATCGGACCTCCAGCGCTTACGTTCATACAGCACTGGGGAGCTCAAATCTGATTAAATACTGACATGCAGAAAACATTAGCTCTTAACGAAAAAAAATCCGGTCACATTCAAGATCGCATTCTTCAAATTATTATCTATCGATCTAACTGCAAAAATCGATAAAATATTCAACTATTTAAACATCGAAAACAGTTGATAATTCATATAGACGACAAAAGATAATCGTATGAGATTTAGTATGTCAATCTAATCAAAGTATACAATGTTTCTGCAACAGAAGTATTGAAAGCGGCAAATTCCCACAAAAGAATGTCTTCAGCTGAACATAAGCTTACCACAGCAGATATACGTCTGTCTTCCGAAGAAATCCCTCAGAGATAAGACAGCGAAAGGAAATGGCACAGTAAATAACCAGCAGTAAAGAGATTTTTCAATGAGAGCACAAGTATATAAATAATGCAACGAGTCTTTACTGGTTTAAACGCTGAAAGAAACTCCAACGAGTAAGACATCCTATCAGATACCGCAAGAATTAATAAAAAATCGATCAATTGGTCATTTTTTCTTTGGAAAATGTGACGTAATGCAAATTTTAATGAAGAGGTTTTAAGTTTTATAAAATCGTGAGGAAAAATTATTAAAACATTAGGAGACACTAAAGTGTTTCTTTCAACTTCCAAAGTAATTTTTTTTACACTGATTAAGAGAAAGCTAATGTGTTGATAATTACGAATAGATAACTAAATTCAAGAGGATCAACTTGATTTCTGCAAAGCGCATATAAAATTTCACGGATACACGAGACGGTCCTAGACCACGACAAATCATTTAATACCAATGTAAATAATTTGACTTTCCTCCGCTAAGGAGCACTTTTACCACCATAGTCCAATTAATTGTTGCCCAAAAAGAATCAATTTCAATGCTTGAAAATACATGCAGATGTAATTAGTATTAAGATATCATAAAACTTAAGATAACTTAACATGCAAATAAGCAAATGGGTATGATTTTATGTTTACGTTTACTGCTATTCGAAATTTCAAAGTTTTAAAATCACCCCAACCAACAGGTCCCATCACATGCTGCTCCAAAAAATGCGAATACGCATGCATATGGACGAAAATTTCGACAACCCTTATTTCAGAATATTACCTTATTTAATGAAAATAAAGAAACCATTTACTTTTACCCATACAATCCACAAAATCGACACATATCATACACAATATATAGACGAATTTATAGCATTTTTTTAAACTAGCAACACGCGTCATTCTGATATGATTTGAGCATCGAATACGCGAGACTGGCGACACGTGATTTCACCTTGGGAGCAAGGAAGGTACCTTTGGGTACCAATACCGACAATAAATAAACTACACGAGCGTCGTACACTTTATATTACCTTCACGAAAGGATTTTTACAACAAATACACGAGGGTGGCGACAACTATTTTTACCTTGAGAACAAATAAGGTACTTAAGGGTACCGATTTCCACAGTAAATAAACAACGCGGACTTCACCACCGCCGCATGACTTTCCGACAAGTCTTTCAACGTAAAAAAACGAAATTCACGACAGCTATTTTCAACTGGGAAACAAGAGTGGTACTTGAAAGTAACAATTCGATTCGTAAACACACTATACGAGCCCTCCCTCAGCGCAAAAGACAGCGGTTCTCCGCGAGACGGGAAAATCTACGCATTTATAACGGTAAATCACCCCTTACGGAGACATCTTTCGAGATCGAAAGCAGCATCCGCATCATTCCACCGCTCAAATCACAGAGGAAAGCGCGCATTTCACGAGGACAACATGCGGGAAGTCTCTCGGACGTCGCGGGGAGAAAAGAAGGCAAAAACCGTACTCACCGCAGCGTCGACTCCGGGTCCATGCGCCAACAGCACCAAGACGACGAAGAGGCCGCTGGCGAACATCGCAACCTCCGCCGACTTCATCCCGGTGAGTTCTTCGATGATATTACGTTCGCAATGTCCCCCGACCCTCCTTCACTCCATGTGGCCGGGGGATGTTACCCCACAACAGTCTTTTGTTTTACCGGCAACCACCGTCCTCTTGGGGTCTTTTTACCGACGATGCGTCCGAGCGGTCGTGGGGCAACTCGCGCAAACGGCCTGTCCCTCTCGGCCTGCCTCCTCAGGCTTCTCCACAGAGAGGCGAGCGTATGGCGGTGCGAGTCTAACACGGAGGGTGAGGGGGAGAGGGGAAGGGCTTCTGGAGAAGGGGGAAAGAGCACAGAGGGTGGAAGGACTTCAAGGGTTATACACGGAATAAGGAGCACTTTTTCCTCAAAGGGGGGGTTATTGTTGTATGGAAGTTGCCGGTGGACGTTCAACAAGTGAGGGAAAATGCGTGGGTTCCTTCCGTCCGGAGGGAGTTCCTGAAGGCTTTTTTCTCCTCCCACGGCCCTCCCCTCTCCCTCCCGCCCCACCCCACTCTCTCGCCAGCTCCTCCGACTGCTGGGTCTCAGTGGAGAGCGCAGGCTCCATTGGGCGAAGCCGGTGTCTGTGCCCGGTGGCTTTGGCTGCGTGTCCAGGGGTAAGGAACATCGGTGGCTTTTTGGGGCTGCATAGCACGCGACCCGGTCCATCTTGATCTTTCCGGAGGAAAAGAGGAGTAGGTGCTTAAGAGCCCTCGGGAGGGCCCGGGGGCGAAGGCCGTGTTAGCGGAGACGGCGAGGCAATAGCCGCGAGGATGTTGGGGGCCGCGGGCGGGCGGCGTCGGGGGACGGCGAGGAGCACGTGGAGGCGGATCTTGGACGCGGGCAGTTGGTGAGTTGCATCCCCAATATTCTTTCCATTTTCCGATCCGCCGGACTTCCGGCAGCGAGCGAGGGTCTTGACTCCCCGCTAATTGGTCTGCATCCATCTTTCCGCTGGATCTAAGTTCACGAAGTGGTCCTCGTTGGTCCAGGGGGAAGTAATCCGAGTGCTCGGGAGGCTGCAAAGATAATGAGGTCGATGGACGGTCATCGAGTGCTTGCAGTAATTTAACTTTCGTATGCAGATTAGGATGCTCGAAGTAGAACCTCGCTGGGCTTCTTGCAACCCCTATTAGCATAGCGTAATGCGTATCGTAGGGATGAAGTGAGTGATGAAGTTCATTATTTCCGATAAATGGATTAGGATCTCTGTCTCTTTCGCTAGTGATAAAAGAGAAATATAGATTGACAGTGCTAAAATCCTCTTATTAAGATGTACCGCTGGTATGGGCGGATTCGATACTAGTTATCCCTTCAAATAATACTATCTCATTACGTAATATTGGTTTTCTCATGCTAAAAGCGAAAATGTAACGTCTTATCCTTAATAGGAAAATTTCAGTATCACCTAAGTCGAAAGGAAAGACAAGTGCTTTACGGGACTTGATTATGCAAATTACGTCCTGAGATGAGATACGAAGAATAGTTGTCATATCGACTATATTCATTCAATCTACATATATCTCCCATCTTGTTACGTTTGAAATTAATTTATGTTTGAAATTCACTTCTGAATGAAAAATATTAAATAGTTAAAAGCTAATATATTTCCTTGGCATTCTTCGTTAGATAATACGCACCCTCACCCATTCTCATATATATGTATCGCTTCATTTCGCTCTTGGCTTGTCGCGTTCCTTCTGCGTTCCTCTGTGGGCGTTTTCGTAGCATCTTGTGGCTGAGGTCTTTCTGAGGAGGAGTATATTTCCGTATGTTTCACTGGTGACAGCGGTTAACATCTTCAGCGTAGTTTTTTCCATTTGCGGGTCATTCAAAGTAAATCTGTCATGTTCTCCTCAAAAAGTGTCCCATTAAGACATAATTAATTCCCAACACGCTAATAATTCCATAAATCAGGATATATTTTGCTATTTTTTGTAGAGGACGAATAATTGTATAGTGATTGCTAATGACATTTCATTCGGCGATGGCTCTTTTCCTCGCATTTAAGCGCGGCAGAGTGCATCTATGAATTCAACGACCTTCTAACCACGACAAGTGAAGTTATTTCACGGATCAGGCGTGCTTCACATACCTCGCGAGTCTTAGTTATCACCGTAAGAGATTATTGTCGAGGGATCATTGTTGATGCCTTTATCTTGGTCGTAAACATGATTAGGAATATTGTCTCCTGCATTTATTTCAAACGAGATAGGATCCTCTATGTTTCTCTCCGTATATCGAAGCATATCTCTATTATGGATTAAATCACCCCTTTCGAAGAATCACCTTTTTCAAAGATATCGTTTTAATTAAATATTTTTAATTAAGTATTTTAATCCCATCCTTTAGAGCCATTATGTTCATCACCATCTTCAGAGCCATCTTGTTCATTTCGTTACGTCATGGGATGACAACGGATTTTAGAGTAAAAACGGAGAGCTGCCGCTGCTTACTTTTGCTTATCTTCTTACTGAAAGTTTCCTATTCGGTTTTTTCCGAGCAAACTGCATAAGTTGCATTTAACCAAGACGGTAATATCATGCGATCCTTGCGTTTCCATAAAAAAATTCCATCACAAAGATGCTTGAAATAATAAACTTAATAAATTTAAAAAATGGATTAAGTGTTTAATGTAGAATACAGAGCTATTCAAGGGCCGACCCCAGGCGGTGAGAGAATTAAGCAAAGGATGCCCAGAAGTTAGGGGCACCCTGACTGTTATTTATTTTACTATTCGTGCGGAATAATGGATAAGGGGGCGACTTCGAAGGGCTTTGCATCGAGAACACTAACTGTAAGTACCCAAAGCCGACGCTGGTGTCAATACACAGGCATATAATGGCGAGCCCAATTTTTAATTTTGTCTTGATTTTGTAGATAATATTCCTTCAAATTATAAATAGGCCAATAACAAATAAAATCTTGTGACTGTCAATAGGAATTACCCTTTCAAGAAATTAAATTAGTTAATCAAACAAGTGATGGGTTCTCAGGTCTATCACTAGAGTGTTACGTATTCAAAACATTACGAGATTCATTTATGGCAGTCAGCGCTAATTAAAGCGTACGTTGACATATTTCTTAGCAGGAAGTGGAATTACTTCGTGCGATTTCATATTTCTGTCCTTCAGTCTGTAAGGAGACTAGTAAGATCGAACAAAGCGTCTTCTTTATCGTAAATCGAATAATTTACTGAGTTGCTCACGGAGGAAGAATAAGTAGGATCACGAAAGTAAAGATGAGTAAATACTTATGAGCATGCGGTTAGGGAAAACTTTTAATGATTACAACTTTGTCTACAATGAACATTATAAAGATCATTTTCAATTCAACGAGTGTCTTAAATGAATCGTTTTCAGCAAGAATGAGATAGATGAGTGAATGACATCGTCGACTGAAGCAATTTCCTCTATACAGCTGGGAATCCTTCATAAAAATTGATTTTCATGAAAGTCAGTGTCATAACGATCCGAAGAGATAATCATATACCTGAAAATGGTCCATAACTTTCTATTTGTGTATCAGTATTTTAAAATTTTTTTCTCAGGAGATAATGTTGTCATAATGCAGGAGGTACTAAATTTTTGTGACTTTATGACTAATTTTGGTGATTTTGTGATTTTGGTAGTTTGCATCCATTTACTTCTTTAACTTACAATTTCGGGACAGCACGTTTGCAGAGAGCGTAATGGTATTATGCGACCCCTCTCTGCTACTTCGGCCGACAATGAGCATAAAATAAGAGAAATAGATCGAAGAATAAGTCGTTTTAAGGATTAATTCTTTCCACGAACGATACGCGATAATAACCAACAAAAGAACTAGCTCAAACGTTTGGTGTTTACACCTCCTGCCACACGCCATCAAAAATGAATATTTCTCCAAACTATAACCGGAAACGGTTGGTGATTTACTGATAAACTTTTCTTTCTTCCAGTATTTCAACGAAAGTACATAAAGTGGTAGCTCGCTCCACGAACTTTTTTCTCACTCCATTCTGACTTCTAGATAGGAACTCTATTTCCAGAAACGAGCCGAAAAACTGAAAATATATTACGGAGAACTGGGTTTCGAGATGCAATATTGCCGAGTGACGAACTTCGAACTAGAAGGACGTAATTCGAAATACCACTGTATTTGATCGTTCACTTGTTTTGACGTTTTCACAGAAAAACCCTAAGGCAGTTCATATCCTCTAACGAGCCTTGATTGCACTAACTATATTTTTGGAGCAAAGCTATTTAAGATTGTCACCGAAATTAATGAACTTGAATGAACTGATTATCTTCGAAATTAATGAACTGTGAACTACTTCCACCACGCATTCGTACGTGCCATTCTTAGCTATGACCTTCTTCCTCGAGCAAGTCCTCCGCTGCTCAGTTTAAGTGCAGAAGATAAGGAAAAGGTTTGCTCGAGTTAAATATGGAATTTTGATTTCAGAACGGATGGGCGGTATATCGCATGAAGTACATACACTCCTCCTTCAGTTCTCGCTCATGAAAAAGTACTCGTAAAAAGTGACAGCTGATTGCAGGGAGTTTCCACTAAAGAATCTCACAGAGTTTTTCTGCAAGGAAAGATGATGACGATAGAGTTAAGTAATCAAGGAGTTTCCGTTACTCAAGAAATTTTCATGTTTCGATTTTTGCTATCTTCGATGTAATGCCTAAAATGGATAAATGAAAAGGTAATTAATGAAAATCATTATGGAACCTGATAGTCATTATATGGTTCAAACAAAAGTCCTCTTTTATAGACAAATTTTTACTCACATTAAAAAATAAAATGCAAAACGACGAAGGAAAATTCTCACATCCCAGCACTATGAATTCCTTATTCCTTTCAAATGAATTTTTGCTGGCTAACGAAATAATCAGAAATTTCCCTTAATTTCGATTTATTTAGAGTAAAATTAATTTTTAACAGCATGGATAAACCTATCACATATAGCTGATATAAGATTTCGACGTAGCAATGGATTGGTTCTCACTCTTTATTCCTGTGATCAGTTATCGATATATCAATTATTTAACCAGCCGCAGCAAATTAAACCTGATTGTGGGGTGATTCGATTATATAGTGAAGGATGTCTTTCTTAGCTCGCAATAAGAAACTAGAAAGCTGGAATAATTCCTGTACCAGTACCTTGTTTGCCTCTGAGAATTGGGGTACACAGCGAAGGTTAGAAGAATTATAGTAACTTAAGATATGATCATGAAGAAAAGTAGATGATGACGAAGAGTTTCGAAGAAGATACTGGGAAAACGCTGATGAAATCTTTGGTGGAGTGTTTTTGTAAGGGTGTGAAACATGGACTCTACGACAAGAAACACTGGAGATCAATGGGATGAGTGTGAGGCGAGAAGAGGATAAAATTGTTTCAACAGGGAAGTAGATACTAGTAGGAGAGAAAAGAGTTAAAATCAAAGAAAGATTAGTGAAGCCGGAGAAAGGGGCGGGCTGAATATTGTCAGGGGATGGATTGCTAATCAAAGTAGTTACTAACGGTATACGAGGGATAGAACTGAATGGAGAAACAGAGATCACTCTATGATTTGAAGCAATCAGTTGGAATATAAAATTAGAAGAGAAGGAGTTAGGTTGAGAGAAAGTATCTCTGCTTATGAAAAATACCAAACTTGCTGATTTGACGTTTTGACAAGTATAGGGATTAATCAAGCCCTAATTAAGAAAATTAGCAACTGCCTTGGTTAGTATAACTCTTAAAAATCCTTTTATGGGACGACAACGAAATTTAACCTCCGTCTCGTGATTGAATGACCTCATCCATCACTGAATGCATTCACATGCTCAGTAGAACCATAGGGTGCAATTCATATTACGCGACACAGTTCAGCCGCGCTGTGAGTACCAAAAGCCTCCTGTTGGGATACCCCGGGGTCTTTCTTCTCCTTTTTGAAATACGCTTTCAAGAACGATTAAGGAATTCGTTCCAGATGCTCTCACACGAGAGTGGGATTACAAAGGGAGGAATTGCCGGCGTAAGAATTGCTCGCTTGAATTCCTTTTCGTCTGAATCCAACCTGCAGCATTCGAAAAACAAAAACGAGGCGACGTGCGGCCGTCGAATCACGGATGAACGACATTCTTTACGAGAATTCGTACTCTAAATTCGAAACACCGAGTTAGTATTTGTTAAATCGTTATCGGGACCAGAAGCAAGGATGATCATCGGAAAAAATACGTCACCAAATAATTCCTAAAGCGAATCTAATGTGGCCCAACCCAACTTTGTTAAAAGGAGCATTGCCCGAGAAGGAAACAACGTTGTAATTCCGCAGAATATTTTTTATAGAATTTTCGCTTTCTTTTTGGAATCCGTAAAACTTGAAAGAAGGTTGAGAAACAAGACCGAATGACTATCAGAGAGATAAATAGAACCTCAATTTTAATCTTTAGTTACGTAAACGAAATATATGCCTGATAATACGTAATTTTTACAGAAATTTTCGTGTCATACCGCCGAACTACTCAAAATTATTTGTATAAAGGTAGATTGAACTGCCAACTTAATTACTCAAATTCAAATTATGCCATCATTAATTTGCAGTGAGATAATCAGAATTAATTTCATCTTCCAATTAATCATTCGCTTTTAATCCACTCTGAGATTCTGAAAAAAGATTAGTTGATTCCTTTCAAGATATCTAATAGATAACATTTCGTAGTTTGAATTAAAAATCTTACAAAAGGTATGTTGAATCATAGCATTCCATGCATAGAGATAAATGACCTTAGCTTGCATTTCCTTATCAATAGGAATTCTAGGAACAATTCTGCTCAGTTGAGGGTCTTTTTCTCATCAAAATTATACTTCCTCTAGAACTTTCGTTGTAATAAGCTTCTGAACAACCTAATTCCACTGTTTAATAACTGCATAAGATTATAAATAAATAGAAAAGTTTAATCAAGTTAAATGAATAACCATTTTCTCCTTGTTTGTAATTCTAAATCGAAGAAAAATGCCCCTCAAATATTAAAATATTTCTAATGAGTTAATTTAACAATAAAACTATCATTTATTTTTAATTCGCTGCATTCTTTCGGAAATTTAATGCAGAGCTAAGGATGGAAGCAATAAAATGTCACATATTATTTTGAGAATAAATCAGAAGCAGCAAAAATTTGGCTTCCAGAATCTGCTCCGATAATGAGGAAGCTTTTAATAACTTGTATTCCATTGATTACCGAGATCAGATTCTGTCAATAAACCGGCGCCGACATTTTTTTAATTATCTACTGTTTTCATGAGAACTGAATTTGGGTCAAGCTTTATCGAAAATAAAGCATTATTTTATAAGAAATGGAAAAAATTCAAACTCATCATTATCGTAAACAACTGGGTCTCAGAGGTCATGTACGTATGTTAGTCGTTAAAAGAATGAGATCACATCAATTTAAATGCGATCTTGTACTTAGTTTTCATTTCCGTGGATTCATTTCAGAGCTTCTTGTCATTCTCGCACAATACCATTCATCAAATTAATCAAAATTACACGCCGATTAAAAACTTTTATAAACATTCACGAGCAATTTCTTTGCATAAGGAATAACTCCGTAACAGGAGTCTGTTTGCCTGCTTCACACATTAGGGTAATTTCCCTAATGATACCGCTCCTTTATCTGAGAAAATGAATATTTCCCATAACGTTTACATATTTCATTCATGATGTCATGAAGATCGTTTCATGCTGTATCTCATGAAAAATATTCATTCTTACAGAAATGTTAGTAAATCGTCTCATGTTAATACTAACTACTAATCCTTAAGACTGATCTTCAAAAGAGAAAATCTTAAGACTCCATTCGATTTTTAAAAGCTCGAATAATAGATTTCAATCACGTAAAAGGCAGTTTGTTGTGCTTCATGACGAGGTAAAGGTACACATTTGTATGGTATCTGGTGTTTACTTCCGGTATTATGTACCACTATAATAATCAGACCAATAAAATTAATCTTTCGAATCGATAACTGGTGGAAATCCATCTTCTTAGTAGAAATCAAAGTTTTTGTACTTTTATAAAATACTTGAGCATTTTTACGAAAAGTTTAACTTACTGATTCGTGCACCGAAACTGGTAGTACAAATATATAATTTTTATTTCTACTGTGGATCAAACGATATTAGGTGGGTATTAGTGATCGTTGAAACACTATCAGTCAATATTACTCTATAATTTTAGTTAAGTTATTTATATTTGTAACGGTCAAGCGTAATGATATGAACATATATTTTACGATAAAGATGCATGTCTAACAATTATGTTTTGAATCCGGTGGATCCCAAATATTATCGACCACAAACAGTCACATTTGCACAATAAGTATCAAAGTCACTCTCAGTTATCCACCTCAACAGCAATGTTGTAGAGCAAAAAGCATCCATATTTTCCCTTACATCAGAGTTACGATTGATGATGACTTGTTATGATGACTTGTTAACAGCATCGTAGATCTTGGAGTAACCCTCACGAATAACTTATCATGGGGTAAATCCCACATCCGTGGTATACGTGGGTGAGCATTTACGAAGATCTTCATCCTCGTCAAGATATTAGTCGGAAAGAACAAAAAACATTCCAAGAGAACGACTTTTCTTTCCGTTAGTACAGCCTCACCTTAATTATGAATGTAGTGCATATGACCTACCGAAAAGTGTTGTATTCGCGAATTAGAAAATGTACAGCGAGAGACAATACATTTAATTAAGAAATTTCTACAGCAAATCAGAGAGCCTTTCTGGGAAGTTAGTCAGAAGAACTCGGCTTTAAGTTGAGGATAATATTAATGGTAACTCGACGATATTGAGGACGATGTTGAGATTATGAAGTCTCCTCTTACATCTTGGATCGGGAATTTTAGAAAAATGTTTAAACCAGAAATGGAGAAGCTTTATCCATCGGAAGGTCTTATTTAGCAATCGGTCTCATAGGAAAGGCCGCGTGTGAAATCATAGCTTCACTCTTGCGTTGCTTGTTGCCTATAGCCAAATTGTCAAACCTCGAAATTTTAGGTGAATAAATGGATTCATTTGCTGGGAAAAGAATATATTATGTTCAGTTTCCGTTTGGCTTCATCAGCAAGATTGGAAATAAGATTTATTTAAAAACAGATATTATTTCAGGAAGTGGCAATGAATGCCCAAGAAAGCCACATTTGGCCTGAAGGCCGTAGGTTTCCTACCTCTGTTTCAAAAATGGCTTAATTTACTTATTATAATCGGAGAGAGTTCTAAGAAGAAGTTCTAAGAAGATGTAGCCGATATTATGCGCCTTCCCTGTTACATAGGCCGTTCTGTCACGGCTAGAAAAATTAAGGAAGATGTTAGAACAAATTGATTCGAAATTTCGTTTTTCAAATTGGAAGAAAGGAAGTAGAGTCACGGTACATGTACCCCCTGCCTCACGCTGAAAGATGTTTTGCAGGATATATAAACGATAATTTTTTATTACAATCAGTGCATCGTCGCCTAACTCTAGCTCGACCTTAGTAGCGAATCTCGTCCATCAATTCGACAGAAAACGGACCGATCTCTTAAGAATTATCCAAGCGGAAATCGATGCATTGAAACCGAAAAGGAGAAGATAGGGTTAAAACTTAAGCACATCATTAGTCAGTGGAAGATGAGAAGATGAACATCGATAAATATCGGAATAAATCACTTGGCCCGGTCAGAGGCGATAACTCGGAAAGAATCAACGGCGTTGAGATTCCTTCAGAAGCAGATAATGTATGAATTGAAGAGTGTCCTTCCGATGAAATATTAGAGGCGCAGTCACGTGGTGAGGAAGGCGACTCGGTGACGCTCGGGCCCAAAAATGCTCTGATAACCTCTCTCTCTTCGAAAACATGACGACCGAAAAAAATGTATCGGTAGTCCTCTTGACTGCTGAACTTTCGACCTTGCAAAATGAATTGTCCGAAAGAGGTCCCAATGATTGACGAGTGTTGACGGGAGAGAAGATTGTGCAATTTCGGCGCTTTTACTTTCGCACTTGAATGAAATGCGGAATTCGTATCTAATAATTCATCCGGAAATAACTAAAATGTACTCTTGAGGCATTATAGCCTCAAAACGAATACCAAACAAGTCCGATGATGAGATAAGGTCTATTTATAAGTTTGATTTTGAAAAAGAATTAATGCGTTCGAGAATCGAGAAGAGATAAATTCTTTATTTTTTCTTTCATCCCGGAAATCATAAATTATATTTAAGAATCTGTCCTAAGTTGGAAATGTGTGCATATAAAAGAAGCGGAAAATTTTAGGACATATGTTTATGATTAAAATGAATAATTCATACGACTTCGTTAATTTCTTATGCCTTTTTTCCTCAAGATCAATGTAATGCACAATAAAAATTCCTCAAACTCAGTCCTCCAATACCTCATGAGAAATGTTTTCTTTCATTCCCCCCTTACCTCCGTACGTCTATTGTTTCTTCTTTACATAAAATATCTTTTAATATTAATCCCTGAGAAAGTTAAAAATTTAATTTGATTGAAAATATTTACTCGCCAGTAAAAATAGTTGCTCTATATATAAGTCATATTAAATATTACAAAGTTATCTTTAATTCTCATGATATGAAACCTAATTACATTAATTCCAAGCCATCTTCCGCTGCCTTAAATGATTTATCTACAGGAATGACCAAGAGGTCCATCGCGATTGGCAAGTGAGTCTTTTAAATTACCGAATGTTTTTAACCTACTCATTTAATTCAAGTACAAATATGATTGTTAAAATTATGGATAACGATATCTATACATCGATTGAGCTTATGCCCGAATTGTAGACAGAGTTAGACGTGAAAAATTCGAAAAAAATAATTCATTTCCGTACGAGTTAACCTTAAATTTTGGTAAAAATCGATTAATTATCAAAATACCTTAAGATCAAAGTAGGTTGCATGGGAAGATACGTAAGCTAACCCTGAATTGCATCATTAAATGTATTATGACGAAACGGATTAAATTTTCAATATTCGACAGATCAAGATTATGAGCATGTCAGAAGTCTTAGGAGTTTTTTCATACCACCGACAGCCAACTCCATTATTCCGGGTAGTATTTATAGGAGTATCAGTGACCCAAAGCTTAGAGATCAGAATGAGGTCTCCGATAGGAAACATCATAGTAAAATGTTCATTTTGTTAAGAAATATATTGAATAGATAATTAATAATAGCTTATTATCCTTGGACCAGAAAGCTCTTGTATAGCTTAGAAAATTGGTCATTTCACAGAGGTAAGAATACACCAAGTATCACAAGAAGCATTTTTAGCAGTCACAACTAGTATTGGATAGATATTACTTTATATGGAGAACAAAATTATTTAGTTTTTCGATATTATGAATTTTTAAAAATAGTGCGAACTTCACCAAATTATTGAATTTTACCAAAAATTCTTTCAAATGTGCTTAATTCTTTTATCTGCAATCTTTCAAACTCGTGTCATTTATACAATCAACATATTAGGTGGAATCAATCGACGAACATACCGGTTTTGTTTGAAACAAAAAGTGAGTTCGTTAATGTGCCAAACTTTCATAACAATTTTTAAAAGTTTGTCATTGAGAGTTCCAAATAAAGACTTTTTAAGAACCACCATATGGATGATACTCTTAATTTGGATGATACTCCTAATTATAAACCCGCCCTTAATATTACACTTGGCTAATCCGGAAGAATCTGAGGATAGCGTGACTCGAGATGTCGTGATTGAGCTGGACCGCCGCCGTGATGGAGACGTTTTCACCGGACAAGATCTCCATGTAATTTGAAGACGAGGATCCTTAAAGACGGCTAATATAAGCCCTGACTCATTCGCAAACGCCGTCCGTCCACTTTCTCGAAGGCCGAATCCCGTTAGGTAAAAAATCTCTCCCCAAAAGAATATAGCTCCTTGGCGGCGGCGTAAACAGAAGCTAATGTCTTCATTAACCCATTCCGCCACCGCTACGCGAAGCAACTTTCCCAATGCAAAGTACTTCCTTTATAAAAATAAATTACGTGAGCTGACATTCAAGCATTATGGAAACGGAGACATTCCTCAATGTCATATTATGAGCTTGGATAACAAGTTTCTGTTAGTCTGATACAGCGTTCCATTAATTCACCCTCTCGCGAAAAATAAATACTGACAAATAAAAATTTAAAACATTTATCGTTCCTACAAGCGAAAGGTCAATTAATTATTCCTTATGATTGAGGATAAAATTTCGGAATAAAAAAAGGTAAATTTCACGAGTTCATCGTCCTTCTTGTCCAAAATATTCCAGTCGTATAAATTTTCTTCGCATTTATTTCCCAAAGCCCATCAAAACCCCCTATAGTAATGATATAATCATAAAGACCGTCTATCTACTCAGAGTAAAGTAATGTGAATGAAATCAGCACATTCAGCAACCGAAAATACGACCTTATATATTCATATTGAGAAAACATCGAGGTGGATCAGCCTGACAATGTTAAATTAGGAGAATATTTTGGAAAGTAATATGGAAAATTGTCTTACTGACTGATTTCAGCAAACTGTTCATCTCACGATAGCATAGATAAGTCATTCTTTTTCTTAAACCATATATACTGAGGTAGGTATAGTTTCTTTTCCTTCACTTGACAGCAAAATACAAAAAGAAAGGCGGTGATATTATTTAACTAGCGCAACAAATACAAAGGATAGCTTTGACATTTTTGCGCACGAAAGATAATCATAGAAATGGAATATACATCTGCTAAAAACGAACATAATCGAACGTAAAGAAAGACAAAACCACGCTCCAAGAAAAAATATCACATTAAAAATTTAATCTAAAATATTGATCAAAAAATAAAAAGGTTATATTATTTTTTATTTGAGAATAGCAGGATATAATGAATGAAATACTAATACAAATGTCAAAAATTCTTCAGAGCGTCTTATTAGTTAACGATTTCTATATTTTCCAGAATCTCTAGAATAGCAACCAGTACATTTACGTGAAGTTTATTTACATACCTTATGGTAATTTCGTTTTAGTTAAGTTTAGTTTTAGTGAAGAAGGAAGCATTTTTTATACTCGTTTCCTCCTAAATATCATACCACTAGGTTTAAAATTAATCTCAACGAACTGATCACAAATCTTGTGAATATTTCCAGATATATTCAATTATTCTTCTCATTCGAAGAGAGAATTTAAATAATTATTTCAGATTCAAATTACATCAGCTTACATAACAGGGACAACCAGATTATGTATAATCGAGTTTGAGAAAAATGGTGAATTGAGAAACACATAAATGCCAAGAAAAAGATGTAGAGCACTGAATCCGATAGAGACGCAAAAATTAAAAATATGCGCGGATTAATTCGTAACGTTTGAATGCAAAAGGATTGTCCGAAGTCGACAACCGCTATAACTTCACCGTTTCACTCGCGCTAACACAAAATCACACAGCCATTAGATATGCATTTAGACGAAGGCCACTCAACAACCTATCATTTGGTGGAGCGATGTATTTTTTATAATTCCGCTGCCATTCATCACTTCAGAAGATAGCAGTGTATCTCTTGCGAACACCTGATTACTCCCTGAAGATAGTTCCTCCTAAGAATTTCCATGTGTGAGGTCCGAATGCATTTCGCTACACTGAGTCGAAATGAGAAGAGAAAGGGATAGAAAGTCATATGAAAAGGGATCGATGTGCCTATCTTCAAGAGAGAGAGATCAGCCGCAGCCTTCTAATCGTCCTAAAATGGCCGACTCGAATGCGATATCGGTGGGAAGTGGTCTGGACGTAGGTGCACACAAAGAAAGGCTCCCTAATTATGCCGCTAGAGCAACGGACTCGTCATGTTTCCATACAGGTCTCAAGAAGATTGGCACAGTTCCATTCAGAGCTGGTGCACTCCCGAGTAAGAACAGCAGTCCGTATTGATGTAATGAGATATCATCACTTGAAACGCAACTTCCACATAATTTTAAACCGATTTGGAGTCACACTGCTCTTTAAGGGTTTATGATTGGATTGTAAATATGATGTACCCCCACGCTATTCCTTGATGTGTTGGACTGAAAAATATTGCTGATTTGATAAAGATCTCGAAATTCTTAAAGCACCCAATTTACTTTCCTGAAGGAGTATATTACTGTTAAATTGTCAACAACACAATGAATATGCGCTGGTGCATCTATTAAATTTGCTATATCTAAAGCAGAGTTGAAATCTTGGAGGGCAGCAAACACCTCTATTAAATGAATAGCATATTGATTCTGAATTCTAAAACTTTTAGTAATAAACAATTCAAGATTTACATATGCCGTAATCATCAGCATTTCATTCGCAGTGTCATTTCAGGAAATCCCATGAACACATGTGGTTCCAGTACGAGTATATTAGCAGTAACACACAAATATTTTCACCAATGAAAATCTTAACTATAAACATCGCGCACTAAAAACAATGAATAATTAACAACATAGCTAATTCAACAAAGATACCCTCACATATATGTACCGAAGAGTGAAAATATTGAAAGAGCACTATATCAAAATACCACGTTCAAAAGATCAATTATATTATCCGTCCAGAATAATGCTTTTACTTATAAAATGAGCACTCTGGTATCTATTTCTAATGATATTTACTCCTGTAAGACAAGGTCGCTACATCTGTGGACAGATCAGAGACAATATGTTACATATACATGTCTCCACCAATTCACGCCTTATTCGACTACCACATTAGTTCCTTTTTCCTGTTCGTTAGCTCACCTATTAAATGAAATCTTTTTCAACCATCTCTCTCTTAACCTCCAACTTTCCTTCGGCTAGGATAACTCGTTTGGGATACTTTAAAAGTTAGGTAGCTCAGACCTTGCGGGTGTAAATCCATATATTTAGGAAGGGATTATAAAAGTCACCAGGAGTCTTTTTATGGTGCTGCAGACGCCAAGCCATATCACCTGAAGTCCAAACATAACTCTAGGGCTCAAGGTGACTTAAAACTACCATAATTCAGGGTTAATAAGCTAACATGAAGGTTGGGCCACTCCAATGTCTGATGTCCACTAGAATACAATTCTACTTAGGAATTATAATTAACATCAGCATAATTAGAGCAAGGTATTTTATGAAAAAATAGTACCCAATTCTTTTCACCTAATTGGTTCAATTTGTTTTTCTATAACATCTATAATAATTCAATGGAAATAATTTCTTAACTTTAATTTAATAACATCTAATACTTTGGTGAAAATATTCTCCAAGCTTCTTCACGGAACCACTACCATGAAATTCTGGAATCTATATTATTCGTCCATAAAATTCAACTTCGGTTGTTCTTATGGGGATTTGAATATTGATAACTTTTATCTGACGTTTACTTGAATTCCTGAATTTTACACTAGACATTGTCACCATGGCACTCCTACATATTGTTTATCTTTAATTACAGAAAAAATACGTTCTTGAGGATGAAGTTGTACGATCACGTGCATACTTAAATGATCTACCACTTTCCTACTTTAATGCTGGCATACACCGCATGAAGTCCCGAAGCGCGTCCATGTATCACTAGCTGACGCAAACGTAGGTGCATAGGAATATCTGTACCGTAAATATCTCTCCCACCATACAGATAAATAAAGAGTTATGCGTAGAAGATATTGATGCTTAAGGTAAAGGCAACTTCTATTTATAACCTAACCTCAACCTCGCATTGACTTTGCTGCCATACAAGACGCGACAAACTGGACGATGAAAATATCTTCGTCCCATGTTACTTCTGTTTCTACGAATAATTTAAAAGTTTCGCAAGGTAGAGTTATAGAAATGCTTTTAAGCATCGATAATAATTCTTCATGTACGGATTGGGAATGAATGAATTTCGAACTGTCTGAGTCAGCAAATTCTCAGAGCCAACTTATCTACATTTCGTCTCGGAATTTCCCGGCAATTTTCCAAAATGCAGCATCTTCCCTTCCTTTGTACTTCTTTATTTCCGAAAGGTTTTCCTTTTTACCTCTCCTGAACTCAACATTATTATAATGACTGCATAAGGGTCTTGATGAAATGGAATTTTGGAATATTTTCTGTGGAAACATCATTAACTTATATCACTGTTAGGTGTGGGGATAAACGTCAAAATTCGAATTCAAGGAATAACATTAGGATATTATATAAAAGGGATACGCCGGACATAAGTCGTAGACTTAAATACGTTCTTTTAAGCCGATTTCCAAGAAATATTGATAGCCTCATTCATAGATATCTGCACATAGATTAGCCAATAGGCGAAACTTAAATGGCAGACGTCAGACGAGAAAATAGAAAATAATCAGAGGACTAAGGTCAAAGACCTTGAAAGTGGATTCGACAAAAAAACGAGCAGAAAAAATAATCGACTTAAATACAATATTAGACTTTGAACGAGTAGAAAAAATGAACAATAACACATTTAAACTAATGCCGACCTTCCTAAATTCATATTTTTTGAGGCGATCGTGATAAGATTTTGCCAACAAATATCAATCCAATCATTAATTAAAATCCTTTGAAGTATAATAAATGATTGAATGACAAAAAGATAATCATTTTAAAGCACTCAGTTTTTGTTGTTATAAAATTCGAAGATTAAATAAAAGAGCGATTAATTATTAGCTAATAAGAAATAAATCAATCATTGATGAATACTGTTACGATAAATTTGGAATATTGTATACAAGTCGCAGCAGCACTAGTAGAGCTATGGTCCAGTCAAAGGGCATTCCTAGAGGTAGAAATGTTCAGTCAGTGCATCAACTTCCACATTCATAGATAGAGATTGAAAAACGTAAAAATATTCGGGAAGCGATTTATAGTCGAAATTTAAGATTTTGTTATTTAAGATATTAAGAATATAAATATCAATTTTATCTGAAAGGAGAGGATTCGAATGGTTTTTATTACGCAACTATCAGCTGTTTGAATGCCTAAAAGATTCTTCTCACCTCTGACTCCAGCTGGAAAGATTGTACTCTTACATTTGACCTCTGAGTAGGATGACCAGATGTCCGGCAAAAGGAGGACCATTCCCTTACGAAAAATAATTCGAAAGAATGTATATCACTTTGAAATAGATGAAAAGGATACGAAAATAATAATTGTTTATAAATATTATTTCAAAAAGAAAAAGCTATATCTGTAATCGAGTTTTCCGAAAGAATTTTCATAATTACAGAAAAATTAATGTGTTTATAGGAGACATTCAACATGATTTATAAGCGGCATAATCAGTAAATACATTTTTAGCAAGTACTTCAAATATTCTCACTTTACCTAGCCTATAAAATGCAATATCTAATCATATGTTTAATCAAATTAAAAATGAAGCATTTTAAGTGATTAAGAGATCAATATAAGCTATCAGTAACAAGATTTAGCCTTCAATAATAGCTTTTTTCTAAAAAATATTCCAAAATGACGACAAATTATTAACCCACTACTTTCCTCTGACTTGATTCTTCTCCTATATGAAATTCCAGCAGGGCGACTTCAAGTATATGACCCTCCGGCATTTTAGAACTCAATGTCCTACTTTCCGACCTTCTGCATATGGTCACCCTCCCTCTGTACAATTAGGAACGCAATACGTTATGACTTTAGGATCGGCTGAATGCATTGAAGAAGCGCTCTTCCCCAACGAAATGCTCGTAATCACAGCCGCTGCGTATATTATCATCGACGGGTGGAAATATTCATTTGTTGGAAAGCGAGAGGGTTGTCACGTCCTGTGGCTCCAGCTAAGGAAACATTCTTGGTGCGTCTTAAAGGATAATGCTTCCCATTCATCCAGAAGATTCCTTTTTTTTGGTCTTCCAGTAATGGGAGAGCGGAGTTCTCCCAACGCATTCTTATACCCGTTTGCCACCTCGCCCAGCAGCTTGTGGCTGAAAGGTCATCCGCATCTGATCCTAACAGAAGGAAGGGCGATGTCAGTGGGGGTCCAAATGAGTCATATCAACCTGCGACGCCCCTTGACACACCAGAATGGGTTTCACTATTAAAATTTTACTTCGAAATTTAATCACGTCCCGTTATGAGGCGCGCGTGCAGTCAAAATATCCCATTTTTCAAAGCGGCGGGATTTTCTCAGAGAGGAAGAACCAAATTGGAAGAGGAACAGAAATTGCATCACGTGCGTTAAATCAAGGATGCATGAGGATGCATGTTAATTTTCTGTCCAAAATGATTAATTGTGTTTGATCAATGTAGAAAGAAGCTGAGATTGAAATAAAGATTGAGTTGTGTAGTTTAAGCCCCATGCCCCCACGTCAACTAAAATCCAATTTCACTCCTGTTTCTTAATGAGAAGATTAAGATTTGGAGTTATTTCCAATTCCAGACTTGCCTTTCTACGAGCTCCTAATCACAAGCCTTAAACCGAGAACGACCAAATTCAGTTCAGTGCAAGACACGGGAATGGGCATGTCTGCATTTTCAATACTTGCATCTGAAGATTTACATGAAAAGTCGGTGAATCGTGGAAATAAAAATAGTAGTACAAAGAGGCTTATGTCGTTTTCAGAGGAAGTGGCTTAAAAGTTCCTAATGGAACATAAATTAATGTGCTAGAAACATGGTCATTCAACCCCGCCAGCAAATTAATATTCATCGCATTCAGTCTCTATCGTCTTTTCATATTCAATTTTACTAAGAGTTTTGAACTTTAGAATTAAGACTTTAACGCGTCCTGTTTTAACCAGGATTGTCCCGGTTTAACTCGAGATCACGGTCAATTTTTCTGTTATCCGTGAACGATAGAAAAACTTAAAGAAATAATATAACGTAAGATATGAAGATATAATTGATAGAAATCATTTGAATGCAAAGTTTCATAAATTAGTGACGCTACTATCACTTAGAGTGTCTCCAAATCACTTGAAATTAACTCAGACTAAGTTTACAGGCAACTGTTTTACTCGCTTCAGAATTAGATACGTCCCGGTTTGTTGAAGGCAGAGAATGGTTATAAATAACAAATAAAAGTTTGAAATATAAATTTTCAAATATGCTGTTGTGAATGTGAATCAAAAGTGAATAAAAAATAAAGAAATCTGTGAATTAAAATGTTTTTGTGGATGTGGCAATCGCCTCGACTTGTTAATTACCTTTAACGACCATCACTGGATTTTTTTAAACTTCTAGTGTTCATCGATAAAAATTTACTATTATATACAAACACTTTTCGCGTTATCTAAAGCTAAAGGATTTAAATAAAATATTTATGATGGTTGTGACTCGTATATGATCAGCATAACAGAAGTATTTCCACTCTAGTTTGCAGCTGAGATTCTAATTTATAATGCCATATAGTGACGAGGATATGAGTGACAAGTTTCGATCCGGCTACAGATGAGGATTAACTTTTCCTTCGAGTTCTTCGTTAGCTGACTTAAGAGCCGCCGTGTAGCTAATCTACGACACAATCCTCGCTTTTTATCTCGGTTCGTGGGCGTTGCCACGTTTGCTGACGACGACCGGCGCATTCGAATCTTCTCCACGTGATCGAGCAAAACAATTCGGCGAGTAAAAAATGAGCAAAGAGAATCCCATGGCGATGACCGATTGCCTTACGCCAAGTCTAAGTGTATTCCGAATCTCCCTTCGCCGACGTCTCCTAAACATGATTACATCAACATTGAAGTATGCTCGAACATTCATGGGCAAGGATTTTTGATCCATCTCCGATATAAGTATATTAGGAAGAGAAGGCACACGATGGTGAGGGACTTTCGTTATATGCGAAAATTTGTTGACAATAGGGGACACTAAAAGGGAGGCTTTTTAGATGCTGGTTTGGTGAATTCCAGAGGTAAACAGGGTTGCTTGA
Source organism: Pachydiplax longipennis (assembly GCA_036926295.1). Lineage (NCBI taxonomy): Eukaryota > Metazoa > Arthropoda > Insecta > Odonata > Libellulidae > Pachydiplax > Pachydiplax longipennis. Next base: position 7,317,028 of record JAVFKF010000017.1, on the reverse strand, counting down.
AAAAGGAAACGTAGTGTTGGATGTGATGGGAGAGTAATGGATTCTGGATGAAGGTATAAAACGGAGACAGAAAAAAGGGTACACTAAACTGATATTGATAGAGGATGTGTTTCTAAAAAATAATTTCAAAGAGAATACAACTTAGAAGATACAGGAATGTAAAAATTATGGGGACGATGATGTAAAGAAAAGGGATGTTAAGAAGGAAATTTTAGGGTGGATAAATTCTCTGAGAGGTAATTCAGAAGAACGAAGTCATTCATTTTTCAAAGACACTGTTGTATGTCCCCAAGCTCTGCTTTATAAGGAAGCTTAGCTAAGCTAATCTGAGTAACTGAAATCTGAATATCTTACTTTACTGTATTTTCGTAGGGTTTGCCTGATTTAATAATAACTGAAGAATTAAATTTGTTAAGAGCGACCATGTTATTATTATCATCTTCATTAAAAACAATGTTTGATGGCAGGGAATACTATTTTAAGATAAGTATGTAATGTAAATACAAATGAATAAAGCAACAATTACGACCAATGAAAGATTTATAAAAAATAACACAAACTTACGAGCTTCAAAAATAACCTCGAAGAAGGGAAGAAATGAAAATATTATGACTGAGAAATGTGTTTTAGTCATTCCTTCACTTCTCTACAATTGTTCCCCAAATAAAGTATCTGAGATTACGCTTAATATGAACTGATTATGAGATTGAAAGGTTAAGTCTAAATTCATGGTATCCTTAAGCGTTTAGCCTTCAAATTGAATAGTTGCCCACTAGAATAAAAACAAAAATGTTAACATTACAGCTTAAAGGAAAGAAATGGTTATTCGGAGTAATCGTAGTTACATTGCCTCAAATGACAACCTCCTTAGTTAACTTCCTAAAAAAGAATTTAGATGCTGGTTATTTGCTGGATAATGTAAATGGCTTATTCCTACGCGGTTTCAAACGAAGCATGTAGTTGCATCGGGGCAAAGACGCCCTTGGGTGCAGATCGCACCTGTGCTGAAGATGGAGCAAAGCAAAGCGCTTGGCAACAATGCTTCCTCTCCTTCCTCCACAACGTAAGCCTCCACAGTTCATGAGCAACTACTCAAACCTATCCAAGGGGTCCCGCATCCCCTCCTTTAAGAGAGGGTCTTTCTAAAAGCGCGCTGCCTCCATCTACTAGACTCAATTAGAGTTAAGTAAGCGGCGGTCGGATAGGAAAAAATAGGGAAGCGGTGGTCATCGTTTGGGAATCCCGCTTTACCAGAGACCAGAAACGTAAATGATAATCGTATCGCAGAGACTCTTTGGTTAGTTCGAAACTGAGTTATAGTTAGGGTTTCCATATTTTAATACCGAAAACCTGGGAGAATAATATTTTGAACATATCCTATTGACTATGCCGAATCATGTTATAGAAGCAGTAAAAAATTTAAAAGTACTTCGACAGCTGAGTTCATTTGGCACATTTGGGCTCCACCCGGGAATCGAAACCGGGAGTGATTTGACTAAAAACGAACGCACTACCACTAGGCTATTTGGGAGGCCCTAATATAGTAATACCGAGAGTTCGGCATAGGATAACTCCAAATATAGTTTAATTGGAAATACTGAGCATCTTTCTACGATTTTGTGCCATTAGTGTTCCGGATGATATAAATAAGTTTGCGATTAAATAAGTTTGAATGACCGTTAGATATTCCCACATTCTGTTTAATTCGAAATCTCAAGAGACAACTTATATTTACGTGAGTTTCTGTCCTTAGCTATTTCTCTCTGTACAAATAATACCAATAATTACGACAAATGTCATGGTTTCCCTTTCCATCGCAGTGTTTTTTGTGTTGAAAAACAAAGATTCGTACCATTGTCTTCTGCTCCGAAGATTGTATAGTAATAAGCATCGCTTTTTGCTCCGATTAATATAATATTATATCCTTCTGAAATTTTTACCATTATTTCTAGTTGTTTCCCGTTACACGACAATAGGCTAAATTTTACAATAAAACTCAGTAATCACATGCACGTTGTACTCACGCATATTTAATAAACCATCCTCCAGTTAAAATTGATTAAAAATGTCCACTGTTGGGAACCGAAAATTAGAACGGAATAAACTATATTCGGTTCCAGTTGGGGTTCAAGAGATTCCATTTAATTTCTACGGTTCTTGGTTCGGTTCCGGTCCAGTGCCCTGCCAAATGTAAGCACCGGGCGCCTCTAAAGTTGAGGGCGCAGCCAGCAGAGCGCGTGAGCACGTGGTTCCATTATGAGAGGGCACTCCTACCAATGGACACAACCGCCCACGCGACCATTCCACAGTTTTTTTTCACTCCATCTCACTCTTTCATTTCATCTCGAAAAATGCTATCCTTCTTCTCCGACGCCCACGTGCGTCACTTCACTTCCTCTTAAGGGCGCTGTGCAGTGTTGAGTTGGACACGAAAGGGGACGAGTTGAACCGAAAAGGGAGATATGCAGAAAAGGAAGGCGTTGGAGACAGACGACTTCATCGAAAAGGGACATTCGAAACTATGCACTACCTCTCTCAGGGTTTTTAACTTAGGTCAGTTATGCCCGAATTTTAGAGAGACCGATTACTACAGTACAAAGAATGAATAAAGTGAATTTTCGATTTTGATTGAAAAGTTTCACCTTTAATTCTATGAAAATTCCCGAATTGAGCCAATTATTTAAAAGTATATTTTTACGTTGTTGAGAAGATGTCACGACTGTTTTCTCCTAACTACGGAAGTATATTTATCTTATTCTTTGAAACATATCCATCAAACGTAGTCGATGTTTTTCTATTCAAACCAGAATTCGTCCACAAAAGTAGACTTGTATACAAAACTCGAATATTAGTAGATAGCAGTCATATCAGCAATTATAATTATACTTAGACGTCTTATGGTGACATTAATCTTTTTATTACTATCGATATCTTCTATAGCAATACGCTTTCCTTACTCAGAAATATTGAAAAGGAAAATCAAAGAATAACCTAAAATTCTAAAACCAAAAGAAGCTCACGACGCTATGATCCTCTCGAAATAGATTAAATGAAATTATTAGAGAATCTGCTACAACTGCATTCCAATTGATTCATCCAAATCTTTAACGTCATATCCAGCTCTATCCTATTTTCTCATAACTTTCTGAATCCAATATCCCTCCCAAATGCTAAGACACTAAAGATTTTGATACTTGAATTTTTTACCATGTTTTTAAACATCAAAGTTTCCTGTTAAATATAATAAAATCAGAAACGCATCCTTAATTATCATCAGAAGGAATGAAACTTTTTGAAGTTTCATTAAGAAACAGTTTCAGGAAATAATGGAGCAACACCGAGAAAGAGGCAAAGAAAAACGAGTCTGTCATGTAAAACATCGGTTCTGTTCTCAAGCAATCTTGTCCACCTAAAAGAGGGAATGAGATCATCTCCGTAAGAATGCTGCGGTGTCAGAAAAGTGCTAAGGAAGCACGTACGCTATTCACTAGCAGAATAGTTCTTACGACATTTCTTAAGAGGAAGGAAAAGTAAGCTGTATCTTTATACATACTACGTAAGCTGTTTCATCTACTATAACCCTAGCCTATTTTCCTAATGCCAAATGAAATTGCATACGCTAGTCTACATGCTTTCCTGAGAGGGAAGGGAATTTCCTCATTTGCAATGAGACAGTTTCCAAGACATCTTTTTTATGTAAGATTAGGCAGGAAATTTCCACAATATGAAAAACAGCAAGGACTTTTTTCATCCACACTATAATCCTAAACTTGTCAAGGAAAATTTTTAAAATTGGAAATAGCTGATAAAAGTTTTAAAATTGAGCAACACAGAAAGAAAACTAATACCACATTTTCGGGAGTAAGGAATTTGATTTTAGTGAATGTAGTTTTGAAATAATATGTTTCTTGAGCATATTGAGCTTCTTAGGGAATAGTTATCTACTATCATATACTGCTACTACTTGTGCGTTACAAAATCATCAGAGACTCAATGAGGAATCAGACCATCTTTCGAGGAAGTACAGGATACGGGGCATACCTGATAAATGAAAATATATTCTGAATTCTACTTTTTAGTTAAAAAACCAAATACTCATTATCTCAGTTTTAACATTAAAATTTTTGTCGCTGACATTATTTAGAAAAGTCAAAAACAATCTATTTCGTATTTAGAAACAAAATATTTTCCTCCACTGCAAGGTTTAAATACAGGGTCATTCAAAAATAGTGTATCGAGTATATGCATAAAAACTACAGCTTTATGAAATTTTAAGTGTTATTGTAATGTAGTTTTCTAAGTATTAGTAGAAAATGGCTTCATGAAACGGCTCGAATGTCCGCGTATTTTTGGGACATCTGACGTCGATGTTTAAGAAACATAAAAGTTGAAATAATTTCATCAATTGTCGAAGACAGTCTTTTCATCGCGTCAATGAATAAATTATTTCTAAACTTATAAAAATAGAAAAACTATGGAATCTTAAGTGATAGGTGACGTTCACATCAGAGTAAACTCCATCATCCGTAACAGTGACAGCAAATTCGTGTGCAGTCCATCTTAGAATCGAGGAGTGTTGAATGGAGAGTCTGCTAGTTAGTTGGAAGACAGATGAAAAGTGAAACGCGCCTCAGAATGGGATACCGGAAGGAGCGGCGGAGGAGGAAGAGAGATATTGTGAGGAAAAAAGAGGCATTCTGTACCGCGGGGTTGTCGAACTTTATCAAACGATGGAGGACTACCCGCCGACGACGCCATCTATTCCCTTTTTTCATTCGCTTCAAAAGAAATGTGTGCATAACATAATCGACACGTTTATGCGCGATGCTAAAGCGCCATCAAAGGGACACCGCTCTATGAATGAGAGAAAAAATTAATGTGTTCGAAAGGGAGATGTTGATGATGGGAGAGAATGAATCTTGATAAAAACGCAAATGAAACCCAGAAAAGATGAATTGGAGTTTTTTTGAAATAGAGATGAGATAGAGGAATGGATTCGTCATTGTGAAGGGCTGAATAGCAAATATTCTTTAGGAGATGAGATGTTTACTCATTTATATGGGAAGAGTATTCTATTCAATAATTATGTATGTCTATATAGGGACGTTAATGGCTGGAATAAAGAATGATATCAATACCTCGGTTAGATGACTATCAAGCTTCTAATGGAAACTTGGGAGCTTTCGTGAAGGAATCAGTTTAATTAATACTTCAGACTTGGCTAGTTACATTCTATCTATCAGTCAGTAACCATTGTCCGCAAATCCGTTTGCCCACATCGAGGGGTTTTTCTGTAGATCAGTTGAGGAGTTTTTCCCACTACTCGACTCTTTTTGTATTTAATCGTATGTATATTTTGATGGAAACTATATGTCCTCTTTGTATTTATCAATTAGTTTGTATGTTAGATTTTACAAATTATATTCCTTTATATCATTTGTTTTCGTTTGTTTTTAAAATTCCTCTCTCCGGATAGAAGTTGATCGTGTTTACTAGTTTTGAATAAATTCTGTATGTTTTTACGGAATATCTGTGAAAGTTATGAGGAAGAGAGACTAGCTTAACAAAGCCAAAAGAGTTCAATAATAATTACAATACATAGTATTCAGCTCTGTTATGTAAAATCATTGAAAACCGTCAAAGCTTTTCACTATGGCTTATTCTAATGAGAATAGCTCCATTAGTTCGCTTACATAATTGTAGCCCTGAAATTTTACGATGTTTGAGAACATTTCAAATGCTTAAAGACGAAAAGGAAATTTTCAAAATCACTTCCCCTGCGTAAATTTTATGCGACAGCTTCTGATCATCGTCTAAAAATGCGCGGTGCACATTTCACGCATAGTCTGGGAGGATATTCGCAAAAACCACATTCTTTTGTGTTTATTTTTCTATTATCGTAACGGTGTGAATTTCGGCAAATTTGCTTGATCGCTCGGCTGAAAAAAGCGCAACTTGTGAATCGTTTTTTACTCACGATAATTCTTTCACAAATATGTACTAAATATTAGTTTAGCACCTTTTTGTATACGTGATAGTATTTCAGAGAAAATTTTCCAATGACATAAAGCTACGTTGAATATAGCACTATAATAAATATTTACTATTTATTGATTATACGTGAAAGTGATAGGTGAAGAATGAATACAGAGGAAAATGAATTATTCAGCAACACGAAAAGAATGCTAAGAATTCTGGAGACACTTCTTCCCAATCGATGCAGAAAATACGTGAAAAATTTTGAAAACGTTTTAAATTCTATATAAAATGTGTAAGGAAATGCTCGAAGTTTAAAAATGTATTTTATTCAACTTTCAATAGTTCAATTCAAATCGCTTTCATTTTCTTCCTGCAATATATATTTATACGTTACCGTAAACACTCTTTTAAATGGCTCTTCGATTTAAACAAATGGTGTGATGCTTTCCAAAGCCATATACTCAATCCATTATGAAATTATTTATCGTCACAGTTATAATCATTTTTCGCCGAAAACAACCAAATATATAATTCATCATCACAACTTCTGCCAAAATAAATATTATAAGGAACTAAATTTGTCGTTAATTTGTAATATTTTAGGATATGTAGAAGGATAAGATGTATCGCATTTTTTCATTTATCTTTAATGCGAAATTTTGACAGCGAAAATTACCTTGCGAACTTTTGTTATTCTCTTGTCTGTCGACCAATTTGTCTTAATTATCGCCTCCACTAATAACTCTTCCATAATTTTGTTTGCTTTCGGAGTCATAACTCTCCGTTTCGAACTGGAAAATGACGAGGCCGGACATCTCTATTTAAACGGGACAATAATTTGGAATAAGATTTTCATTTCAAAGATATCATATCGAGAAAGACCTTTCAGAGAACTAGTGGAGGAAATCTGTAAATTCTATTCCCTTTTTTCGACAAAAACTGTCCGTGTTGACATTATCAACAATTCGCCAAAACTCATTAATGCGAAATGAAAATGAAATAATAACTTCAGAGTAAAGAGTTTTACTACATAAAGAATTGTGGTCGGAGCAATGTTGAAATTTAATACCAAGAATCTTTTGCCCACAGAAAGGATAGTTACGAAACTATGGATAAACATTTTAGAACTAGATCGTATCGACCTTAACTTTGTGGAATTCAATAGCAATATTAAAAGCACAAGAGTCCAAAGAACAACGTATTAATACAAACCTAAAATATACTAGTGCATAAGACATAATTAAAACGCATAATTTTTTAGAGAGACTACTATTAGAGAAAAAATTGAAAAATGACAGAAAGGTCTCATTCCGGTCGACGTATACATCGAAAATAAATTGCTTTAAAAATATCCTTTAATCGTTTGAAATATTAATCAATATTCATTTTAAGCAAAATATTTTCCATGAAATTATCACGAAAAATGTTTAATTTATCCATGATGTTACAGTATTTCCCATTTAATCACGCCAATTTTTCGCAATCTACTACTCGCTGCGAAAAACTAATCCCAATAAAATTCACAGTGGGAAACCATCTTTCTATAGCTAACAGCTCAGCCTCAATCGACCCTCGAGTACCACTGAACAAAAGAAGGCAAAATATTCATCACGGTGGACACTGATTACACAAAAATCACAAAACACAAAAGCATCATCCATTTCCCATCTTCAAACACACAGAGTAATACTCGATCGGACAGCAAACATTCTTGAGCGGCACCCCTTGGAAACAGTCCCGCATACCACCAGAGGAACACATAAGAGGCCCTCAACTGCACAACATCCTGGCGTCCACCCGGCGTCAAACCCGACACCGCCAATTCAACTACAACATGGGGACCCCCTTACATATTAAAACCCTCACCCTCGTGACATTGGGAAGGCATTCCCGGCACCCAGACGCTCTATAGTAAGGGAAATCACCTGTGCAGTCTTCCAGACTCCGTTCCAGACCGCCTCCCACCACCTTTGCCCCCTCCAAAAGAACTAAAACATCCTCCGGAACCGGTTCCTGTAGACGCCGGGGAGATAATTTACATCCGAGGCGGTCCAAAGGGACCCTCGGAACCCTTCCATGTAAAGGGATCAGTGCCCTGGCCACCGTCTGCTAAGAAGGGTAAAAATCCACGGGGTGGGGTGCGCTACATGCACGTTAACACCCACGCACGAACATAAATACGATGGTGAACGCCCTCAAGACAAACTCATTATGGGGTCCATTTCGTCTCGGATGAACTCGAACGTTTTCAACGGGTCTCCTTTCGGAATAAGATCGTGCCGACAGATGATCATATAAGGTATTTAAGTCGGAGAATTCATTTCTTGCGAACAAACCGTAGAGTTGTTGATTTATTTCGCAATATGTCATTCGGAATGGCTGATAGAAATCGTGAATAACTCCCTTACTGCCTTCCTTTGTAAGTCACTTTTAATTTAGGTTTCGATAATTAATGTATCCGTTTACATACAGCTAGCGCTAGGATAAGAAACAGCTTTAATTTTTGTAAATAAATGATATTGAATACATGGAGTAAGGGTGGAAAAAACAGTCTAATGCAAGTTGAAATGAATGATGAAAAGATAGTCCGCAGATTACGAATAAAATTAGAGTACATTTGGAAAAAAAAGAGTAAGGGATATGAAACGTGCAAATTGCCATATATTTTTTATTATTTATATTAAACGCCATACGACATGTTTTCTAATGAAAATTAAAATATTTGTTTCAGAATTTATTGGACGAATAAATTTAGTTTGTTTAGCATGGTATCATGTTCAAGTGATTAATTATAGACAGCCTGCAATCTACATGGGGCCTTCATATGAAAACTATTTCCTCTTTTATCTATACTCTATCATTTGATAAAATAAAATTTCATAATCGTAATGTGTATTCAGTTTACTTAAACCTTACCCGTCCTGATTTACCGCCATTACATTGTCGTGCTATAGTATAATGAGCGGTTAATTCACAACAAAAACGAAGGAAAAATAATCTTGTATGGAAGTCAAACCCAGATCCTCCTAGGTGTTTATTGTATCAATCACGATAAATCACGATTCAATCTATGCAATCGTTATTAATTTAAGTAAATCATTTTCTTTCATTCAGATCACCTATCTTTTCATTGGGGGCTTATCAACATTTCCTCACCTTACATAAGGAATGCAGAACCACTTGTAAACGAGCGTTTACACCCACTCACAATCATAAGAGAGACTCATCAAAGGAATCTTTCCGTAGGAAATAAATATGATAACCCTTCGTATGTTTCCCTTGTCACTCCACAGAGATACATTTCGAAGGGAGAGATGAATCGAGGGATAAGAGAATGGACCTTCAGATGATTGATAGCGAACCTTTCGAAACGGCAACAATAGAAGAATGATCGTGAATCGGTTGGGGGTCAACAAACCGCCTTATGGAATCGATCGTGAGACGTGGCTTACATGAAAAAGTCACCCTTCAATCGGACCTTCAACTTGCCCAGCAATTTTTTTACTCTTGATTTTCACGAGGATGATTTTTTATTCTTTTTCGTTCGAGGGATGGAATTCGGGCTTGCATTTTGCTTTCTTTCTTTGTTCCTAATAATCTGTTTCTGTTGAGTATTGAGGCCAAATGCAGGTTCGAACCTCATACCCATAAGCTACCGAAAGCCTTCAGGACAGAATGAGGCTTACTGCCTTGATGAGGAGTCCTTTACCTCGCTGATCCAGAATGCTCTCAGTAATAATGTCCATGTAAACGCAGACCAAAGACCCTATGGGTAAAACTTTCCATTGGGTTCAATAGCGCGTAACCAAGGTAGAATAATCCAGATCACTCATATCTCATTTGCTACGTAGTTACATCCATAAATGTATGTAGATATAATAATAAAGAGACTGAAATCAATGAAAAAAATATATAATAAAATCCTCTCTAACCGGTTCTAAAGGAAAAACAAAATATTCCGTTCATAAAAATGATGCAAAAAAGAGAAAGGTATTAAAACAAAGACAAATTGTTTATAGAGATACAATGAAATAGCTTTAAAAATAATAAAAATTATGTGTAAATGGGCCAAGGATATTTAAAATTGTTGACAAATTACGCAATTAAATTCTTAAATTGATTTGGAATATCAACTTCTGAATACCTTTTAATATAAAATTTCGTTTGGAATTCGGCGTTCTATATTTAAGATTTTCATTTCTTCGAGAATCAACTTCAGAATTCTCACCTCTACAGAAGTAATACGTACTTATGACATGAAAGGAAATTTATTTGAAGCCTACTCCTTTCAGTTGACATTATATTTAGTACATTGCTCAAACGCAATCCAAAGAGGTCAACGAAATTTACAGCAAAATATATCCTTTATGTGCCCAAATGATAAAACTGAAAGCCTTCGCAATGTAGACTAAAAATGATCTGTCACGAGCACATTCGACGCACACGTTAAGGAAAATCATACAAGCATAGAGCTTTAAAACAACTTAAGCTAACTAGTAAGTTTTATAATTTAAAAATGAAAATAATTATTCAAAGTAACTCCTAATATATCCGTTAATACCAGTGTATTCGCAATATTACAATTCCCTGCACATGTTGTGGTTTTAAAATAAATGCAGGAAAATAAAAATCAAGAAACAGTTGATAGAAAAATAACCAAAGCAATTTATAAATAAGATGAAAAATGGCTCAAAGGGCAACCAGAGTTGTATTAGAGCTGCTTTCATCATTAGGAAAGAAAATTGGGAATACCAGTCAAAAATCTTTAGAAAACACCTCTCAGATTACAAATAATGTTGCTCGTCATTAGAAAAGGGTGCAACGATGAATCACATCGTTTGTCATTGTTCCGGAATTTTTTCTCCAAATATTGGAGAGGGCAGTAATTAGGGCCATGTATCTAACCTTAAGCCCCAGTCGGCGTTTAAAATGACCACAATGGAAACCTAAGAGCTATAATCGACAGTAAGATCACAAACACCTTTGTGGCACCTTGGCTCATTACTAAACCGACCCTGTGTTCTTCGCCACCCTTTTTTTACAGTTATCTCGACGTATCGGTGCCAAGAGATGTCTCTCCCGCCCAATTCTTTAACAAAGCCGCTCTCCCCACTCCTTCAAAATCCACTTTCACTATTCCCCTAAATGGACCATCACATGTACCAGATCCCCAGTTCGTTCTTTACCTCCAATGCGGTGGTGGGCGAGTATCCGAAAACGAGTTTCATGATAGAGGCCCTCGATTTTAAGATATCCGATAGTATCTTTCGTAATTATGAACACGTGAAATAAAATTTACTGTTAACCAGATATTTTAAATGTCTTAATACCACTTTTCCACAAACGTTACTCAACGAAGAAACGAAGTCGTCGAAAAATCAATTAAAGGTTTCACTCTGATAATTGAATATTAAGAGAAATCACGTGGTGGTTCATCCCAGTCTTTTTCAATTCTTTCTCCACGTCCACTTTCTCTTTTAAGAACTCCCTTTCCTTCTTTTAGTCTCTTTTCTTTCTTTTCCCATCTCCCAACCCCCTCTCCTATCACCCTTATAAAGCTACTTCCATATTTGGCGGGACTACCGCATTTGACGGCCTATGTCAGTTGGTCAGCTTACGCCCCGGGCGGCGTATTACGGAACCGCGATTCCTGGTAATTATTACATAAAACGCTGTGATCAATCCTTTCCTTCTCCTTAAAAGGAGAGGACATAATAAATTCGATTAATCTTCGACATTTCCTATCTCCTTCCTCGACTATCAACTTCATCTTGGTGTGCGGTCGTCAAATGGCGAACCTCTTTTCAGTTTTTTTCTTATTATCGCGAAAAAATATTTTTCGTGGATTCTTTTTGTCATTGCAGTAATCACATTGAAGCCGTAGTTTCTTGGTGTCTTCGATTAAATCGATTCTTGAATTCGTTTAACTATTTGAGAGCCATCAGTTCTATTGATACAAAAAAATTAACTCTTCCATACATATGATAGATTTACATATTCGCATCTCTAATAAAGATTAATATTCATACATTCTGAGATAATTTTTTTAAGCTTTTTGAAGAACATGTCTGAGGATACCCTCGCTGATGAAGTATTGTCTGCAAATAATTCAAATCCGAATGCAAGAAGTTCAAACTAGCGATCAGTATTTAAAGAATATATTCTTGTTACTGACACCTGCGATTATTCTTCATAATTAAAAAACTAGTCTTCATAAATTTTATATGTATCTTTATTTACGAAATAAAATTGTATTTTGATCTTGCGGCGGTAATTTCCTCTCGTGTCGAAATTTGGATAGTAAGGGATATTTTTTGATGTGATTTGCCGTACCCCATCGTAACCTAGCAAATTTACTCTTTTAAAATATAAATCCATGAAATTGAATATTTTTGTCATTACAACAAGGTTAATATGGTTGATGAAATGTAGCTTTTGAAGAAAAATTCAGATTAGCAAATCGAGAAACATTCTAAAGGTAAGCATACCTAAAGAAACAAGTTTCGGCCTAACTTTGAGATAACGTTGTGAAGAAAACTTGTAGATTTGTAAAGATTCTATCTGTTCCAATTCGTATGGAAAATCATAAAGGAAAAATGGTTAAAATAAAAAATTGAAAACTTAAAATGACATTTTAGGATAACGATACAATTTAATAGCATCAATAAGAGCTGCTTTCAATAAGCATTCACGGAAAACCTATTCCTTACACCACGATCGTAATTATAATGAAAGACCAACCTCTTCTCAAATACATTTACCTAGGTCAAAGCAGAACAAATAGAAAAATACCGTACTCGAGTCTAACAATTTCTGAACATCGAAATATGATTGGTGGAATATTGATTATTGAAGGCATACAAGGAGAAAGAAGTGAGATCATCCTAAACAATGACGTGAAAAGTAATCGGTAAAGGTAGATGTTCTCTGTGTTTTCCGAGTACCCCACAGACCATATTTCTGCCCATAAAAATTACGTCGAAATGGTGAAAGTCGTGTTAGCGAAAGACGACACCAGTTTCGCAGACTTTGCAACGATAAATAATGGAGGGTTAGCCTTGAGCGAGGCAAATATGGAAGGCGCAACGGCCTTTGAGAATTCGGCCAAAAAAGCCAGCCGAAAAGAAAAACTGGCCCTCGAGCAATGCGGGCCAACTTCTTCTGTTGTCTCTCCAACAGTGACTGACGTAGATCGATCGAATGTGTGGTTGGAATGGAATCGGATTTGGCTTCCCACTCTGCGGTCAACGGGTTCGGATCTCTTTCAATTCTTTGTCTACATCTTCGAACGAATGAAGTGACTATTGCTGTCGAATAGTAGTGGATGTCGTGAAGGCGTCATAAAAATTTATGAAAATCTTCGCCCAACTTGAAACTTTATGATGACCACTTCGATAAAGAAAAGTGAACTTTTCTCATCTCTTTCATTGCATTCATATCACGCTTCATTCCTCTTTTCTTTTCTCCTGGCCTCAACACTCCTTCAAAATCATTCAAAATTATCTTTAGGCCCCTGTTAATCAACACCTATTTCAATTATATACCTTAAAACTTCCAACTAAGTTCTTATCCTTTCTCCTACTCTTCCATGAATTCTCAACTCTTACACCATGTGACTTAAAGGTAATTTAAGTTGTGTATAAGACTAACAATATTGGTCTAACAAATTTCGTATCACAAATGACAAAAGGAATTTTTTTTTCGATATTTTGTCATTTTGATTTTTTCGATATTTTGTCATTGATATTATTATTTTATCATAGTATAATCACTGCAAGTAGATAACATCTGGCGGCAGTAGTCTTTAACTTTAAGTGCATACATTCGTCCATAGTCTCTCATCCCTGATATCATATTTTCTTATGAATATAGAGGATGAATAAAGAAAAATAAATTTCAATTAAATTTACATTCTAAACCTTTTTTATCTTACTATTGAGACTACTTGTATAAGATCGCGGTGAAGAATGATGCTAGTAATCAACAAATCTCCTTCCTCGCGCACAATTTCGTAAGTAATCTACAAAACAGGAATCTGCTAATACATACCACATACAGATGAGAGAAACATATCATCTGAAACACAAATTAACATCTGTATTTTATATCTTTTTATTTTTCATTGAAGCAAGGACGACAGTAAACACGCGGGATCGCATCTTTCGTAATAACCATGATTCATGCATTAATATCAAAATAAAACACACTTGCATCATCGTTACTAGCTGAAATTATTTTAAGATATCACTTATGAGTGATAATTTATTACGCTTACCACGCATACTTCCGTAAAAATGCGTGATCGTCAATAGTGATGATATCATTAAAGTGTAATGAAACAGAAATGTTATGTACCGAAACGATTGCGTTGCCTTACCGCTTCAGCCTTCTCGTTTAAAAGTGATCTTTTAAAATGCCTTCAGTTTAAGAACATACGTATTCAACTCTGCAAATGCTTCCACCAATTTCGCATGACAAAAAGGCATTCGATACAGACGCCACTTCGATGTGAACCGGTAGATGGGAGCGACGAGTGATGCTGCCAATGGTGAAGATGCCAAGAGTAATTGCCGTCGTAAAAAGTCTGCCAAATGGTCTCACAAGGAAGTTGGCGAGCATTCTTTTTCTCTCGCAACTCGGTTTTCCGTCAGAAGTACTTATTATATACTATGTGTGATGAAGCTAATCAGACGAGAATTTATTGCCAGAATTAACAAAGCTCATCCCTCATTTCAACTTAAATTCATCCTTAGCACTCAGAAACATAAATAAGGTCTGTTAATTCATTTAACATCAGAGAAGACTTCATTTAACAGAGTTTAACAATACATAATGAGGGTAATCTTCAACACAAGATAAATGAAACGTAAGCAAGAATGTCATCTAATTATTTTAACGGAATATAATTAAAATATCATTCGATACTCTCAATTTCATTTACACGCTATATGTTTCTACGAGGAAAAGAGAGTAGAAGCACTATTTCACGTAATTACTATAATATAATACATACGACTGAACAGGATTAGAAAGGATGTTTATCATACTTCATTAAGAAAGGGTTTTGATATCATGATTCTTTAATTCACATAAATATGACGCTTAGGAAATATATAAGGAAGTAAGAAAGAAAGATTTGTTTCTTGATATTCCTTGACAATGTGAAAAACGTACCCGTCGCGAGTCATCTGTTTATTATGAAACTAATTTTATATAAAGTTAAAATCTTTGGCTAAAAATTCTTCCTAGGTTCTCCTTATTTTTTTAAATATAGAGCAAATTTAAAAAGCAAGAAATAATTGATTTTGACACTATGAAATAGAAGATGTAACAAATACATGATAACATTAATATTACGAATTACATGGAAAATTGAAATGTCATTACTAATCTCTAGACTATACCTAAGGCAAATGAACTACATATAGGTTGCCGAGGCCAACTTGGCACTGACGTACTTCCCAACTCATCTTTGAAGCTGAGAACCCTTTAAAACTATACCTTGGTTTCATCAATTTCTCTAAGGATTTTGACTTAAAGAAAGTTTCAATCTGTAGCTCAACATTCTATTATTATAGAGCTAACTGAATGAATCTGATTATTTCGATTCTACATAAAATTCTTTCTGAATTTCATGTGAGTCATTAACGTTTGCTTTCGTCTTATCTAATCCCCAGCCCTCCTAAACGTTACCCTCTTATACACTGCACGTTGTTTAATTATATCGGTGGTACTATATCGGAGAAACTATCAAGGAATGAAACTAAATGGTTCTTCAAATTTCCCATGTATTTTATGAAATTAAAGGATGCATGGATCAGGAAACCGTACGCACACAAAAAAGTTCAAACGAGATCAAGGAAATCTCATCTAGCAGGGGCAGAAAATCTTGGTTTTGCGGCATAGTATGCGGAAAACGAATGCAAACTTAAACCTTGAGATATCAACGCAAATCCCCCAAAATCATTAGTACGAATCCTCCTAAGTGGTGTACTTACCAGAAGCGAACTTAGGCCAAATTTATCTCTGAATATTCTGGAAAAAATTGGTACTAAAACATTCCCGCGGAAATCACTCAAAAATTAAAACACTCTCGTAAACATGATTCAAGTGAGAGTCGGAGACAACTTTTTTAGGGCAAGAAAAACCCGGCTATTTACCACGCGGAGTATGTAGGCTAAGGAAACACTCCGTAAGAGCAACATTGTTTCAGAAACCAGCGAAAAAACTCGTTGAGCGTTGATAAATTGTGCGCAGTGTCCTGATTGACGTGGGATGAGCCGGGAAAAGAATCCCGCTTCCGCGTGTGCTCCATAAACGTCCGGCGTAAAAAAGTCATCCGTCCTTCAAAAATTGATGGCACGCTTTCTGTACAGCATCCCAGCCAACGATGACCCAAGCGTTGATGTAATGTGCGACTGTCGATGACGTCACCTTCTGCGAAACACTGAATAATCTAAGACTTCTTTTTCCCACAGGACGTTACCCGTAGTGGTGCTCGCAGCCTTGGCTTCACATGCGGCGGAAGCTGTAAGTATGACTTATTGTCTTCTGTAAACTGTCGACTTGTATTTATACCGAAACGGGGCGGGAAAAAAATCGTGCTGAAACCAATCGGCGTGGTTATTTTCGGTCATATGGTTCAGGGTTTTTTGCGGGATTTTTGCGGGGCCATGTGCGTCGCTTCGGAGGGATGAAAAAGGTTCCCTTGGAAAGGGCTCTGAAAGAGCTTTTTCTCATCGCTTTCCAATGGATTAGTGGAGCATTTTAGAGGTCTATCAAAATTTAAATGGTTTTACCTTCAAATTTTTTCAAGAATATAGTTTACAAGGTAAATCTACATCGTCACAATTGCATTATGATTAGGCTTACCATACGTCCCTTTTTCACCAGGACTGTAACCTTTGACCGACTATCTCGCGCTGGAGATTCGGTCCCGGCCTTATGCTAATTTTTTCTCGTTTAGAATGGATGACTTATATATAGTAAGTTACGATGCATGCGGAAATATGAAGATAAATATTGCTATGACTAATATAAAATGAACTTTTGACGCTGATTACCAAATAATAGTAACGTATAAGCGTATAATATAGGAAAAACCTAAGTTTTTAAGCAAATTATTATTTCAATTTTTTCCAACTCTCTCTACCCCGATTTCTTACTATCAGAGTATGGTAACCATAATTATAATGCTATTCGGTTGTAAAAATATCCGGTAAATTTAATGTCGAGGAAAGTTTACGAAGCATTCCTCAATCTTGTCAATAATTACGCAACGGCACTTAAGTTTGATTGATCACTTGACCGCAAATTAGCTTCCAGTAAGTATCGGCTGAACTTGTCAACTAAATGAAAACTATATACCCTCGTTCGTTAAAGTCACTTTCGCTTAATCTGAAAGATCTTAGCTGTAATAAACTCTAGCGTCATACGATTATAGAATATTAATTACTATTACTATTACCGAGAAATCAATGAAAATCTGACGGTTCGTAAAAACTGTGTAAATAACTAGCATCAACATCACTTGCGTAACCGTAAAGGAAAACTACTTCTATAAAAGTTGAAATACTTTAGTCGTAATCGTTCACGACTTAGAAACAATTTCATAGAATTTGAATTGCTGACTCCTTTTTCATTCTTTCGATATAATTATAAGTAAGACTTACCAGCTAACGGATCATACGTCCATTTCACTATAACATTTCATTTGTTACATTGTTCAGTATATTATAATCCTATAACGAGATTTTTTATGGTTATAAATTTGTTTTTAAGCTTAGATGATCCTGAGTGCTCTAGGAAAGATTTTTCTAAGTGAGTTTTAGCTTTTTACCGAATAATTCATCCATCTCCAGATTTACAAAAATGTCCATGTTTTAGAGGATATTTATCTGAATATTGGACACGTCAGCACCCGGAAAACTTCTTATGGCCATTTTATAGGCGAAAGTAACATCTCTTTAGCTCCTCTGACATCAACTCATTAGAGAGCACGAGTAACGGATGCCAATTTTCCAATTTTTTTGCACAACCGTAAACTTTTTCAGACGTATACACATTCCGCTATGTATATACTGAGAGACATCATTAATGCTAAGTTATGCATGCATATCATTATGTTCATTTTTTCCTGTTGCTATATTTGAACTGATTTCCCTTCACAGATTTTGAACTGCAGACTTTTGTTTGGATAAGTGATGCATGTGTATTTCGAAATTTACCAGAACTTGGAGAGTTTGTGTTAACGATGATACCGTTCTAAAGTTGATGTGACATAAGGTCAGCGAAATATTGCAAATTATCCTTCTCTAAAAATATTTGTATAGTTGTTATATACGCTACTGGAATAGCAAACTCCTTATTTTTTTACATAACGATCGAATCGTCTGTACGTCCATGATTTAGAAATTAACTATTAAAATCTCACGCAAAATTTACGCTATCTGAAAAAACATTGATGTTTTTTATCATTCCTCATTAAAATGTATTAATTTTGAAGTCACTGTGAGTGGAGATTAGCATAACATCAACCACAACTCCAGTGTCGTAACCAACGATAGCTGCATATAAAGTATCGTAATGAAAGACCGCCCGTCTAAAAATAAGAGACAATTAGGTCTCGGTCTAGTTTCTGACGCCACATAGTTTCCTCTATAGTGAACCATCGAAGGAGAAAACCAAAGTTCATTTAGCGCCTGACATGGAATATTCTCCAAGACTATGCGCAATAACTCGACAGTACATGTGTTTTCCGAGCGATGACCCACAGATAGATGGAAAAAAGACACCTTTGAAACAAAAGCAAGATCCTAGACTCCCGCCGGAGAAACCGCATAACTCCCACACCAAAGCCCGAGGAGAAACCGCCGTCCCCTCAAACCCATTCTCCGTTTCAAAACCCCTTCGTGACCGATACCCATTCCAAGTCTGCATCGCATTTAAATATACCCGTTTGAGTTCAGGGGACCGATCAGAACGTCCCCTTCAAGGGTCAAAGTCAAAGGGAACATCATCGGATTTTCTTCCTTTAAGATCACCTGAAGACCTATAGGAGGCCTAGTGTAATCTGAGCCTTTTGATCAGATTATGGATGTAGTTGAGTCATTTAAGTCTTGCTTTCGAAATAAGGTTAAGTTCACGACTGGTTTCGGAGATGTCCTTTGTGCAATAGAAGAGGCACTTAGCTACTTCTTGGAGACATTTACGAATATATATACATTTTCATTTACTAAAACACATTAGCAGTAGAATTATTGCTCAAATCACGCAGTTATCAACGAATTCGTTGATCGAAAAAACGAATTTTTAGCCCGCAGTTGAGAGATAAAATATGCAAATATGAACAACAGAATGAAAAATAAAAGAATATGAGGGACAAAAGGACTACGCTCGTACTCGAACCGCGACCCTCTGCGTGGCAGGCTAGCGTTCTTACCACTACGCCAACCCATTGAAATAGGGGCATAAATCGGGTGAAAATAACGAAAAGTAAATAATCCATTACCAAAAAACTAAAGCCGATTTAGACGATCCCTGTTTCAATTTTTTTTGCATTCGATCTTTTATACCATTAAAAAAATATTTCGTCCAAATTTCCAGAGCAACTCTGGTAGACTAACCTTGTCAGTTTGAAGGAAATAAATGAAGTTAATTAATATGTGGGGGAGAAAATTCTTTCGAAACTCTCAACGCTGAAACATTAATTAAAAATTGGCATTAAAAAATCATCTCATTACTAAACTTTTCATATCATGAATTAGTCTACGAATTATAATAATAGAATAATTTATAATTAATTGATTCTTACATTTACTAGAATCAAGAGCTCCCATGTCAGGACGTTAATAATAACTCAATAGACTAAGCCGCAAAACCACAAGATACCTAAACGAGCTAGTCTTTTCAAGTTTCTAGTTGCATGTAGGTTAAGTACTCATTTTTTACAAAGAACAATATTATACATTTTTTATCGGAAATCATTAAATAAGTAAGGGGGTTTTGAATTTTTTCACCATATTACCTACAAGACCTGAGAATCAATGATTAATATAATCATCACCATTCTCTGACTTATTTAATTTTATTTATAGATTAAGTATTCTTTCTTAGCTCCTCATTTTAAACAAAATAGCTGAAGAACGATAGTGTAAAATTAACGTGAGCTTATTCAGCACATAATTTTGTAGAATCATTACGCGTTGAATTGTAATTTGAAAAGAAAATAAAGTTATTCTGATATTTCAACTTTCTATACAATTGAAGAAATAGTAAATCGAACTCCATCGACCTCTTGGTCCGATTATTTCATCACTCTATGGCCACCGATGGTTATTCTAGTCAATGAGAACATACTATGCATGTAATCAATGTAATTTGAAGCTGCGATATCAGCGATGTATTGCTCCAGCGTCACGGATAACCGGAAATCCCATTTCATAGCGTACTAGATTTATATATATTCTCGGAATTGTTGCATCAACTGAAGTGAGGGCGCGAACTACAGATAGCTCGGCGGAAAACGGCGCGTGCAACTAGAATTGTTTATCAACAAGTGCAACCGACACTTTCCATTAAAGATTACCGGTCACGCGATTGACTCTTGGTTTCTTCATTTGCATTTATTATTTTGTTCAACGTTTCCCAGCTGGTGTGACCTTAGAAATCTCTTGGTGTTCCTCATAATATTCAAGAGCTCAATCCTAAATATTCTCCAAAAATTCGCATATATTTACAGGTTTGTCAGTAGAATCAAACTCAGGACTCATAAAACCGAATATCTGCGATATGGCGATATTAGAAACTTCAGCACATTAAGTAGTGCAAATTGCAAGAAATTTGCATTACATCTTTAAATAAAAATGAAAATTAAATATGAAAAGGAGATGTAAAATTATATTTGCCCTTTTTAGAAATCCTTCAAAGAATGACATCGATGAATGATGATATGTTGGCCTATAAAGCGCTTTACCAGCAATCGGTCATCATAACTGGATAGGAATATTTAACAATTAATTAAAGAGAAATAAATTCATGTTATAGACTGTAATGATGAAGTTATCTTCCTTGAAAAATTAGTTCAAATTTAAGTCGATTTTTTTAAATAAATCCTTTAAAATATTTTCCCGATAATTTCATTGACCCTCATTTAAAAAAGCATTAATGAGTACGTATCACTGCATATATTTATGTATGCAAGCTAAAAATTTAAGGATTTCGGCTAACATCTTTTCATCTACACTTTTCGTATTTTCATTTTTTAAGGTAGAATCGTTTACTATATTATTTCATCGATGAGAATAATTTTTATAAAAGCTTCAGAATGAAATAATTCACACCATTATCACTTATGAACATGGTCATCTCGTAGAGAGCTAACCAGAGGGCCACGTTAAAACAAGTAACTCACGGAAGGGTTTCTACCCCTTCTAGAAACATGGGCGGAGATCCTGGTTGTAAATTAAGAGAGATGGATAGTGGGTATTTTGAAGAGGCGCTAGATTACGTGACTCTCAATAAAGCGGGGTGTATTTCGTCCGCCGCGGGGGACTAACCACGGCCAAAGATATCATAATTGCGGACAGAAAAAAATAGAGAGGTCGGCGAGGGTTAAAAAGGCTTTCGGAACAAGGTGTTTGAAAAAGAACTGTCTTCCCAGACTTACCCCTTCAGTCCTAAGGTATGCGACTTGTGGGAGAGGAAAAGGGTATTTGAGGGCGTCTGTTAAAGGACGAGTTTCCGTGCGACCACCTGTTGTCCTCGGAAAGGTTCGAAATCTCGGGGGTTGAGAAAGTGAGCGTAAAGGAGTTTACTCGCTGCTTGAGACGGCCAAGATGATTTTCCGAAGAGTAGTTCTTTCGAGACATAGTAGTCTGTCTGTCCATTCATCCTTCTGTGACGTAGGTTACGCTCTCTGAACAAGTTCCGTGAAGCTATGTACGGCCAAGAACCAACGAAACTATTGTTAAGCAAAGCAGAAGAAGTTCGTTGGAGACCTCAGGATTTCGAATCATAATTCTCTAAAATGTCGCAAATTAAAGGGAATGGAACAACATCGCTTCATGAATAATTACAGTAGTATATAGGTACCAAAAAAAGGATTTGTAACGAAAGGGAAAGGAAAAAATTCTAATTATTATTTAAAATTGTAAGTATCAAAATTATAATAAACTAGTTTGTTTTCAGAGTGATTAAAATACACCATAAAATTTTAATTTTACATAATTTGATTTTCTTTTTGAGGTTATTAATATCTAATTTTCTCTTCACTAAATCTATTCCATCCGTTCTTAAAAATAAGCTTGTAAAGGAACAAAAATACAAAATATTTTTCAGCGATTAAAGTAATTTTCCTAAAGATTTTGCCTAATAATGACGTATCTTTGGCTAGTCGAAGAAAAAGATCGTGGTCCGGTTATAAAGTTGTATTTTTCTTTCTCTACATTATGAAAACCTACCACTAACAATAAGCCTCTCCTGAAGCAATTGATACTAAATTTAAAGTTAATCAATTATAATCAGCAATTCTTTTCAGTTTAGTGTCTTTCGAATTCAACCTGCATCAATTTACTACCGGCGAATACCGATTTTGAATAAACTTTTTAATAAATATATAGCGATTTCATATATCAATATAAATAAATAACAATGTGCAACATACTGTACCATGTCAACAGTGCATTGCAGCGTTAAACGAAAGATGAATTAAATAAATATATAGAAAAAGCGAAAAGATTCCTTTGAGAAGTGATACTGGGAATAATCCGCGGCTTCCTTTCTCCATTCGAAGAATTAGCCCGACGTTCACCGGCATATTTGGCGATCGGAGAATTTTGAGAACTTCTTATTGAAAAGATATCTAAGTCTTAAATGCGACAGCTTAGAAATGTTGTATTTAATTTTTCGACAGTTTTACAAATATAGAAACTTATTCTACGAATTGTAATATTTTACTCATGAGACTCGTATACATCTTATCGTTAGTTCATCAGTATTACCTAGCTAAATAGTCAATCTCTAGCGTCGTTTTAGGCTACTTGTTACGGAAATACCCATCATCTAAGAAGATAAGAGGCAAATATCATATCCGCCCATTCCATCATGGCAAAAAAATAGAAAGAAAAAGCAATCATGAATATGTTAAAATAGTGGATAAACACCATCCCCACGCATGATCGTTGTGGCTTGTAAACCTAAGTGGTTAATGGAACGCCGTGTGCGTCGAAAAGCCCTATCCTGGAATAGGCCACGGTTTTTATTCCTTTTATTTCCAAAAGATGAGGCTTGTGCGTGATGTAGTTGGTTAGAGGTGAGAACATGGAGTGGACTTAGGGATGAGGGAGGAAGAGAGGGAGAAACCGAACGTTGAGGAGATGCGACAGCCTGAGAGGGAAGATATAGGATGTGAAGAATCCTCTACAAGAGGAAGAGGTTGTTGCTTTTGTGTTTTCATCAAGCGATGGCTTCGTTTGTTTAAGAGAAATTCCCTCAGTTTATTCTCTTAGAACTTGCCTCTTCATACCAGTTGAGAGCACATTGCCATTTTAGTTCCCTTAACATAGCGAAATTAATCATCGGGTGCTTTAAAATCTGAGTACTAAGTAATTGTTATGGTTGTTGCTTTCCCTAAGAACAGGATCAGAAGAAACATTTTATCTTATAAATTAACTATTTAAGTAATTAATTCCAGTGAGTCAATGATGGGGAGAGGTTGCAGGGATAATAAGAAAAGAGATTACGTTTTATAAAGTGGATTTCAGTGACAAGAAAAGATCTTACGTAAGTCCTGCTTGTATTATAACGCGAAAATACTCATGTTATATTTTGTTTGAATTATTTTAAAAAGAAGAAAAAGAAAGAATAAAAGGAAGAAAAAAAAGATTTAAAAAAATATCGACAAAGAGTAAAATATTGTACGCGGGTAACCGGGAGTTCACTGTAATTATCTACACTCCAATAATTCTGACTTTAAATGTAAGCATCTCTTATAAAGACTAATTCATTACTAACGTGAAACTAGTATTGATGGGACTCATAACTCAATTAATTACGCAATGAGAATATTTAAGCACTTATTCCTACTGCCTAGCCCTAAAACAATAAAGTAGCTTATATGTAGCTTATCAACAAACACAGGTTTTATTAATATTAATCGGGTTCCCGAGAAATAATCTTAACATTCGAAAAAACTTATAAACCAGAAGCTTCTTCCGTGTATGTGTAAGCCCATTTCTTGAAATAATCTGGAAGAGATTACTGGTTCTCCTGACAGTATGGGTTCAACCACGCATGAATACAAAGAGACCGCCGTGATGTCGTCGGATACAAAAAATTAGTTTGGAAATGTTAAAGAACAGAATTTGTTGTAGGTTTGTAAGAGGGTCACGTTTAAAAAATCGCAGGAAATGCACCTGACGTTCTGTCTTTCTAATATTTCAAATACTGTCGATGAGAAGGTAGAAGGGACAACATTCTCATGCATATCTAAATTTAATCATCGACTCCGTAGAAGGATGAATATATGACTGATTATTATAAATATTACCATTTTTTTAAATACAGTTTCATTATGCAGTCAATATTAACGGCACAGTAGTACCGCAGCGTTTCGTACAAGTACTTCATCTTACAAAACTCGAAAGATATTTAGCAGACTTCATGAAAACCCCATGCACCTGGACCTCAAGCACTTCAAGAGCGGTGTTCAGTGATTTATTCTCGGCATTTTCTACAATAAGCTCAACACTTATCCCATAACAGTCCGTCCCAGAAAGATCGCAAGTTCGAACCCTTCCTGACAGACCTGAATGGATCGCAGAACAGCTCTAATTGACTTCGACCGTCAACAAGTTTTCCAAACAAGATTCAAATCCGCCAAAATCAACAAATTAAAAGGTCCGTGAGAAGCTTTGGTTTCGACTCTCACCACGTATGTTCTACCAAACGAAGGTTCTCCGGGAAGGGGAGTGTCACTCAACGCTGGACAAGATGGGTTCCTTGGGCAAACCCAAGAAATAGGGAAGGGGAAGGTTTCCCTTAAGGATTACGCTCCTTTGGAGTGAGTGCTGACACACGAAACTAGGTGAGGAAGATTATGGTTAGGGACTGTGTCTCCCACGGGGAGAATTCTTTCCGAACAAATGAAGGGGAGGAATGCGGAGTCCCACAGTCGTTTGTCTTCAAAGAAGGCGACCCAGACCCGTGCCTTGCGGAACATCTGAGAGCCCTGGGAAAGCGGCTGTGTTTTGCACAACTGTACAGTTTTACTCCGTCGGGCGACAAATTGAAGCGGATACCTGGTATTTCTTCAGCTTTGAAACAAATTGTGCCTGGGCTCCCGGAAGAAAACAGAAAGGAGTACTTTTCTTGGAGAGGAATTATTTGCCATCAGTTGACATTGACCTCCTCATTCTGCGCATACGAGTGCTTGAAAATTGAGTTCGTAATTTTCTCAAGAGTTCCGTCAGTGATTTTCCAATTGCATGAAAAGGATGTTTTCTCAACTTCCACCTTATCGGGATAAATAGTACGCGTCATGAAACATCAAAACAAAGAAAGAGTATTTAGTATTATTCTTCAAACGCTTCTAAGGTCATTTTATATAGGCTCCCACCGGGAATTGAACCTTGGACCGCTTTGACTTTGGTGATTACGAAACTCACTATAATCACTAAGAAACAATATAATACTCACGAAATATTCCAAAAATGATTGACGAAAACGCAAAGTAATTAAATTCTACTAATAGAAATCTCTTCCGGCAGTTTTTTTTACTGAATTCCCAAGTTGGATCCATAAAATTTCTCGAAAATTTCCTCTATAGATTGTGACGGGTATCAATAGACTTATCAACCGCCTCTCATTCGCTGCTAAGTTTGGGCTAATGAACTCGGTCAAAGCCCTTTCCGAAATCAGTAGAAAAAAGCAAATCGACTCTATCGAATTCAATTCTTCACTCTATTAATAACGTTACCACACAAGTATATTATCACTTCGAATGGAAATTTTTTATTCAGTGAAAATTGAAATGATTCTATTGATTCTATTATAATTTTAACATGGGCACTATACACGAAGATTATGACATTACCCTATTTAAAATTCAGTAAACTTGCATTATGTATAGCACAAGGATATTTAAACCGGTAAAAAACTATATTCATTTGATTTTCTTTGGTCTACTGGAAGATTAACTGCATTAACAAAAAATCAATTTATTCTCTGACGAGACTTTCGAAATTAATACTCATTGTTTTATGAAATAGTTCCATTCAGTTATGTTTCCAAAAACTCGAAACTAATCAGTTTCCATAATGTTCTGCAGATCAATTAATTTAATTTACCACCGCTCGATTTATCAAACATTGATTTTCGGGTGTCGTAATTCAGTAAGTTTGATATTTCAAATTATAAGTTCGAATGAAGATGTAGTGACCGCTAAATGTTTTATTCTAATACATAATTAACACGCGTTAACAAAGTATGAAAAAGAATTGTCCGCAAGATAACAGGATCTTGGATTTAGTTTACTTAAATCAAATAAGGAAGAGCGCATCCTTCGTCAATTATCGAAAGAAATAGCTTCTGCGGACATTTAGTTTATTCATCTTATTGTATAATCTTTACTATTGAATCCTTCTTTTGAAAACGGTCATCTTTATTTATAGAAGGAATATCAAAAGCTCCGAGTTCCGAAGAGCTAATCAGTAACTCAAATATCCTGGCTGACCATTTTTCTTTATTTGAGAACGGCCGTCCGTTTTTTGTTAAATATTTGACCCAAGGCACTATGACCTCTCGCTATGAAAGGAACAGCTGCGTAAATTAAGGAGCCGAGAGATGTTAAGGATCAGTGACTGTGACTTGATACTGCCGTCGACGCTTAATGATGCTTGTGCATCGCTCAGATCCTTCATTACGCGTATGAACAACAGCTCGCTGCAGCGCTTATGAGTTAGTATCTCAGTATAAAGAAGGGGTTTTTGACCTTTATGGAACTGCTGTTTAACAATGATGAGAATCACAGTCAGAGGAGTCTTGGGGAAACTTTCACTTGATTACTTAAGGAAAATGACATTGATAGAAATATAAACTGCAAAATATGTTTTTACATCCTAGTGAAGCTTAGTCAGAGTGAAGGTTTACTTAGAATTGACTTTGTAGCATATAAATAAAGTAATGAAGCAGTGAAATTTAATTTAATTTGATTACTTCGAGAATTGGCGTTGACTATAATGGCTGAGTTACCGACTTGATTTGATTATGATATATTATATTACATTATGATTTGGTTCTCAACTCTAATAAAAATCTATATAAATATATACTTGTTAATATGCAGCTAAATAAGAGTTTCAAGACAATATTTATTTACTTTTTGATGTGAAATATATTTCGCTACCCAAGACCTACGAGTATCACGTTTCTCAAACGCCAAAGATTTTTCAGGCGACGCGTTAGATGTTAAATCTGCTCTAACTACTAGATGAAAGAAAAATATATGTACAGAAATCTTTTACAATCAGAATTTCAACCACCCCAACGATTTAACCCTTTATATGAATCGATTCTTAGCATATAATATGAAAATAATACCAAGATAATAAGCAAGTATTTTATTTTCTTGGAAGTTTCTTCATTTTGAATTTGAGACTTTTAGAATAACTCACGGACATTAACTTAGTGTGTCGCCAAATATTAAGTAAATACGTACGCGTGGAATTCTAAAGACCGGGAAGCACTGGATTATCTAACAGAAGTCATTTTCGGTTCCCATTAACATACGACCGTGATGAGAGATAAAACGTGAATACCGTTGCCCTAAAGGAATACAGTTTCCCTAAAAGAAGCTGGCATTCGGTCCCATCATCACGGATGGACAAAAGAACCTCAATTCCGGCATCTACCGTAAATGGTGCTGAAAATATTGCTACGACTAAACTTTCGGAATAGGCGGGTGTATAATTTCGAGAGGGACGACAAGAAAAACGCCTTATGAGGCTAAAGGGCCTGAGACGGTAGGCGAAAACAAAGGGAACTGATTTGACGGAAAAGGAAAGATAAGGCCGCTTCAGATGGTCCAAAAAATGGTAGGGGTCCGAAGACATTTTGAAGAAGGGAAAGAATTTGGAAATAGCGTGTCATTATGTTACGGAGAACGACTGTTAAGCATCTCTCCTGCTTTGGGATATGTGAAAGTACGGTAAGAAAATTATCTGGATACTTAGTTACGTAGGGAGATGAAACATATGATGATCTTACGAAAGCTTAGCAATGAAAGTAGGCACGAATAATTCTATTTAATGGGAATTATATTTATCGCGACAGTAAAGCGTATAGTTACCAACTCTTCATTCACAAGTAGGGATGTAACAAGTATATGAGAAACACTTCGAAGCAGATTTCTTCTCATTTGTGGGAGTCTTAAAATTAATTTTAAATCATAAGAAAAACCTTCCTTTTAAAACTATATTTCTCTTATAATCTTCCAGAAAATTGGAAATTTTGAAGTCCTAATCTCCTACAATTTTTTAGATATCCGTTCTCAGAATAATTAATTGGATGGAAAGATGACGAAATGCAATACAGTATGCTTAATTCTCTTTCAGTCGCTAAGCAGAAAATCATTATGATTAAAGAAATATAGAATAGGAATTACCTAAATCGATTGAGAGGATAAAAACTAATGAAAAATTTCAAATGAAATATTTCATTAGTTCATGAAATTTTGAACAGAATTTTGGACCAAAATTTTTAGTACCTTCGATGTGAATCAATGAATTAATTTATTAAGGAAGACTTGATGTATTACCTATAATGCACATTTCAAACTTTAGAAAAATGAAAATTAAACTCGTAACGGCTAATTGAATGACGATGATATCTACAGGATGTCTAGGGTATTATTTTTATTTCCTGTCGAAAAGTATAAACTTTCCTGCGACGTTAGATTATTATTCTGCATACACTTTCTAGAAAAATTTACGAAGTCTAAGTACTCCATTAATATAGAAAAATAATCATACCAGTGCATGATGACAAAAACGCCGTGACTAAATTAATAGTGAGACAATCTCGAAGAGAAAAAGATTTCATAGCCCGAGATAGGAACTTATGATGATGAGATGCATGCAATAAATTTATAAGAAGAAAGCGTATTACATAACAAACAAGCAATCGCATAATTCATCTCAGACCAACACATCGTAAATGACATGGAGAGTCGTAATAAAAACAATCGACTGCGAATAATAATGAAACAGTATGCATCATCCTCCTTCATCTGACGCAATTTGAGAAACTAATCCTTCAATTAGTATCGATTGTCTCTCCCAAGAAAAAGCGAAAGGTTCGAGTGATCCAAGATCTTAATCTGTCTTCCTGGAACAACCAGTCGATTAGCTTTAATTACTCGCAAAGCAACCACCTCTAAAGGAGCCATAAAAAATTGGAAGCTGATGAGCAAAATCCGAAGAAAATAATGTAAATGTTCCTTCATCATCGATTCCTAGAATTCTGTAATCAGCTCTTCCTCTGTCGGCATTTAGAAGGAGACTTTTAATGACTGAGATGACCTCGTTATACATTTAAGACGCTTCTCTTCCTGTCATTACTCAGTCGATTTTCTCGTAAAAAGCTCTAACGCGCAGTTTCTTATCGCCTTTTTGGAAGGAGTTCATCGAGAGCGCATTATCATCCAGCGCCCGAGCTATCTCTCTTGTTAGTGCGCCTAGATACACTTGCCGATGTAAAAATAGAATAGCTAGAAAGGGCATTATTCTACACGTGTAGGCGTCGAGATGCGTTCACGTGGGTGAATGAAGATGCTAGCGCTAGAAAACTCAAATAAAATTCCTCCTTTCTCTTGACGTTTGAACTTTGTTACCCACCTTACTGAATTGTATTTTAGGTCAATATATCGAGACGGAGTTTATTACATTTTCTCGTGATTGCATCCATGTCAGTAACTTTCATTGAGAGTAGTAGGGAATCTTTGCTATCGCGATGATAAAAATACGGGTTATAAATTATACAACTTTGTAATTTTCCACGAATTTTTATCATCGCGATAGCAAAGATTCCCTTCTACGCTCAAAGAAAGTCCATGGAAAATAACAACGTTCCGATCCAAAAATCCGTGGAAAATTAAAAAGTTGTATAATTTATTATGGCTTTCCACAAAGTTACGCCAGAACATATTGATTTCAAAATACGGGTTAATCGCTTTTTAATTATTGCACTAAATATTGAAGTCTACCATGCAACGTTCATCCATTACCATTGTAAAGGGTTAAAAGTAGGGTTAACATATTCTGATTAGAAACGTAGACTTATTGAAGTTGAAGGAGAGGTACACTGGGAAAAAATTGGGAGATTGATTTGGAAAAATTACCTTAAAAATTATTTTTGCTAATTTTGTTAGTTCGTTAGACTCCTTTAGTGATTTTGTGTGCAGAGTCACAGAGAATTATATCATGTGATTTACTCTTCTAATTGATTTTCTTTATTATCTCTGAATTTATGAATATCCTAAATGACCCTATAAAGCATATACCGAGAATGGCGCGTGTATCCCTACTTTTATCTACATAGCTATGGGTGATAATGCCGAATCATTGATTTATCTGAGGAAGAGTTCCTTATATATTTCAAATATGGAAGCGGAAGTGGATTTTTTGAAACTGTCGCCCTTTATATCTCTCCCATATCTGGACCAGAGTTCATTCAACCGTCCAAGAGATGGGAGTCCAACCGCTGACGGTCTCATTTAATTTCTCGTTGAAGGGGTGGGGGTTTCACATTTAAGTTGGCACTCTTTGAAGATCGAGAGTTCTTTTCCAAGAAGCCTCCAGCGGAAGTTCCACCGTTACGATAATTTGTCGAGTGATGCCAAGTAATAGATTGGACAATTAGCAAAAATTAATTTCGAAAATGATGATGGACAACACTTTTACCGAAGGAATGTCGTGAAAAAATTTACCATAGTAAGGATAACCAATAAATTCATCGATTTTTTTCTGCGCCTTTCAAAGTATACTTCCCAAAACGTTGTGGGTTTTTTGGAAAATGGATAAAGCATAGTCCACGGCATCTTGAGTCTCTTTGTGTTTCAGTATATTTTTACCCAGTTCGTAATAAATACCGCACACTTTTTTGCATCTTTACAAAAACAGCGTACATATACTATAAGTTATTCTGCAATTCAACCATTGACATCAATTTAATTTCTCATTTTATTTTCATTATATTTATGTAATTCCATTTTAATAATTGGCATTTTTATCCGATACTCAATTACTTTGACACTACTTATATTACATAATTATTTTAGTCTCATATTCTGATTGGTTCACTACAGGAAACATCCATTAGCAATCAGATGGCATCATGCCACGTTTTAATCAATTCTGCTCGGCCATTGCTTTCAAGTAATCAAATCTTTCATTTGCTCTCCATATACGATATTCCATTTGTGTTTTCCTGCTCGTTAGAAGACAAAGAGAATTGAAATCAACCCACAATAAGGGAATATAATAGTCTGTCTCTAGCTTAAGTATTCATTTGGAAATATTTTGCAATTAAACTCAGTAATAGTTATATGTAAGAACAGACACATCATGACCATTATCCTACTATTCTTACATTTTTCTTTGATTCTGGGTACAGTAATAATAATAAAACGAATCTTATCAGGGCGACATCGAGAGTAAAAAGTCTCTTCTTATATCGAATCCTTAGTTTTTAAATGTAAGGAGGTTCGAGCAATCAAGGCGTTCTATTTTACAGCAGCAGTTTCATTCTTTCATCATCGATTATCAATGAACGTCCATTCGATAAGTAAATAGCCTTTGCTGGACCTCATCTAGAAGCAATTTCTCCCTTGCGCCTTATACCCTCATCCAGTCAACTCTTTGAAGTGCATCTGATTGCGGCGGTGTCTTGCATGTCCATTAAGATTCCTCAGAAGATAACTCCCCGAGGATAAGCAGATCCATTTCCTCACATGAGATAGATTTCCGCTTTTTCCACCATTTCCATTATCAAATGAGCGACGCCACTTCCGCCTGATTCCTTTCATTAGTCGTTTTCAACATTGAAAAGCCAACGGCGATCAAAGCAGAAAAACCGCATGCGGAATCATTATACAACTCGCGGTAAAGAATGACTGTAAGAATTACTCCGCAGCGTATTATTACTTAACGTTTTAGCGAGGAAAAAAGCCGAAGAATTTCTCAGTCGATCTCACCGGTTGCAAGAGTACGATGAAATTAACTTTTCTGAAGTTCGCTAACTAACTTTCCATCGGAAAAATATATATCAATTTGCTGTCAGCTGTCGCTTTGATGAAAACTAATGGTATGGTAACAGAATATAATGGAATGCTAAAATTAATAACTACATTGGACGAAACCAATTTTTTCTAACCACGAGTAAAAAGTCTTGGTACTTTTCTGAATTAGAATACTTTTTATACAGTTCAATTTTCCCTTACAGTTATTCGCCTGCTGTCTTGATTTACGCTCGAGACAATAAAAAACTTTTAAAAATTGGATCTATCTCTTCTGCATGAATAAATTTGCGGTGTTAATAAAAACTCAATTCGTCACAAATCAATCACGTATAAATTGCGATTACTATGCGATAATAACGCTTAAATACCAGCTTAAGTGCAAGGAATTTAGAAAAGTTCTGATAAAAAAGCAAGAGAAAGAGTTTAATAGAAAATAGCAACTAATTCAGCTATATTTTTTCAGGAAGAGGTGAGTTCATTCAGTATAAAATTAGGAGTAAAACTTTCACAAAAATACTATTGTGCGTGAGAGAATTATATCGAACATGATAATCTCAGAATAATTACATGTATTACCATTAATTTATATACTTCGTCCAACGTTTGAAGAGACCACGTAAATTTTATGGCTCCATGTATTGCTTACAGGGTATTGGCGCGAGCTGTAGCGACTTTTGCATAGAGAAAGAAAGTTGGCGATAATTGATTTAAAAGACATTCAGCATTGAGTGAAATTGATTTTTGATAGAAGAGTAGGAATAGCGTGCGTTATTCTCTCGTAAGGAATACAAGGTGGCATAATATTTATATGATTTCTTCATGACGTTTGACGAAGTTTAGCATAAACGCCAGATAAATTACTTTCAGCATTGGAATCGCTGATGGCATATTGATGATATTTTAACAACGCGAGCGACTGAATGAGTGAGCAAGTCATTCGAAAAGAATAACCCAACAGAAAATGCGTCTCGATATTCAGATAGGAGCAGTTTCATACGAGAACCCCTTGCCTCATTCTTTTTTCGCTCCATTGATATAACTGCGTTAAGAGTCGGTAAGTGGCTTCTCTTTGCATCGGCTGTGTTTATCGCTTTGAAGGACGTTTCCATAGCGACTGACGTGAGCACCGGAAGCAGAGTCTGAATCACAGCCCATCTTTTAACCACTTTAAAGGTCCAATCAAACAGCTATACTCCGGCAATCGCTCACGCTCTATTGATTCAGCTCGTTGTTATTGAAGGGAAAAAATGAAACCCGTTATTTATCAACCGCAGCGCGTGTTTTTAAGTGAGGTTGAACGGAAATTGTTTGGGGTTCTCTACGGACATAAAGTATTCGCGGTACGTGTAATACCCAATGTATGCAACGGTATTGCGGTGTAGTCGTACGGTAAAAACGTTCGAAATATTATTTTCTATCCCAGGGTGGTCGTACTTAGCGTCAGTCCCTGAAATTATCTTATCCGTTTTCTATTAAACAATGAATAAGCTGCAGCGAGCGCAACAAAGTCCATAAACCTCTTTGCTAAATGAATGTTTACGTAAGTGTAAAAAAATCTATGCAAGTATCAAGAACAAGTATAAGAGTAAATCTTACGCTGTTTTTGAAAATTTCGATAATTTAATAATAAAATTAATAGCTTTCATTCATAATTTAGTTGTTGATTAAATTAATAACAACACATACCTAACTAGATTAATCGAAAATTTACCTCAAACCCGAGAATTCATACTGAAAAATACTAAAAATCTTATGAAGTTTTGTAAACTGGAGATATATCCTGAAGAGACGCTTAAATTAAATTCTTAAAAGTTACCTTATATAAGAATGGAATAGAATATTTCTAGACTTATAGTTTTCCAATGATAAACCCAACACATATTAGCTGATTCCAATTACGAGTACGACGAAATTCTAAATAACTGAGATAAAAGCTTATTTTGAGGGAAAATACTATTTAAATTCTCATTCTGAGAGAACTCAATCCGTCCACATCCATCGTGATATACAAAACTTTCTCTGTATCATTCTCCATGAAAATTTTTTCATCGTTCGGATAGGAGGCAATTCGTTGAATCTCCAACTGTCATAAGAAATCATATTTATTTCGCATGTATGAGCTACTTGCTACCACGTGATCTGTTCTGCTTGTTTATGCTCCCTATGCGTCCTCATTTCTGAATGTATTTGCAGTGGTGAGTCACGGAATTCCCTGAAATTGCGCCAGTCCTTTCTCAGCTCCCTAACACCCCCTCCTCTCTCAATCCATGATGCATGCAAAATGCATCGAACACATGCTCAGCTGTGTATGATCACTCGTGAAACAAATTGTATCAGTCACTATATACCCTTTCTTACGTAATAATTATGGCGTTATAACTTCATGGTTCTATATTTTTCGCTTTTGGTAAATGAAAATTGTCGAACTGTTCATTAAACGGCATGGAAATTAATACTTTCACATAAAATAATTTAATTTACACAACTCTTATTTAACATTATGAATCAAAGAGAAGTTAAGTGATAATCGGATAAAAATAGAAGAAACAGATGGAAAATATGGTATTAGCATGACTGTCGAAATGTCTTCCATAAAGGGCTCCCAGATAGCCAAAGGGGCTGCACGCTCGCCCTTGATAGAAGCGGTCACGGCTTCGATTCCCGATAGCAACCCA
Source organism: Pachydiplax longipennis (assembly GCA_036926295.1). Lineage (NCBI taxonomy): Eukaryota > Metazoa > Arthropoda > Insecta > Odonata > Libellulidae > Pachydiplax > Pachydiplax longipennis. The sequence goes on along the minus strand of JAVFKF010000017.1, from coordinate 7,282,081 downwards.
TATATGCGGAAAGACCGCAGCTGTAGAAGCACCCTCAAAAATAACGCTAATACCACGACTGTATTCCAAAATAAATGTTCGTGTAAATAGCCTTCTGCTAAGACAAGTTATTCTGATATTTATATAATATACTAAAAAAATTTCAACGTCAATTTTAAAAAAGAATTTTATTTCCTCTGTAAGATCTGAAATGATTGATTCAATCACACATGAATTCACCTGATGGAGCGCTATTTTAATCGGAAGAAAGTTATTTCTTTTAAACAAACAAATAAATTACCTACGGTGGGGTTCGGGGGATGTATCATAAATGTTGAAACCAGTTGTGTGATATTTAATCGTGAATTTGCTGTAAACTTGTAGTATAAGCATCTAAAAACGGTTTAGTTCGTCCCGTGAAGTTGTGGTTGAAGAATCCACTAGAAAATGCACATAGCATCTCGAATCTCCTTACATGCCCAATAAACTTGTACTAAACGAATTTCTCGTTTACTTAATTTAATGCCTTTGTTTTGTAAAAAATTTCCGCGTAGCAAGTAGAGATGCGTAATTTATTCTCAAGTTTTTGAAAAGGAAGGTTCGTTTAAAATTCAACACGGTACGGAGAAGACCTAACGTATGGAGCATCGAAAACGAGCTTAACGAAGGCATGAGTTAGGTGAGTGGCTTCGAGGTATCCTTTCTTACTTCTCACCCGGCCTCATTAGCTGACCTTAATCCGAGAGATTATACGCCGCACAACTTGGGCAACTAACCTCAGGGGTCAGTGTATTTATCCGCTTCGATCCAGCGTTGCCATCGGACATCCACCGTTTTTCGTTAATCAATTTACTTGCTGTTTCATTCGTTACCTCAGAATGTTATAAGGCGCATTCGCTATTCGTTGATTTAAATAACGCATACACTTGGAATGTCCGAGTATTTCACTGATTTGCTACCATCTGGCAAAATAGCTCAATCATTAACGATTGTTTCAAAATAATTATCCACAGAGATGTGAATCTAGCGACTTCCAATGTTAAAATTACGCATTCATTAATTTTGTTTAATAAAAACGGTCATGTACATGTATATGATATTATCTAAGGTAATGTAGTTGGTTTTCAAAGTCGAAAGATTAATGTACGACGCAGCGAATAACGCACTTTACTTCTTTATTCTCCTGAATTAACGTAAGAATTGCTGTATTTTTAATCATGATAAATATTTTTCTGGGAATTATTCAATTAGAACAGGAATTTTGGACAATCGTTGCGTTAAATTTAGAAATTATCCATCACATTATTAATTAAAGCATTAATTACATAATAACTCACCAGGAATATAATAATTAATAGAATAAATATTATAATGAACTGTCAAACGTAATTATGATGAGATAAAATGCTGACACCGTATGCGTTTTGAAGAAAATTAGGATCAAAAGTCTTCTATAATAATATTAATAATAGTATTGCAGTTTGCGAATGATGAAAAAACAATTCAATTTAAGTATCGTGTTTATAAGGTTTTACAAAATTCCATAGAAATTCTGTCGGTAAACTGAACTTAAAATGTTGGAATTATTAAAAGGAAGTGATATGTAAAAATATAATTAACTCTATATACTCTTCTGTAGAAACTTCTGGTTACCAAACTTCTACCTAGGTCAACATTTAGAATCAACTACATATAGGTCTGCCGGAAGAGTACGCTCGAGTAAATTTTATTACACCTTCCAGCAGGTGAAATATATCTTGGACCAGGCTTACAAGTAGCTCTCAGGGAAGATTAAAAGTCTTTAAATCGTTACAACTGTGCGTGTACTATTCGACCGACTTTCGCTGTTTATTCAGATCAGTTTCTCTCGATTCTTTTACACGCGCATCCTTGCATGAACTTGTGGGCCTTTTCTTCTCCCAGTAACATCTTACGGAGATGTTTTTGCTTCTCTCATTCTTGAACGAGTTCCAATTCGCCTTTGATTCTCCACGCAACTCCTTATGCAACGCCCGTGCGAAACATCTCACCGCGACATATTCGAGTGGGAGTCTTCTGCTTCTGCTATTAAATTATGTCATCCGTTTCCTTCGGAATCGACACGTGAACGCGGGTTTTCAACGCGTGTCCTGTACACGAGACTTGATTTTCATCACAAGTTCGTTGTATGAGTGCTAGATTTAAGCGTATTTTTTTTAGACGAATAGTTTGTAACTGCTGATTCTGATTGATGCATAGTCTTTTTAAGGGCTAAAGTGTAGTAAGTTAGCTACTGTGAACAAAAAATTTCTCGAGTGCTTGTGTCACGCAACGTAATAAAAAGCAGGTGCAAAGAAGTGAAACGATATTTCATAGAGTAGATCTGCAGTCAATTGAATCAGAATGAGATGGTTAAGTACAACTGGACTCTGAGTCTAATGCTCTCGACCGATAGCTATTTACAAATGACATGACAAAAAATGACAAAAAAAGTATAGCAATGAACTTATAAACATATGAATAAGTTTAGCAATGCTTTAGATATGCTTTACTTAAAGTCATATATCAATAGTTCATTCACTAAGGACCTATCGATGAGAACCTGATATCTACCACGAATCAAATTCAGAAATGAAAATATATTTTGGTTAGAATACAAATATCCATGTTTGAATAATCGTAGATTAAATCAAATAATTCTCTTTAAGTGAACATTGCATGTATTATCATAAAACAGAGAGTTCTGAACAGAAAAAGAACCAGACACTGCAGAAACGGAGGAAATATGAGGTAGACGCACTATAAGGAACTTTTCTATCCTATCAATCAGAAAAATTCTAGAAACAAACTCAGTTTTCTAATTAAATACTCCTATATCTCTTCCCCTATAGCTTTGGTGCAAGAACATACTTTATAAAGATGACGAAAAAATTTTAATATCATAAACTCTTATATAAAATACAAAGGAGAGAATTCATTGAACCCTTCGTCGTCCCCGCGTAGACTGAGTGTTCTTTTGCACGAATTCAGACGCCGAGGAAAAGGAACGATGCGTAATTAAATCACAGCTAACTGCCACAAAAAATGTCCTTTTAGATGGGGCAATGAAAAAATACATGGCAAAGATAAATTGTCCGGAAACTTGCATTATCGCGCGACCACCCTAGTTGAGCCGATGGTTAGCGTAACTGATTGTGAATGCAGGATTAGAGGGTTAAAAGTCCATCGTCGGGAAAGGAAAGAAATGGAAAGGGACTTACTTAATTAGAATTCCTTAAGTTTAATTAAAGAAGAGAATACTGATTACCCTTATTAAGAAACGATTTTCTCTTCACCACCACCTCCACCACCATCATGCTCCATTTTGGCATTAATTAATTCTGTCATCGAAGTTGTTTCCATTTCTTCGTTTTGACCGCAAAAATCCGTACTTATCTGCAGTCACGTTTACCTCATCTCCTTCAAAGATTTTAATTACTCCAGGTTTTTCCTAATAGTCTACATATTCAAAAGAATTCGTTTTTTATTGTGGGAAATGTACAGGCATTGAAGATTTTCCGCGAATTCAGAAAAATAAAAGTACAATGAAATGTAAATGAGGAAAACATCCCAGTATAAGTTCATAGGTTTCTTTGAACAACAGGTCACTTTCAGTATTCCGCACGTTACCCACACTTCATTAAGTAGCCATTTCCTTTCTTAGTCCTCTGCAATGCAAAGACAAAGGACAGTCGACTCCCTTCTTTTTGTATATTCTACTTATTGAGCTTCTCTTCGCGTATCCACATTAGCATAGATTCGCCATTTCATTGCCATTGTTTTCAACGGAAAACGGGAGGTTTTAGACGCCGTCTTCGTACCTAATCGCGGTATAATTCTATACTTGATCGATAATAATAATGCCTTCTTTTGATAAAATATTTGATTAGTTACCAATAGGAAACGAAAATTAGTAGCATTTTGTCCGACGAACTGCAACGGTGCGCACTTCGAAATTATATGTATCGAGTCTCATAGGAGAATTGACGCAAGAAATACTGCATGACTGTTGCAATAAATTAATCATTCACCTCCTCCGTAATTTAAAAACGTGGGATTACCGGATACGAGGGGGTTTTGTCTGGAAAGGATTATGCTGCGTAGGAAATCATGAAAAGTAAAACCTGTGCAAAACCGGTTCAAATAGTCCACGTATGCAGCATTGCCTAACCACTTATAATTATAGTCATTCCTCTAGTAATAAACTTGATGATAGATCCCATGAATTTATTAATGTAAATTCAAAGGGATGTAATAGACCTTAAATAGTTATCTGTGCTAACATTTAAGTTATACATTGTGACCGGCATCTGGTGAGTAAAGCCATGTCTAATTATCTCCATCTTGCATCATTAGAATCTGCGGTATAATCATTCACACGGCTTAAATGTTAAATATGTCACATCCAAGGGAAAGCGTCATTAAGGTTCTAGCGTGATGATGTTAGAAATCGTGATGCCTGATTACTCAAAACCGTTCCTTTCTACACGTAATGAATATTCCGTTCATTGGCTATTGTGCTCATCATAGTAACTGTGAATGAGATAACATACTATATTTAATCAATTTTTCAGTAGTTTCACAAATTTACTAGCATATTATCTTGGTAGAATTTACAGTATTGAATACCGAATACGGGAATTAAAGTACTCTAATTAAAGTGCAGCGATACGCATGATTTGATTCGAATGGAATTAATTATCGAGAGTGAAAATTTAATCAGAATCTGAAGTGGATTAGATTTAATCTTAATCAGTTCTTAGAGCTATATAATTACAGATAATTTGCTTTCCTTACTAAACTTAAATGAATATACTCATTACTGTCGTTTTTAATAGCTTCAGGGTTTATCCTGCTTTAAACTGATGCTTGATCGGAATCCATCCTCATAGCAGGAGGTATACAGATGGTTACTTAAGCTTTAGTAAGGGCCTGTTTCTTGAGAACTTTAGTGGATGGATAGAAATATAATTAACGAAGGATAATAAAAGTCTAGAAACTTATGCTCAACTTTCGAATCAATTTCTAATTGTAAACGGACCCTTGTCTTGAAATTAAGTCGAATGACCTGGCAGAATGTCCTGGTTTGAGATGTAGATCGTGAAATCAACCGTACATATGATTCTACCAGAGCAGTGATTCCTATTCCAGCCTTTCCTCGGTAATCTTACGTAATTTAAAATTGAATAAAATACAAAGAATGATAATTTAGTTATGTCATGACGTAATTAATCAAACCATTACAAAATCTCTAGAAAAATAAATTATAATGATTTATTAATTTTCTTCGGCAAGCCACTTACGAACAAAATTGCTATAAAATTAATGAAGTGCTCGTGGAATATGAAAGATGATAAGTTACTCTTGGATATTACCCGATACACCTAAATCAACGGACACCGGCTTCACGACGTTATAGTTGGATATTGCACTAGAAAGTAAAAGAGTGATTTGAACGAGAAATTCTCTAAATAAGAAATAAAATATGAGGCACAAACACCGATACCGTTTCTTTCTTATGATACAGGAAAATATTAACGGGATCAACCAATTCATCAAAATAAAACACACCAAATATCCCTTCATAATTCTTCTCCACATGTAAGACTCAGTGGAAGGGCAACTTTTATGCGGAATATAAATGAAGAGAGACGCCTGAAGGTGTCTCCCGCACACAACGCTGATTGAAAACACCTTCGGCATTTACACCTCATCCAACGAGGCAATTCCCAAAGGAATGCGTAATTTTCGCCGTGCTTCGCTTGCGAAACGATTTCAGAGAATCGAAAAAACCCACCACCGCTAAGTAATGTCTTAAGGTGAATGTAAAGCAGGTAACGGACTTCGCTGTACGTCTCAACTCCACTTTCCGAGCTCGCATCACAGTTGAGCGCGACAGCCTCCGTCAATCACCGGACACTTTTCTCTGCACCATTTGCACTCCGTTCAATTCCTATAACTAGAACCCATTCATCATCTGCTATCGACGCGGACTCCTTATCGGGCGCCTAGTTCCCTCAACTTTGACCTCGCTGCCACTGCGTTCATCAATTTCGCTTTGAATCGAGTTCATTCATTTATAATCAGAGGGAAATATGTGCTCAGCGGGTCTTTGGGAAAGAAACAGGAAGCTGATTTCATTGTGAGATTGAAAATTCAAAGATAGATATGTCCGAACGGTACGCCCGAAACAAAACTACCAAATACATATATCGCAACGATCGACATAGTGGGTGAGAACAGTTCGAAAATGATTATCGATTGCATTCAACGGCCGTAATTCGTGGAACGTCACATAGAAAAAATTGAAAATGTTATCATAGTTACGAGAACGAGAAAATGTCTGCATCCTCAAATCTTCCAAAAGATATCATAGTGGGCTAGAATCGAAAAAATCTGGTAAAGAGGCATTTCTTTTGAAATAGAGACTTGAAACTTCGTATATTTATTAAAAAAATATTGGATTTTCTGTTTCTGTCAAATATTCGTGATTTATACGTGCTAAAAAGATACATTGTGTCAAACTAACACGATTTTCTCAGATTTTCTTGGAGAAGCATGTAAGTTTATTTCAATATAGATACTGATAAATGAAACTATTGGGAAAAAAATGACGATGCAGTTTCTGTCATTTTTTATGCATAAGTATTTCTACGAATTAATAAATTTGAGCCATAATCCTTCCAAAGAAAATCGAGATTTCTTAAGATCTATAGCGAAAACGAAATGGAATATAAGTAAACATAAATTATCATCCTTATTCTCAATGGCGGGTATATCACAGTATTTATTTTGCAGAAAGATGTTTAACTAGAGGAAAAACACTGTCTAAGAATATCTTAGGGGAAGAAAGAAAATAGAGACTAAACTACATTATACACTCCTTCCCAAAAGGAAATCCTCATGAGGAAGAATATGAAAGGAGATTTTCGTGGAAAATTATTTGAGAATACAAGTTTGACCTCCAGAAAAGAAGTGGGCTGAATGTAGATGAATTTTTTGTCATTTTGATGCAAAGCCTATTCCTACCTTCCACGCACCTGTTCAACGAAAATAAATTTTGAGATTCGTTGCCAAATGTGGACACAAAATATTTTCATATATTCAGTAAGTGCATCCCAGATTTATCCCTCTCTTCATGTTTATGCCTAACATCCCACCTGTTGTATATCTTTTCAAAGCCTAATTTCCTTCCATTACGAATTCCTTAGAAAATTCGAAAAAGCTGTCTTTATAGCTATACTGAGTACTTGTTCTCGGTAAATATTTATCCGAAGGCTTTCGCTTCTCTATTAGTCAACAATGAAGTTTTAAATGAATGGGGAATCGAGCCCAAATCTTTGAACCTGTTTTTCCAGCTATCAACCAAGTATTATGACCATTAGATCTTTAATTTCTCCCTTTACCAGATGATTGAGGATGGATGTAATTCCTATCTGAATGGACGTGTAAATTATGACTTGGATGAACGGTCAACACAAGCAGAAAACGCTCAACTGCCATAGCAATGGATAAACGCCGCTAATCTTTACAAAAATTATCGTCATAATTTATGTCCAAATCCAAATGCTGTTGTATAACATATTCATACAGTTATGTCCTTAACTTCCCTCAAAAGATCGTAACTCCACTCTTAAGGTCATATTTTACAGAAATAACTGGATGACCATTCATATATGCTTTACTCGTTATCCTTATCTTTTACCAAGGAATCTCATCTTCAGTTCCAATCGCTGCAACTAAATGATTCACATTTCTCGCATTTACAACGTCATAACACTTATTCATCTCTGATTTATCTGCTCATTAATGTTTTTTATGTTAATTCTGCCATCATCTCCACTCTCGCAAGGCATATTATGTCATTCTTCGTGAGAATCCAAGCAGCATCTGCATACCAGATTACACATCTTAAGATTCGTAAACTCTCTAGGAATGGTGAAGGTCGTATCTCAAGTAATCCATCCAAAAATAAAAGATTACCCTGGCCTTATATCAGCGCAGTGAATCATTAAAACGGTTCAATTGATTCAGCAAAGCCTTGGGAATACAAAAGCCGCAAAATGCGACATCTATAGTTATAATGGAGAGTAGTAATAATTTATATTTAGGCTTTTCCTATAATTTTATTCAGTAAGAGTTTTTGTTTGCTTAGAGAATTGTTTTTATTAAATAGTTATTTATATGCGAAGTATAGTGCATCAGAAATAAACAACAATTTAATCTAAATTGCAATGCAAGGAATAAATTCTGTTAGCTGGCCCAATAAATGTAAATATTTACTATATGGAGATTATGACGTCGATTATTGTATCAATTAAGGCTCATAATAGCCATTATAAATAATTGTGTAAGTTCAGTGCTGATAAAAACAAAAAGTTTACCGTTAATTTTAGTGATAAATTCCTGTTTCAACTCGGGTTACAAATTCTAAAAATGCCATAATTTTGAAAAACAAGACAAAGAATAGACATGGGGAATACTAAAATTGCAGTAAGTTTTTCACGAGGAAAATGTACATAACATGGGTGAAATTATTACAAAGAGATTCAATTCGAGTAGCACGAGGGAAGGTAAAGAAAATTTACGAGAAAGAAAGCTACGGCAAGTATCCTGAAAGAACATCAAGTACATTTCTGAAGATCTTGAATAGGCGTAACTCACTAAAGGAGAGGATGTGATCAAGAAGGAGGAAGTTTTTAATACGTAGGCGTTGCTCAGATTAGAAATAGTAGGTTAGACGAATAGGAGAACTTATGACAAAGACTTCGAAAGAAGAAAGGAAATATATTACCTGGACAAAATTAGAAGAAACTATCGAAATTTTAACAAATTAAGAGGTGAATAAAATATTTTATATCTTACCCAACCAAAAGCTGGTAATCATAGAAAAGATTAACATTCATGGTTCAGTGTAAACATATTTTTTAAAGCTGAGACAATAGCTAGGAGGAATACTTTGAAATAACCATCCCTAACTTGCACAGGATAGTAAACAGTAAAAAAATTTTCAACTATATTTCTGAATCGTTTTTTAATCTCTATGCCTCAGAATCGGATTTAATTTTATCCTTCTGAGCGACCTTAAAGATGCATTTCCTTCATTACTTTTCATATCTAATAAACAAAGATCACTCCATAATAACATCGACAAACCAGCATTACAGAGGTTCTGAGATGTCGACATTGGCATGGCCCTCGGGTTTGCGAATGGTTTTAATCCAGATGCTGGTTTTAATCTTAATTTTTCCGGCAGCAAAACAGTTGGCATCTTGTAGAAGTTTCTGCAATATATCATATATCTCAAGTTTTGCTGTTTTCGTTCAAATATGTTAACAAAAATGGATTACGAAAATGTTATTTAGCGGTCGAATAATTGCTGATGGCGTCTTTCTGCATTCGGGATTATCGTCCTTTCGGTCACAGCTCTTTCCGTTGTTAAGTCTCTCCCATATCCAGCGTTGGAATCTCCCATCTCGTTCCCCCGCCTGTAATCTCGCCTAATAAATATCTCCCACAATCCGGTCCTTATCTCTCCATCCTTTATTTATATCCATGTCCACTTCTTTCTCTGCCTTTCATTGCCTCCTGTTCTCGCCTCGCTATTCATGCACTCTCTCACCTGTTCCGCCCTCCGTTACTTACCATTCGGAAATTATAAAAAAACGCATTTCAAACGCCGTTAAAGCTTTTGCGAATCCGTAAAAGATAAAATCAGCCGATGAGAATGCTTTTTGCTTATTCCGAAGCTTTCTGCAGTGTAACGGAAGGAATCTACATAAACTTGAAAGAAATATTTTAGTTTTTCTTGAACTTTTCCGTACTTAAATCAGTAAATTTTTCGATAAATTTTGCGTTCATTTTGAATTTCAGAATATCTCATAACGTTACTCGGTACTACAGAATCATATGGTATAATCAGCATAGTATCGTTTGAAGGGGGAGGAAGCAGTTGAAATGGAATTTTTGGGGGATACGCTCGGATTTCACAATTCTACAAGAACTAATAATTATAGACATAAACTGAAAATTTCTACGAACTACATTTCCCAATAATTATACGTAATTTATACGTCGAAAAAGTATAAACGTAATACATACGTCAGATTGTGATGTATATTTTATTTATGATGAGACTATTTGTATCAGTTCTAATATTTTTTATTTAATTTTATTGTTTTCCGTGAAGTGTCAACACCATAAATTTGTTTTAAATTTATAACTTAAAAATTTGGGAGAAACATTCAAATGTTAATACATAACCTTTTGTTTAAGAAGAAATCCTTAAAAGGCTGTTTTTACGAGCTAGCATTTTCTTCTAAAATCGACGGAAGAGCGAATACCCGAATTGAAAGAAAAATTACTCGCTCATCTGAATTTAAACCAAGGAAAGAAAAGTACCGCCTTTATTTTTGAAAATGGCTTTCCTTTATAAAACATACCAAAATTCTGGAGACGCACCTCCTAAACTTTGCAAGAATCTCGCAACATGTGGAGCATTTTAATTTCTTTCCCGCATCCAAGCATTTCCTGCCGTATTCTTCAGCCCTATCTTTCTCTCTCTCTCTTGGATTGTTCTTGCATCTTCGCAACTTTTATCCCTCACACTCCGACTCGACTTCTCCGGTTTCATATCAAAAGTCACGATCTCTGCTGTAGGGAAGGAAGCGAGCAACGTTGTAGAGGAAAAGAGAGAAAAATGCAGAGAGAGAGAGAAGGGTAGCAGAAGGAGAGCGAGTCAGGCAATGGACCGATAGAAAATGGTATAGAGAGAGGTCATAATAAATAATGGCGAGCTGGAATAATGGGCCTAGAGCAAAGGAAAGAAGACAAAAGGAATGTATGGTGAAGATAACTGAAAAATGGATTACTTTGAAGCACGAATTCGCTGTAGGAAATCGCAAAGGTGGAACATCGAAGGAATTCTACATATTTCCGCCTCTAACATGTTCATTTGCTTCTTAGTTTATAACGCCGTCTTACATTTATAGCTACGAAAATATTATAATACGCCAAAACAATCTTAGAATGTTCAGTAAGTTATGGAGTTATCTACTCTTTAAAGCATTTTCAGAAGATGGACTAGGAAAATCTAATTTTCATGAAGAGACATTAGAGAATTTTTAAAATTTGTTGATAATTTAAAAGCATTATTCTTAGCAGTTGATCACAATGGAGCGAAATTCCTTCTAAAATGCTAATCTAATTGTTAATCAAAAGCTTTAAAGACCTCAATTAAGTTTCCTCTTTTTCATTTCCGTTCAGAGGCAGTTGATAATTTCTAGATGTTAATTTTACGTATGAAATATTTTTTACCTTTGATTGAATTGAGAAATAGTAGAAGTAATTCCCATCGATTTTTTTTCATATACATATTTCTTTTTCCATACCAGTCATGCACTTGACTCCTTATTCCTGAATTATAGAGACCCTTCATTTACTTTTATTACATCCTGTTTGGGATTCCTACTTTCTCTCCTTTCCTTCAAGGATTAAGAAGCTTGAAATGTCTTCAATTTCCCCCATCAGACACATTCAAATTGCGTTACAAGGCTTTTTTATAATGCATATCATTCTCTCCTTCATAAACCTTCATTTCCCTCTTATTAAAGAGAAAGAGGAATAATCTTTCCTTCTTCATCTCTTACTTCGTTCAATGCTTCTTCTATAATGATACTATCTACTCATCTGATACTTTAGATATCTCGAAAGAAATAATTCGAACTCACCCAAAATTGATTCCGAATAGAAGTTGACTCGAACTCAAAGCTTATTGATAACATAGTTTCTTCTTCGTGAAATGTTTCCTTATTTTCATATCCTCAGCTCATGTTTTTCATTTGAGTTCAATGCTCATTAAATGCTACGATATTCAACTACTTCCTTCATGTATTTCAATAATTTTTATTTCCGTTAAACATTCTACAAATTTTTTCGCTGGCTTTCGGTATCTGACTTCATTAATCCCCATGACCTTTGACCTGAGCGATACGCAAATTTCATCATCCACTTCTCCTCGTCTATAAAACCATGTTTCGTTATAGCATCATCGTTATTATGAGTGAGTTCTAGAATGAAGTTAAATATAATGCAGGATGGAGATAAGTATGGATGGAAGGAACACTTATCTCTCTTGAATAGTACTCTTTCTGAGATGAAAGATGCGCAATAGAGCAGAGGTTAGAAAGAGAACAAGGAATGTACTATAAGATAAATAATGTATAAATTATATAATTCTTAGCCTAGTATGCTTCGTTGTGTGGATGTAAAACGTGGAACCTATGAATGAAAGGACATAAAAGATTGATGTATTTAAGATGTGGGAGTGCAATGAACTGGATAAGGTTAGTTGAATATTTAGAAAAGCAAAGGAAGAAGTGTCTCAAATGATGGTTTCGACCAAAGAATTTGAATGAAGGCAGACGAAGTAGGTGGCTAAAATATTGAAAGGGATGGATGATTAAGAAAATAATTAGAATTATGCTGAATGGGTAAATATTTACCGTGTGGAAATGCAAGGCAAGGAGTATGGAAATTAAATAAACCATTAGGTATTTTTATTTTTACGGTGATATGTTTGCAAAATACGTAAAGATTTATATCATTTCTAATTTTCATATTAATAAATGTACTTTTATAAATTTATTGATATTTTGATCTTAATTAATGGGAAAATACGTAATTATACATCAAGAAGTAGAAAAAAGGCATTTAATGGGAAAATCTTGAAATTAGGATTCTACCGAGATAGAAGACTCATATATATAGTATAAGTTTAGTAACTGTTGAATATCTACTCCAAGAGTGGTATCTACTAGTTAGTGTTCCTGCTTCTTTTAATCCTTTCTCCCACCCCTCTGCCCTTTGAAATAATTCCTGGTGAGGGAGGAATGCTTTCTCTTATGCATCCTCGACGGCCAACAGGTGCAAACACCTGAGATAGCCGGAGGCAAGCCAACGGCCAACTCCTCTCCTCCCCACCGGGAGTTGCCATGCTGCATTCGCGTACTTTCCTGGGGCTACGCCTTCCCTACCGCGGTCTGCGGTACACTTGCACACCGGCTCTCCATTACGTTTTACCCACAGGTGTATGTGTGTGTACCTTACGCCCGTGAAAATATATCCGAGTGCATTGTGTGAAGAATAAAAGGATTTCGTCGGGGATGACTTTGGTTTTTAGAAAGAGAAAGTCGGAACGATATCCGAGCTGCTTTTATTTTTACTCCGATGGGATGGGGCATAAATAAATAGATTCTTTCACTGGCGACATTGAGATTATAAAATTTCAAGCCGCAAGTCCTCTGGGAGGAAGTTAAGTAATTTACTATCGATAATTTATCTCATCTTCCGGTATTATAGAATAAAAATAAGTTGGACTTAAACGTGATTCCCTATGGAGGGTTCTCTAAGGGTTTCAGTGATGGTTTACTATTTTAAATTCTTGATGTAAAATTTCGAATGACTTCGGAAAGGAGCGTGAGAAAGCAGAAATTCGCATAAAATTTTAGATATGTATTTTTTAGTAATGAAATTTAGAAAATTAAAACATAAAATAATTTTTATTACTACTTTTACTCCTATTTTATGAAACTCTACGAAAGGACAAATTTTCATGCAAACTGAGTATTGAATTTCTACGATTCAATAAAGATTCTCTTTGTAATCCTAGACAAGTTCTAGTGCTACAGAAACTTACCATCGGAACTCGCCAGGTTTAAAATGCTTCGTGTTTTGCAATTTGATGGAGAATATTCGAGTAATTTGTTAGCAAATAATAATTGGAAAATAAAAGATATGACGTGAAATGAAATATGTATAAATCATTAAATAAATCTGGAGGAAGTTGTAATGCGACTGCCAGAAGTTGATAGTAAAGTTACCAACAGGCCACAGAAGATTCAAGACACCATCTTTTTTTCTCCTTGATTTCGTCATCATTGTATTTTATTAATATCAACTCAATCCCTAATGCATAACTCACTTAATTTTTTCTTCTATTTTTGGTATATTTATTTATTCCAGTCGTAGTAGTGATATTAAAAGATCTCCGACAGCTGAGGTCATTTCGTACATGAGCCCCCACCAGGAATCGAACCTGGGACAACTTTCACTAAAGAACGTGTTGCCCACTTGGCTCTCTGTAGGTCTCATTTATTCCAATTTAATAGGATTGATGATTTGATCATATGATTAATTAAGAACATTTTCATTTATCTCTGAGTGATTGAGCTGAGCCATCAAACCCAAAAGAAAACAAATTAACGTAAAACCTGAAGTCACATGGTTCGATACGACACCGCAACACGTGCACACGTCAATGATATAATTCGTGGTATTACGAAGTTCATCTACTCCTGTTTCTCATAGCATTCACGGAAGTCAACATGGGATAGTTTCCGCAATTTTCGGATAGATTTCATAATCACTCATTAATGCATCGCGCACTTCCGCAGTATTCCTCCATCTCCATTACCCTCTAAAGACATGCACGAAACCATCGCGTAATTCCCCCATTTCCTATTACTGCGGTTACATATGAGCTGCAGTGGTGCCTACGAAAATAGAAATCACTCGGGGTAAAAACCGCTCCTGACCTTATGAAAACCTCAGCGCCGTTGGACATTTTTCTGGGTGAATAATGGCCGAGAGCGAATTTTTAAGGGATGCTCGAAGACACGCGAAATACTCTTGTATGCGGATACGAATGTTCGCCCTTATTACGGGAAGAAACTCAACTCCGCGACCGCCAACTCCGGAAACGGTAACATTACTCTGCGGTCGGCGTTCAAAAATTGTTTTCACAACGTGACACAGGCGAAGGGGTTATCGACTGCTCCTTCGGAGGCACGTTTCACACGGTTGCGCCTCTTCCCTAAGCACTGTTATTATTCCGACTTATCAACCACTTACCCACTGGTTTTTCCTCCACTGGAGGAGATTTTATGGCTTTTCCGAGTAAAGGAGATCGTTTAAGTCGCTGATTTCTTCCCATATCGGAGACTGTGTTTAGAGTACTGGAGTAAAAAAATACGTTTGCCATTATTCAGAAGGATAAACCTTTTGAACGGGGGAAAAAGAGCACAGTCGTCGTAAAATAGTACGATAACTTGGGAGACTTAAAGACCAGTGGGTCGACCGGAAATAATCCTTGAAAGTTGCAAGGCAATCGATGAGGGCATCATCATACAGTGAATATTTTCTGATTTGACTGTATTCCTTTAATGGATATATTTATTTCTGTGGTAAAAATGTCACATTTTTTCTCTCAGCAAAACTAATCTTTCTTTCCTTTTCTGTGTGTGCTACATTTTAAAATATTTCTTAAAATTTAAATTTATACATTTAAGTACTTTGAGACAAGGTTTAAATGGATGATAGGATAATATAGTCCCAATTACGCCCGAAAATTAAGATGTTTGTGTGAATGTTACGGTCTGCTGTACACTAATATCTATGCGTAGGTATTATAAGATTCTAAAGTGATTTCGATGTATTTTTGTACATTTCCGGAAGCAGTACACGAACTCACTTATTACTATTTGAAGATCTTCTCTTCCCTCTTAAGGCACGAATCATTCATATTTCAAACATTAAAGCTTTATTTAAATGTCATTAACATCACACGAGATTATCTTCAATTATAGCGGATTTCATTTGTGCTCGCATTCCCTTTGCAAAGGATGAAGCTTTTATTCTCCACTATTGATATGAAATGCAATCAACATTCTGAAATAACCTGTCAATCTATCTTTTCTTTGTTCTGCGTATATTTATTTAATTGCTTAAAACATAAATCAATTTTTCTGAAAATGTTTAAATGGAATACAGGACTATCTAGTAAATGTAGGTAAAATAATGTAATCAGCCCATCAAAAAATTATTATAGCTCTAAAAACAGATCCAAGATCACAAAAGTAACTTTGCTCATAAATAATTAACTAAATGAAATTTGGAATTACAACAAAAATAATTGCCAAATAGAGTGTAAGATCGACAACTAAGGTAAGAAAAATATTGAACATGGCGGTCTTCGCTTTGATTGAGATAATAATTTAAGATGTGTGTCATCCAGTACACGACCAAAATATTAATCAAGCAAAATCAGTGTAATGTTAGACGTATGAAAAACAATAAATTTTTGAGGCTGGAATATGGGACGTGAATCGCTCCTGGGACTCCTGATTCCGCGTCTCATTTCACAGAGACGTCAAAGCGATTGGCGGACATGGAGGCGGAAATTGAACCGCTTCCATCGACAGCCTAATGCCATTTAGAAAGCAAATGGACGAAAGACTACACCTTGTGGTTAGCACCGTGAAAGTCCTGACGAGAAGCAAACACGATGAGGATCTTAATTCTTGATTGACATCGAGAATTTATGTTAGTCATAAGTAGGACGGGAAGAGTCGCGATGGGAAACACAGTTACGTCGCATTCATGTTTTTTTTAGTTTACTAGCAATTTAAGGAGGATTTGTGGACATTTTAATACGAAATGAGTCTGATGGATCACTACATCAGGTAATTTAGGATATTTTGTTGTTGCTGCTTTTAACATATTGTCCAGTAAAATTCTGAATCTCCTCGAGAGTATAATATAGCACATTTCTCCCTTATTCTCCCTTTGGAATCCTCGCAAAGTAGGGTTAGCCTAGATTTAAGATGATTCAACCTAATCAGCTAAGTTTGTTATAGTTGATTTAAGATCGGCAGCAGTATTTCGCTATGACAGGGTCTCAGAATGGATTCGCACGAGGATAGAAGACTGGATTACTGACGAGAGCTATTCGAAAAATTTATCAATACAAATATCGCCGACAAGATATTTTATTTTGTAATTCCAGTTAACGTGGGCAAACTCGACGAAAATGAAAAAGCGCCACTACGAACATAATCGCCAGGACAAATAGTTATTTCTGGTTGTTTTATCCGTGAAACGTAAGAGGGGTAAAGATGCCAATTTATACTTAAAATATTGCTAGATGCATCCATGAGAGTAGACGAAAAGTCGCTAAACTGAAGACATAATATTTAAAATGAAGAGTAGAATAAAATATCATAAAAATTCATCGATAAATATAATTCGTTCAAAAATTACTCAGATTAAATTCATTATATAAATATTAAATCTTTCATCATCTGAATTCGATTCTGTTTTAATTATTAAAAAAGTCATACATGTTTAGGCCACTTACAGGAGAATCGGCGCAAAATTTTCCATAGAAGGAAAAAAAGTAGCTAAAACAGAAAAAAATGTCGCTCAAGGAAGAAAAAAGTCGCTAAACCTAGGAAAAATATCGCTAAATTGGCAACTATGAAGAGAAGCTGATAGATTAGAGTTGGATGAGAATATTGGTGTTGATACACCTGCCACACGCCATTATTGGCTGGCAATATTTAAATGTAAATGTGCATAATGGTTTACCCTCAAAGCATAAAATTTAAAAATACTGTCAAAACCAATAGGACCTCGCATATCCTTTAGATATCCAAAGAGCCCTTAGAAACGGCTGCCAGCATCCTCAGCGGACATCTCAATGGATGGAAGTATTCGGCGTCATACGAATGGAATAATAGGTCGGAAAGGAGGAGTCAATTGAAGTACGACTCGACTCAAACGTGACTGTGACACCTCCGTCTCAAGTTAGATCTCCAAGCACGGACTAAATCACTTGGGAGGGAAACGAATTTGACGATCTGCTGATGCGTTAAGGAGACAACGTTCATGGACTGAGCATATGAAAGTCTTCGGCATCTTGCTGTGAATCGCTTAGCTATTTCATGTGAGCTGTCATACACGAGTGAAATGAAGATGATAAATATGCGTTTGCAAGTGAAATAAGTAAGGATATGCCGGAAATGTTGAGAAAATCAATAAAGTATTCTGTAATTATTTTACAGCTATATCTTCGCAAGTTTTCGATTATTCACAACAAATAATGAAGCGTTAATTTAAACGATCATTTCTCTCTTTGTTAAATTCTTACCTTACTTTATCTCTCGGTGTAATGGCAATTGAATGCGTAGATAGGGATAAGAAGGGAACTTTAGTACAGATTTTAACTAAAGCAATAGTTCATACGGATAAGATAATAAAATTCTCCTTTTTTGGAGAAACAATGCGAAATTAGGTCTTATGAAAAAAGATAGAGCTCTCCCGATGGTGTACATTATGTGCTAAGCATTATGACAACAATTAAATATCGCCAAAAACCTACTTTTCTGCAGACTATATTCGGGCGGTCGATCAAAAAATGTACGGAAGTAAAAAAAAAACTTAAGGCTATATTTTATTTTTTAAAGTTGAGAAGTAAGGAAATTTCGATTTTTAGAGAGCTCGAAATCTGTTTCGTGTTCCCTGCTCGGGTCATATTGCATAGGAAAATGGTTATATTGACTTACCGAATAGTGCTGAAGATAACAAGTTGATCGTGAACCACTTTTCCATTGAAGCAATCCTATGTAAGGAGGGGCATCTTACTTCCTTGCTGTACACCCTTGTCTTCGTAGTTAACTTGAAGAAACTCGCTGAGACGAAGGTCTAAACCTTGGAAGGTATAGTGAAGGATTTTCCTAAGCGTCCTTCCCATTATCTTGGGTCTCATCCAATCTAAATTTTCACCTTGTTTGCAATGTGGAATATTGGGAGCTGTTATTGAGGGCACACTTATTGAGGGAGACATTGAAAGGCACACGGAGATATAACCTGATGGAAGAGTGAAAAATAAAGATCTTTTGCACTAAAAGTAATTGCATATTAAACAAATCACGAAAGTTTCGCTAATTATAAATCTTAATATTTTGAAATTTACTTAGCTACAATGACATTGGACATTCAGTAAGAGCAACTGTCTTTAACTACTAGATAACACAATATTTCATATTTTTCGTACAAACATTAATACTGCATCGGTCTTTCTAGCTACACGTAGCCTTATCTCTTATTTTCGTATGAAATGCAAGTTTGATTCTTTCGAATATCAATTTATAATTTAGGTTCCATTTTGTAAAAATAATTCTTAATGATAAAAAATGTACATATCTAGGATACAGATAAGGAATAGGTCATCAAGAGCTTACATAGAAACAAGAGGTTATTCTATAATATTCTACAATATCCAGAAAGCGCATAAAAGATTGATTGATATCTTTCCCATAGTGAAATTTGCGGAAATTGTTAGCATGTATTTTTTTCAGTTCGGATGACAATTGAATTTTCCTATAAAGGTATTCCAAGCGATCGTATTCAGTGTTCCGACGTCTTAGAGAGATATTACTTGCGCTCAAGAAACCGTGATCTTTCGTTCGGGAAGGGAAGACAAATCTGTTTCTCAGTCACACTGCAAAGGGGTTGATGGGATTAAATGTTAAGGAATGGGTCAGTTAACGGCCCCGACCAAGAAGATGGCGGCCATCAAATCGCAATTCATCAAGAGATGGTGTGCCTCAAGGGACCGCTCTATCCCCTCCCCACTGCGGGGCATTTAAGGCGCATACGCTTCTTTCGCGATTTCTTTTTTCGAATTCCCTTCGGGTGTCATCTGTCTTCTCGGTCCGGATTGCATTCTGCTTCCAACGCCGTGACTCATCGGACACCCCGGAAACTCTAACATGGACTATTTGCCCCAGCTGTCCCGTCAATCTACGCTATGAGTGGAGGGATTAAATAATACACGGAACATAAGCAAGTCTTTCTCCTCACTCTCTCTCTCTTTCTCTTCAGAGAAACGTCTTAAGATAAATGTGACGACGGGTGGCTTTTGTTTTATTCCTGTGCTGAGAAATAAAAAAATACTAAGGTCTGATTTTAACTTATTCTCTGCGGTAAACTTTCACGATCACGTTTCGAGGTTTTGTCTCTTGGATAGAGAAAATAATCATCACCTGCAAATCAAAAAACAAACGAGAAATCAAGCTAATTCGACCTCATTTAGTCCTACATACACATGATAGCTTGACTCGAAACACTCGCCGTCCACTTAATTGAACGACATTTTGTGAAATCTGCTGAACGTCGTTCGATTCTTTCGATTGGAATATTGAAACAATTATCTAGAGACATAATTTTTTATAGATAACCACAAGCCGGAACCTTTGTATTACTTCATGAACAATCAAATATATCGCTCTCCATTATCTTTTAGGAAATTTATATTTGTATGTAAAATATTTAAATCAGGAATGATTGCGAACCAGTGAAGGAATGGAATAACGGCGATTAACTTATTTATCTTATGGATTTATCGATAATAATCAACGGCTTTACAAAATCGGAGCATATTTAATCATAAGAATATTATTTTCTCATTTAACATAGTTATAAATTGAATATTTATAACTTTTCAACGATTACCTTTAGATTATTTAAAAGCGATTTTATTAACGTGCAAATATAAAAATCCCATTTTGTGTGAAAACGATGAGAAATAAATAAGCAAAATGTAAAGACTTCTTCGTTGAATAAGGGAAGAAGACATGAATAAATGCATTATGTATTTTATATTCATTTCTGAAACAGCTGTAACGACTAGATTTTTCACGATAGAAATACTCATAAAAAAACTTCAAATGAGTTTGTTTAATTGCCTCATTCTGCTGAAATTAATTTCTGTATCACTATCAGTAAAAGTTTAAAGAGTTATAGGTAAATAGAATTATAAGAGTAATTTTAAATACAAAAACCAAAATTGAGATTCGATGAACTGGAGGGAAAAACAGCAGAGCGTACGAAATTCTTGTGAATAAAAAAGTAGCGAATGGTCTTTGTCTTTTACTCTCAAATGGGATTGAATGAGCGTACAAGCGTCACCATAATTCCACCCGTCTTGAACAATTACGCTTCATGAGTAGGTATCAATCTGTAAAAGAGCTGAGACCATTACATTAATCATTCCAAGTGGAAAACGCTTTTTCCGGCTGAAAGCACGGCGTCTGGCGCATAAACAACACGTATCGTTTTTTATGCCTCGTCAAGTGACCCATTTCTGACAGAAAACCCACTCTCTGTGGCTTTTACGCCAGAAGCGTTTGATACCAAAGGCGCTAAAAAGAGTACTTTTTCATCAAATGAAATCCATATTTTTAAAACGTGTCGACTGCTCTAATTTCTTGGGATAAAAAGTGTGGGAGCCGGTTTTGTTCGATACTTAAAACTGTCGACTCATAAAACGAGCTAGATACTTCCTTAGTAGCAGGCTGCTCCTAGTAATTCAGTTTCCAGGAATACTTTTCGAGAGACAAAAGCTGATAAAACATATCTTGGACGTTTACACACGCCTAATTTTTATTCTTCCGATGAAATAGCATTGTTCTCTAAGGAATCTAAGATCTTAAAATTTTTTATTCAATTTTTTTAAAAGCAAAGATTCTACTGTAATTCCGTTACAGGAGGCAAATATCTAATCGATTATTATCGATCGATAATCCAAGTAAATAATTAATACTCTAAGCTTCACATCATGTGTTACCCAAGAAAAGTTGTATCGCATAATTTCTAAGTGTTCATCTTTATTGAAATATTAAGTGACAATGCAAAAGGTCGAAAAGGAAATAAAGTCATCAAAATTTTTGATACAGTATTTAGGGATGCTTTCTTTGTCTTTATTGGTTATAATTTTGAGTAAAACTGACAAACCTACTGTTAAGTAAACCAGTTTTACGTCATAATGTCTGTGACCATTGGAAAACATTTAAGAAGCACTGCTCTAAATTTTTAATTATTCATCCCTAAATATCTTCATCTACATCTTGAACTAATATTCCTTATCAACCAAGTAAACTCGACATTTTTCACCTTAAATTTTCATTTCCTGGTAGATTATTTATGATAAAGATGCACTTATATTTAGTTTTGAACTTATATCAATCATCGGCCTCCTAAGAAAAAGTTTATTTTAAAAATTAGAAAATGCTTCATTGGCTACAAGCATAAGTATCAATTTTTCAAGATTCGAAGAAAAATTTTGCGTTGAAACTCCAAATCTGAAAATGACTACGAAAGCAAAATCATGAGGAAGCAATCTCGTTCATAAGCCAACAAAAAAAATTCTCCTCAATCATATACGAATGCTACACGAAGAGTGACGGAAATCAAAGTCGAGTGTGTTGTCTTCTGTAAACAACTTCCTGCATTGCAAACAGATGCATCTTCAAGAATAGTATCTGCTGTTTCCACTAATTTATAACATACGCCCCTCGTCGTCGGTGCAGTCATGTACTGAGGTAAAAAAATTCGTTCTCGAGTCGTGCTCTATGGCCCATGAGATGCGTTACTAGCTGTTTAAAGAATAGAACTTGCATCATGTTGCAGCCAAGATTATAAGGGGAGCACCCAAACGAAATTGTATCTGCAACGTTTAATTTCTATTCTGGCGCCGAATGCCAGAAAAAAATATCTCGAAAGAGGGAATGCGTGTGCGTGTGAGGCACGACATTCCCGTCGCGGTTCGAAGGTTACACGAGGCCAGAAGAATTACGCAAGTGCGGTACAGATTGCTCTTGACTCTGTTTCGCGGACAACGTTCTCGCCTAATTCTTCTTTCCTTCGCCACATTGTCGTCGAGAGGACTATGTATAGAGTTGTTGCGCTATCCTCAGCATTTGAAAGGAATGAGAGGATGCGAGCGCTTACGGAGACATAGATCATCCAACTCCTTCCTCTTTAGCTCTATGGGCAACCATCATTAGATCTTAAACGCAGTGTAAGGCACATGGAATAAAACAGCACACGAGTATGCATTGACTCCTTCCATTTGTTACTCTTACATCTACATATGTACCCTGCAAGCAAGCTTCGACGTTTCTTTTCTTCTTGGTGGAAAAAACGATTCTTGAATTGACTAGTTCTAGCATCTATTTCCCTGATCACTCATCTGGCTTCATCAGCAAACAATTACATGCATTCAAAAATAGCCTCATAAAAATAATATATTTCGTCTATATATATTTACAAAGTTGCAAAATGTAGGAATATTTATATGAGAAGTAAAGCAGTCAATGAAGAGAACTCTTTTTCCTTAGCGAAGTTAATTCAGTATTTCTCAATGTTGAGGTTACCGTTGGCAATATAAACCGATAAAATCTGGAGAAAAATTCTTTTTATTATCTCATTTTAGTACCTCATTGTAAAAAAATAACCACAAAAAATTATCCCATCACAGAGTATGACTGAAAACCGCACCGATTTTTTCCTCGCAAATACTGAATTCGACACCCAGCATTCTCATTTTGGTCAGCGGCGATTATTGTGAAATCAATTGCGGATTAAAAGTATGCATATCTCTTTTCATTCGGAATCATTTCTGATTTGAAGACATTAATCATGTTATAGAAGTTAAAAAACATGCATGTGATACCAAGACACGATCTCGTGTGGTGGTATTCAGACCTCAGATATCTAATTATCGAATTCCTTGACAGGCGACGGGGAGATAACACAACGAAACGCTTTCATATCTAGGCCACTTTCGATCGAAACAACTCCTGCGCTTTTCGTTCATTGAAGAGCCTAAAAAATATTGTATAAGCCGGCGTATGAGAGAAACATGGAGAGAGATTTTGCAAGTGCAAATTAGAATTTTGATCGTAAATGATAGCGCTGAAAGTACTATGATAAACTACCCTATGAAACGCCTTCTTTGAATCTAGTTTTAAGCGAACAGTTTCTCCGAAGAGTAGATTAATCATTCATCGGGACCACTAATCAGAATTCCTATGTTAACCAGCACACGTAAAATATACGGAAATCGCTCCCAATTACAACGCTATGCAGAATCAAGCTCATAAAATTCTTTAAATGAGGAACATGAATGAAAAAGATTTACGAAGTTCAAATTTATCGGTCAGGCAATCAATCATAAATTCATTCTTACAAGGAAAGACATTCAGGCTCAGACTGCGCCTGGTAGCATTCTACCCGCAAACCGCTGATTCGAGATGTGTAACCTTATCTAAAACATAAATTCGCTAGGGATTTCTTTCACAATTATAATACAGTATTATTTTACAAGTTATTCTTAGGGATGACGTGTTCGTCTTTAGTATAAGCGGTCTTGTGTTCGATCCCCGTTCGAGACTCATGTGCGTGATGAACTCAGCTGTCGAAGCACTTATAAATTAATAATATATGATTGTTTAATTTTCATTCGCTTTTTAAAAGCTTTATGTACTTTCTTTGTGAATCCCTTTCTGTCATAATTTTTGTATGAGATTTTTATATCCTCTATAATATATCCTTTATAACAAGGATACAATATTATATTACCTTAATGTCCCCCGTAAAAAATCTATTATCAAATATTACCATCCCACTGTTATTGAAATTCATTTGATTACTATCAAAAACATGATTTGACTTGAATTGAATTTGAATTGCAGGCCTAAGATTCTTCCGGAACAAGGAACCGTTTAACACATGCTAAAATTTAAGCTTGCAAATTCTAAACCCATAATAATTCTAAATAATAATGATCTAATATAAGTTTTTAATCTTTAGAGATTCTTAACCTTCAGTATTTACAGTCTTCATAGATCCAGATTCTTTAAAAATAGATATCTCGTATACTCTACGTATCATTTAAGGTCCTTTCAGAAAAAAGCTAGAACTCTTGAGAAAATGTATCAGTTTATGTTGAAGGAAAAAAGTAGTACTTCACTGAAGAGACACATGTGAACCGCAAATTGGCAACGTCTGTTATAAAGTTTGGAACTATAACTGTTTGAGTAATAAACATAGGATACGCAACTGCAAGGTAAAACCACAAGCAACAGACTATTAAGCAAACGAAGTGTATCAAGAGAAGAACTGATAAGCAAAAGCCTAGCGTTGCGTGGTGATTATTCGCTTAAAGGGACCGTCCTGTTTACCAGCGCGGCTCTGGCCAAAGAGACTAATGCAGTAATCCCCTCTTTATTGTCAGTATGGAGCAAAAAACGCGCCCCGGGTAGGCAGACGGCGAAATTCCAGAGCTTTTTTTTAGCAAGGATATTATAAGAGAGTCGCGGTTTGCTTTAGTCGGCGACAAGGAGGGGCATTAACCCGGTAAGTAAAATGTGCCCGAGGCGCTGTGAGGAGGTTTGCAAGTGAGTGTGTTAACGGCGAGAAGAAGAAGACGCAGTTTGACCTGGGGGTGGCGAAATGGGATGAGGGAGAAAGAGTCGATGAAGGAAGAGGTTCGCTAGCAAGAGCTAGACGATTTTCCGTATCCCAGGTCTACCACCCTCTGAAGGTTTAATCCAGTCTCGGTCCTGGAGAAGTATTCCACTCCCAGTGCAAATAAAACACCTGGTCAACCCTTGGTTTTTGTTTCTGGAAAGGATCAGTATTTTAATCACCCATTAAGTCTTGAATGTATAAACTCATTTTCTTCACAACGATTAAGTTTTTTAAATTGTTATAGACATAGCAGTAAAAACGACATTATTTGACGCTATTGTTGATAAAGACGCTTAAAGTTGTAAAATGATAACCTTTAATAGGAAAGAGGACTTATACCAAAAAAGTACTAAGTAGAATATTAATCAACCAAAAAAATCACAGCTAAGATAAATCAATCAATGAAACCACCTTTACGAGTAAGAAGAGATATTTCCTAAATAAAAATCTTTGATCCTCGTTTGAAAATTTTCGCTGATAAAAGAACTGTTGCTTAAATGGAAAAATATCTCTGTTACCTGTTTTCATATGCAACGAAATTTATATCAGTGGCAACTTACCATGAATTCCATTTACTCGGAATGGTACTTTTAAATTTAAACGATCTATCGAATTCCAACTGTCGTTTAGCAGTATTACAAAGGGAAAACCGATGACGAGAAAAACTACTTAATCAGCGTCAAATTCGTGTAACCCCTTTAGATAAAAAATGGGCGGTATTATCATTAAAGTAATCGAATTTAAAGTTACAATCTTCGTAGAAAATTCTACGAAAATGAAAAGCTTTACGCTTTTACGAGTTATTTATACCATCAATTTATTCCCACAAATAGGGGGTGGTCCATGAATTTTAAAGTATTCAAAGAATCCGCAACTTATTGAAGAACATTTCCAAGAACCCAGGCTTCGAAGTCTCCAGGTAATAAACGTCTCGAAACAATTTCGCATTTAAACCGCAGCCTTTCCATTCGGGCGTTGAAGTCTCCAGATAATACGAGCATCACCTGTCCATTGATCTATCGTAGGTGGCAGCGTTGCCTTCTTCCCCTTCTCTTTGCTCTCATTCTCCGAAGGTCTCGCCACACACATACTCTCTCTCTTTGCTTATCTCCTTCTACGTGAACTCATTTTTTTCGTCTCCGTGGCTCATGTCCGCCTGGGAAAGGGCTATTCACGACTCACCTCCGGGGACCGGAAGAAAAATGCTTTTACAGGGAGCTCTGCAGCCCTCTCCTCATCCCGGCTCTTTCCTGCATTTTCCTCTCCTTTCTCAACCCTTTTCTCCTTGATTCCCTGCTTATACGCCATGGGTCGGTAACCTGAGGAGCTCTAGGTCCGTGTGGATCTTTGGGAACTGGTCTAAGCACACTTCTTTGTTTACCACGATCTAATTATTGTATTTTGCAAAACCAACCTTTCAAGAGAAACGCATGAAAAACAATGATGCCTTTCGGAAGATGATCTTAATGGTTATTTTTGAAGATGCCAATATTGCAATTGCTAATGTGCTTGTCATAGAGGAATCAAAATAACGGCAAAGCGAAATGGAAATTTTATGGTCTAAAACTCTTAAAATGCATATTGATAAGCGACAAAAGAGACAAAAGTTGATAAAAATACCCCTATTCCTACTTTAGATCTTCCACAATATGTGCAGTTCGGTATAAACTCTCAAAACATGCAGCTTTACTCTAAATATTTTTCATATCCATAAGATACTACGCCTTTATTTAATATTTATACTATGAAATCCTCATTCAGAGATAAATTAAATCCTCACATCATGAGGCGATAATACCCACTGTGAATTTATTTAAATGTTTTAACATGGAGACGATGCCTATGGAATTCCATGCATTGGTTTTTCAATGCAAAATCAAGAAAATTTCATTTAACATTAAAATTTGAATTAAAAAACGTGTCGAATTCTGCTAAATTTGATGTTTTCATTCAATTTTCCACGTGCTCCATTAATATTTCTTTCGGCTATTTCGTGTCCAACATTTCATCAAGCACCATTTCCAAGAATTTGCGTAAACTATTCATTGCATTCAAAAATAAGTATATTTAAGGGTTTTAGTTGCAGAAATAATTAGGTAATTAGTCATTGGGAAGGTCGTTACTACCACTAACCTTATAATTTTCAATCCCTTACTTATTTTACAATGCAAACCAATGCGAACAGTATAGTCGCATTTTTTACGAGAACAAAGTAGTAATGGGATTAGTAACCTCGCTATATCGATACGCAATAACTTGCTCTATATGAGATTTAAGCTCAGAAAATAAGGATATTACATACCCGCTCTTTTATGTTTGGTTTAACGCCGGAAAATGACTTTTCTTCTGGAAAAGATGCCCTACAACTCTTTCGCGAGTAATCTTCTTCGCACGAATAGCTTTAATGCTTCGAAATTCTCTCTCTGCTCTCCAGCAATCTCTTCCGCAGCATCTAAACTGCGAGGCTTTTAACCTTAGTCCACCTTTTCATCACGTTCCTCTCTCAAGGTTAAGTTCCTTCATGTTGATTTATTCGATTCAGATACAGTTGGTAAAAAACAAAACCTGAGACGGTGACAATTTCTCATTATGTATCGTACTATGATGTCAAAATCATATAGGAGTTTCTCAAGCCCTATTATCAATAGATTAACAACTGATGTAATGAGCAAGAAAGAGGAAGAAAAAGTGAAATAGAAGACGATGCAAGAAAATTGTTGGGCGATTATCGACGTCACTAAGTTATAAATCTTATTTAGTTGAGCAAATAAAGCATGGATAATCTAGTAAGATTTAAGTTAGAGTTGCGGGAAGAATATTCATAGACACAATCAACAGTGAGTAGTAAGTTAGCATCATTATTCTGTGAGCAATCGAAACCTCCCAGAATTTTGGTCTTCCGGGTTGTATTTATAGCAAGGACATGCTATTTCACGTTGGAAGATTATACGAAACAGCTATATCTACTATCAACAGGGTTATTTTAAAGAACAGAAGGGCATCTCCCTTCCTGTTGTTGATGATAAGAGCTAGGAAGGACGTTTCTAATAGAGGAAGGAAGATTTCAATTCTTTTTTATTCCTAGAAGTCTTTATGAATAAGAACGGATGTATTCAGCATTTTTTCGTTTATATCCTGAGATATAATTAGTGTACGTTTTTACATATAGACTTGGATTATAGTATACGCTATTAGGAGATAACTTATATATTGACTAAATCCAAAAGAACATTTGTGTAAAGATATCGGTAAGATAAATATTAATGAGCGATTATTAGATTAACTGAAAATATGTCAATTAGAAGATCCGTTCGTTTACGCTTTGTCTCGTAAAATTGTGCGTTCGATCCCTGTTAAATATTTCTTATTCGGATTCTTTTGACATTTGTATTAAATTCAACATCTCTTCGGGATACGACCGTAAAATCTGATAATTACATTAGAAATTCCATATAATTGCAGGTCTAAATCTGATAACTCAATATAATTTCTTTCCTGATGCATCACCTGAAAGCGTCATATCGAAAGAAAATCCGTCGTTAGCCTTTGATGTTCTGTTCCAACAAATCGTTGGAGGAGGGGCACTGGTGCATCAAGATCTGCGTTCTCGGAAGAAATGACGGGGATGATTTCCAGCTTTATGAAGAAATGAATTCCAGTAGCCAATTAAATCCAGAAAACTGCAATTCTAAAGAATTGGGAAAAGTTCCAAAATAATTACCATTACGAAATTTCTCCATTTCTGAGGTTGCTTCTAGTACTCAGAGGACTGTATTTGATGTGTTTATTTTCATTTTCGATGAGAATAATTGATGCAGCGACCCTTAAAAAGAAACACAAGCAAACTTATCGCACTTAAGTCTCGCGTCAACAGCTCTCCAAACGTCATTGCGAATGCCCCGTCATACTCTTAAGCCGTGAACATAACGAGCGAAAAGTTGCTCCTAATTAAACCAGTCGTATATTTATCCATCAACCTTACGTTCCGTTTCTCTCATGTTTCGCTCCCTCGTCTCCCTTTCTATCTCATCATCTTCTCCTTCTGCCACTCTGCTACACTCTTTCCACCGAATTACCTTTTCTTTCCAGTCGTTTAGGGCCTATAGGATCCATCCAGGAAGAAAATCCTTGTAATTCCTACAGAATATTTATTTATTTCAGCTAGTTTCGTCAACGATTTAGACATCTTCAAGCAACATGTCTCTTAATCTCCGTTCCTTTTCTCGTTATATTTTTTGTATCTATCGCTTAGCCCATAATATTCTTTTCTTTCACCCTTTGAATTTTCTTTTCCAAGATCATTGTGATTCTTACAGTTTCCTTTTGGAACGCTTCTTTATCATCCTTACTTTGCTTTCCCATCCATCCTTACTCTATCATTACTTTCTTCTTCATAATTACTCTATTTTGATTAAAATTTTCATTATTCCAATCCTGTTTCTACTGGATGAGCGATTTATCGAGTGCAAACCGATATTACAATATCGCTCATGTTTTAATAATATTACATACTACATATTTATTGAAACGATTAATTTATAATTAATTTCCTCCGTTTCACATCCATAAAAAACCCTAAAGACGTCGATTTCTTTCACGTAGTTTATATTTCAATCGCAAAATAACGATGGATCTTTCAAAATATTATTGAAACAATAGAGTTTGCAATGAATATAACAAGATAACCATTGCTAATCATAACCCTCTACACTGTTTTCCTATATGCCGTAATGGTGCTAAACTATTATTTTACTATGAAATATTATCTCACTTTCAATCATTATATTTCTAAGCTATGTTTATTTAAATTTTCACACATTACCCATTTATTTAGAAGCTTAATACTCTAACTGCAATAATTAAACTCATGTAATAAATAAATTAAAATTGTCCGTGCTTATAAGGAGAAATTTTTTAAACTTCTCCGTCTGTTTCTAGTTAAACAATCTGTTCACGTGAAAAAGCTACGTTGACTTTCAAAGAAAAAACCTATAGAACCAAAAGCAACCTAACTTCAATCCAATGAAATAGTTTTCAGCAATAATTTTATTTAGCGCCATTTTCTCTACATTCATACAAAACACCTATTTACCGTTTTCATTGCAGACAAATTGACACTAGCTAGTCTACTCTTCCATTTCACACATTCATCAAAATTATATAGAGATTCTTTTTAACCTTATTCGAACTAATATTAGTAAATTTGTATAGTAAAATAAATAATTACTAGATAGAAAGAATGTTTAACATTGGTCGAATCAAAACTCGAAAAATGTTACTTTATTGGAATCATTGAAAAAGTTTTGGAAAAGAAAGTCAATATCATTATCCTTAAAATAGAATTCCTTCTGAGAAATATGCTAATTAAATTCTACCTGCTCCCTTTTGTATCCTCTTCCTTTCCCCATCTATGTGCCATCCTTCCTCCGTTTCCCTCTTCTCTTATCCTTCCATTAGCCATATCATACTTCAAGCTATCGCTGCCCCTAGGCAGTTTCGACACAAGCAATTCCCCCATGACTCAAAGCGCCCTATGCACAGGGAGTTGGCTGCTGTTAAACCTATGGTACACCATTGCCGCTAACTCACACGCTAACCATATAAGGGCACTCACCGTCGCCGAGATTGGAATCGGCAACCGATGGAGCGGGAAGAGGAGTACGTAGCGGATTAATAAGAAGGAACACAGCCGCTGCTGTCGCTTTCCTTTCAAATTGGAAGTCTTTCTCTACTGTAATAGGGGTGCGACGAAAAAAACATGATGGATAGCTTGGTTTGGGTACGCGATTCTTGGTGGAAAATATATTCCTTGACCTGCGATAGTTTAAACTCCATTGATTGACCATTATCATAAATAAACATGTATTTCATTTATTTGAAAAATTAAATTAACCCGTGAATGTAAGGTTTGGAAGTTTCATTGGGCCTGCAGGACTAAACCTCTCTTGTTGCTCCGATAGTAGAATATCCTTGCTCCATTCACCAGATGCGGAGCTACCGTTTTGATAAAATTGATAAAATGTCCAACGATGATCGGTTAAATTAAAGCGTAATATACCAATAGAGTCATTTCAATTTGAATCATGAAGAAATTTCGTTAAACTAGGCTAAAACATTTTTCTTGAAACAAAGCTCTGAAATGAAGAAATTTCAGAGTAAGATAGGGACATAAACACTATTTTCTTACTCTTATTACCGTAGTGTATTTGGTTCGCTTAAATAATGAGATTTAGAATTGACTTGTATAAGCGTTTATATCCCTTATTTTCTTTGCGTTTCTGATTGGTCTATATAAGGGGAGTGGACACATTACGTTCTACGTCTTCCACCAATGTATTATCGTTATATATATTACACAACTTTGACCTACTTTTCATCTGAATTTTAAAAAATCCTCATCCCACTTTATTATGAAAAATTCATTACCATTCCAATATTCAGATATTAAAATCAATACATTCTCAAATCACTATTTTCAAGAAATTAAGAAATTTTCACTTTTTTTTCTAAGTATCTCGTTGATACTAATAAAAATTTATTTTGCTGATCATCACATTAATTTATTTGACCCATTCGTTAACCTCCCTGAAGAAAGGAAATTAAACTTGTAGTTAGAATTAAAATTGGAAAATCTCGGCTTAGAATTTTGAGATGGGTGTGGATATTTCTCTGATCCATTTATCTGCCTCCTTTTACCAATTAAAACAAGATAATGATTACAATTTTACCTAGTGTATTCCCATATATATTCCTCCGAGTCAGTAAAAATTCAGCTTCCATCAAATCAACCAAAAAAATTAAAAGAAACGTTTTATTTCCGCTATAATACTGAAGCACTAAAGCACTAATCGTAAGCAAGGACGATATATATCGTTTTCAGCAAGAGCACAGCTATTAAATGATAACATTTTCATCTATAAAAATAAAAATAAACAACGAAATACAATACGCTCAAATAACTCTTGCATTCATATTTTTCGGGTTTGGGCCGAAAGATAGAGACATTTTAAAAATTTATAGTCACTTTTATGTACCTTATTTATAAGATAATTAATCTATTAATTAAGTTATTGCTGAAATTGTTAAAAGGGAATGCCCATAGGTGCATTGGGTATCTGTCATTCGGTATCATTATCTGGATCAACGAATAAGCATTCAGGTTTCAATGCTAAAATTATGTAAGGTAGAATAATAGATAGAGTTCGTTTTCAGAAGGAAACAAACATCGATGCTCAATTGAGTTCTTTCAACGAAAAAAATCTCATTTCCACATCGGTTCCTATTCATTCCAACTGTATGGTTTTTTAAAACCATTAATCCTTCCCAACAGTATAAAAATGAAATTTATTTCTAAAGTTTTCTATGTAACAAGTGTCATTTCAATGTTCAATAATAAAAGTAAAAGGGTGATAAAGCTCAGTGGACGAGTGTAATATCATAATAAAGAACGCTGAGTTAATCCTCATTCTCGATGTGATTCACCGTGCGTAACTTTCCATTCGCACGGAATATCAAGTGTATGGAAATCGTCGGCCAAGAATACATTATTGGGAAACCATAATGTAAAGCACGATTTCTCCCTTAAAAGGTTGCTTGAGGTCATAGTTTAACCGACCGAAGACATTTTCTGCCCTGAATTCGGAAACTCTTGGTTCAACATTCTGACGCCAATTCGACATTCACTTCGAGAAAATAGTACAGCAGAGACATAATCGTTATCTTTAGTATAAGAGCGTTTTTATGCCGGCGAATCTTAAGAAACTGGAAGGAAATGTCAACAGCTATACAAATGCATCGCTATATTACGTAAGTGAATCATAAGAAAGTAAGTTTCCTTCCTGTAATGTCACTTGCGGACTTATAAATAGCGTTAGGTGCGAATAACCTTGAACCGTTCTTGCATTGTGTTACGCGAGTCTACCAGATCCTTGTGACATGTGGGATAAAGTGAACGTCCTTTGATTTTAAAGGTCACGAGTTCGATCACCGCGACAGAAAGGTATGAAGGGAATTTTTCTTCAAATACTTGACTTTTTCCAAGAGGAGGAATTCCGATTTTTATTCGGCTACTGTACTTTCGCGTAACTTTCGAATCCAGTATTATAATACGAAGCCCAAAGATTGAACACTGACTTTGAAATATCATTTGATATAATTATTTTCACGATTTAACCACGTAATAGAGAAGAGTGAAATAACTATGCGAGATAAATGGTTGTATATGTGTCCGTGTGGGTTTTTCAATTTTATAAATAATCATCTATATAATTATCATTAACCTAGACGAATAAAACAGGCACATACTAACTACGATTACTACATATTCTACAAAGCTCTGATAAGCGTCATTGAAAATATCTATTTTACGTTTTTAAATAATCCGTTTCTGGCTTTTATCGAAATTTTTCAAGTTTTAAGAATTTGTGAAGTTATTGCCCATTTATTTGCACACAGAGCTAATGTATTCAGTGGTTATGATAGAGTAGGAGACTTTTAATCTCAACCTTGACCAAATAAAGACCTTTTATAATAAATATATCTCAATGAAGAATGCTTTGCAGGATGCCAAAAACTATTGTTTCTTTTTATAGAAATGTATTAAGAAAAACGGCGTGAAATATCTGTATATTCAACAGGTTAAGCCTAAGTTTTACCAATTCATCGTTGTATTTCATTAACTTTCGTTGGAATTATATATTTTCCTTTCATTTGTTACGATTAATTAGCAATATGACGAATTTCCTTCCTATGTAACGTATCAATTTCTATTGAAAGAACCTCCGATTTTAATTCACCCATTGCTAACGCTGAGCTACAGACTATCGTAGAGATTTCCACAGGACTATTTGAATGTTTACCATGCGAAGTCCGTACCTTGTAAAGTTTTAAAACCCCCTTTTTTGCTGAACTCAATTTAAATAACTCGGTCCAAACTTGAATTCGAATAACGTGAACTCATTAAAATGCCTCGGCGACGAAATTTTCGTGGTAAAGGATGCGCCATGTGGCTTGATGAATGAAACAGAGGAAGAGGGGAATTACGAGACAGGTCCTCCTGCTTAGCAACAGTCCCGGGAGAACCCTTTTTATCGAATTTCCAAGAGTTTTAAAAGATTTCCGCTTCCGTCTCATAGTCGCCTTGATAAAAAACGTTCTCTCGATTTTTTGTTTCCTCCGTATGTCACGCGGGTGGGAATCCCATTCCATTGATGGCCGAGTGGTGTTGATAGCAAGGGCGGAAGAGTGTATAAGTGGATGGACACTACAAATATATGAGTTATCTTCAGCAAGTACTACAACGATTTACGCATAACGTTAGTAGTTGTCCGTCCTCAGTTGCGTACTTCGAGAGCACGTAAGAAAAATTATTATAGAAATACCCCAAAAACCATAAATATAACAAAATAGTGATTTTCATCGTTTTTAGTGTTTTGTCATAATAAAACACAATCTTCAGCGACCTGCTCTATTATTTCACTAAAGAAAAGGTTAACTGAAGAATTTTGTTGATATCCAGAGACATTTCCAGGAATCTAATTCCTGCTATCACTATTATTTTTAAGAAAATTGAATGTTGCTAAAAATCTATATGTATAACTCCAAAATAAAAGGTTATCAAGAGAATTAAAATCTGTACTTACGTAATTCTCATTTGGGAAAAACAAGCCGGGCAGTTTTCTGAAAGTAGAAAGAAAAGAAATACGTAAGTTATGAGCAGAAGTATGAATACTTGTTTGTATGAGTGTTCTATAATCACCGTGGTATCTATGTTTATATATTTAATCATCCGGTGTCAGTAAATTTCGTAAAAAATATATAAGTAGCGAACTAGAATTTTAACACGTTTGGTGAGAGATAAAGAGGTTTAAAAGCAAGCGCTTCGCACTATTCTTATCGCAAAAATATTATGGTGATCTGCAGATTCCACCGCCATCCAGACTGCATTTTCTATATAGGCGCGCTCTTATCGTTGGTTTATGAAAGGCGCCAACCTATTTCACAGCCGGGAAAAAACATACAGAGCGGAAGAAGGCAATGAATAAGGAAGATAAGGGAGAATTGTGGAAGGAAAAAGTGATATAGAGAAGTGTAGAAGTACTAACCAAGGTTTTTTAGTTGTTTCGACTCCAGCGTTTATTGATGTACTAGTTGCCCCATGAGAAAATTTCGCCCAACTGCAAGTAATTCATTTATAGGCGGTGTGTTGTTTAGGTATGTTTTATTGTTTGTTTATCCGTTTGTTGTGATTGGATTGTTTGTTAAAATATATTTGGGTGAGAAGATATACCTCGTTTATATCGATAGACATCGATATCTACACATCCAGTAGCGAAACTATGTAGGCAAATTCAAATTTTAAGTCCAATTTTTGATCAAATGGTGTATAATCCATTTGTTGGTTTATTTTTAGTAGGAAGCAGGAAACTTTCTCTTTAAAACGGTGTGTTATTAATATGTTTTGATGGAGTGTGAAAAGAGAATAGTCACGAAAACGGATGTTTAGAAATAATATATAAAGATGACAGAAAACCATAAATGTAATATTTTATTTAAATATAAACCCCTACGTGGTAACCAATATCTAATCGATTCCGCAAGTTTGCTCAGGCTAACAAAATCTAATAGCTTTGACAAGTTGTAATAAAAATTGCTTCCGACCTTGGTGGGAATTTACTGTAATTAAAGTTGACGGAATCGTTAGTACCAACGCTACGCTCCCAGTTAAGAGTCCCGAATGATCGAGTTTCAATTTTTCTGGATAGGGAATGAATGTCAGTACTCATTCATTGTTAAGTCCCCAGTGTAATTGTTCTTTGAAAAAATGTTTGTGGAGGCTTTGAGGAATAGAATCGTAACGTAGTTAAAGGCATTTTTTCATATACTGAATTCATGCCGAATTTTCAAATCGTTGAGGGCTCCTTAATAGCCAAGTGGGCAACGCGTTCAACTTTGGTGAAAGCGGTCCCAAGTTCAATCACCGGTGGGTGCCTATCTCTTCGGAATGATCTTATTTCTCGAAGAACTTTTAGTAATTTACTTCCATTTCATAAAAATGAAGACTATTTTGTAACCGTATTAGAATATACCGCCGATTTATCTGGCCTAAATTTTCTTTCTTAGTTAGTTGGTTATTTTGCCTAAAGTAGATGATTATTAATAATTACTGTTATTGATTTGAGGATTCTCATACGCGAATACAAATCTTCGAGTCGAGAGCTGAGTACAAAAAACGAGATCCACTAAGATATAATATTTTACGATCGAGCAAGATGTAATACTTCTTAATATGGATGCGATGAACTCAATTCAATGCATTACGTCACACTTCTGAGAATGCATACTTTGCGCCCCTGGAATTTCCTGCCATTAAACACTCCGGCAAGCCTGCAATCACTGCCAACTTTTTGGCTTTACAAGTCAAATCTTGCTCCATTGAGTAAGCCGCACACACCTCCTTTATCAAGTAAATATTATGCGAATGAGAACTTACAACTTTCAAAACAACACTAAAGATGTGTATGGTCTTAAACTCCTAGGAGACCTTAATACTAACATATCAGCCACCCAAACAAAAACAAAATCTGAAAACTTCCACGTCGAAGTGAACCGCTTTATGCTTTGCTCTTTTTCAAACCCAGAAGTTGCTGAGTCGAGAAACGACTCAAAATTAAATGTCACCACATCCCAGATGAAAACAGGGTAATTTTCAGATTCTTTGAGTTTCACTCTCGATCACAGTTCCTTCACGTCACCTTCCATAATAAGAAAAGGAAATTTCACTTTTATCACTTTTAGGAATCACTTTCTTTGCAATCTTAATTTATAAATAATAACCGCACGAACTGTTGATAAGAATCACAGAAAACGTAATTGATGTAGGTTTTTAGGTTACTGATAGAATATTATTTTCGACTCGAAATTGCGAGAACTTTGAGAATATATTCTAAAATTTCCTCCTGTTTGGCGGTACATACGATATATTTCGTCCACTCGGCTACTCGTGACAAGGTAAAAGGACGCATTGGAGAAAATGCCCGAAAGTGAATTATTCAAGATAATGTTACCTCAGAAAGAAACGGTAACGAAAATACTTGACAGGTCCGGCACCTGACCCCAGATCTCCCAATTGCCGGTCAGTTGCTCCAACCATTAAGCTATTTTGCCAGGACATTCAGACATGCAGTTCGGACGACTTTGAATGCAAAAGCAATGGACCATCAATTGATATGGGTACGAGTACCGGTTCTGTCAGAGTTTTTCAATACCCGTTTCTTCTTGGTAAATTTTCTAGGTGTACCTTTAACGTCATCTTTAACTAATTTACTTCCTATTTTGTCTCCTTGAATCTTAGTATATTTTGTACAAGTAATTCACGAGGGATTCTGAAAAATCGCGACAGGTTCCTTTTGAATCTTCGTAACAGGTCAAGTGGCAAATTCCCCCTGGTTTGTAATTAAAAAGGATCGAGACAAATTAGTTCCATTACACTCCAAAGACCCGTCGAACTGCTTCGTCCAGCAAAAACGAATCGGAAAGGGACCGAAGAGGGAGGGTTAATTCGTCTTCTGTACCAGGGCGTTTCCTTGAAGATCAACGGACGCCGGCTCCAGATGACAATCTCTTTGCGAAGGATGGGCCTTTTTTTGTGGGCGGAGGACGCTTTAAACGTCCGCCGACTCTGGATTCGACGGCAAACCTTCGTCTCGATTTCTCTAATCGATCCGTACAATCTCTTATCGTCGCTATTTAATTATTTTGACGACTGTTCTTTCGGTTCATTTCAAGATTTCCGGTGAAGTAGGGCAATCAAAACTATGCCAATCCGAGTGGACTTCGCAATTCTCTGTATGCCGTAAGAAACTAATTTACTACGGATGAGAATAACACATGCGAACGTACTAATATTCTATTCTTTGATTATCAAGAATTCTAAGTTTTACTCTCATTTAAATTAATTCCTTAAATTTAATTTTTTTAATGATTGAACCAGTTGGAGAAAATTTTATTTTTGTAAATCTTAGATAGTACAGAATAATTTTTTTAAGTCCCCATATTAGTATGTGAACCTTTATAAATTAGAGTAGGCAGGGAAAATTAAGTAGTATTAATTGTTTGAGGCACAAAATTCAACCTACATGTGGGAGGATTCATGGTGGTTGATGAATTAATTTTTCGCTCATTTACAACTTTATACAACTATGATCGAATGGCTATTAAAATTTAAATGAAAAAGGCAGGGCGACAACAACACAAGGCAATGATACCGGTGGATGACAGAGCTTCATAATTTATTTAATGCATCGTGATAAGCATACCCGTAAAGAATTACTTTTAAATTATACAAGAAAACATAAAATCCTTCACATCTTTAATCCTTAATTCTTGATATTGTCTTACTTTGCCTTTTTCTCAGCTTACAGAATAACGTCGCCGCAATAATGGCATAGAATTATGCTTTCCTAAAAGAAAAAGTGAGTGTCTGCTATTCCAATCATTAACTTCCCTTTGTTAAATCCACTTTCTAGCAGTTCAAGTGTTTGTCATATCAGTTCACATACTGGAGATTCCGCTGAGTATTCCTTTTCATTTCTTTGGCTAAGTAAACGTAATAGAATTCAACTCTTTGCCCTTGAAAGAAAATCTTCACCATTAGCATAAGCCGTATTAATCAAATCTGGCGAGGCGAAGATTTTATGAGTGATTTGAATGTCCTTCCGTTGTCCAATTTGGGTAATCAATTTAAATTTATTCACATGCTACTAGATAATTAACTTAGGAGCCTACAGAAATAGATGCAATTAATTTCTGGAATCTGGAATTTCTGAAAAAAAAATTCTGGAAAATGTAATCTAAATAATTTTACAATAAATCCAAAGAACAGATATTTCTTTGATATCTCCGTTTGATAATTCCCTATCCCAGTAATTCACTATGTAACGACCTCTCCATATTCCTTCGCCGATAACCTCTCCTTTGATCATCCTTTAACTGCTTTAATATTATTATTATTAATATTTCTTTAATATCTCCGTTTGATAATTCCCTATCCCAGTAATTCACTATGTAACGACCTCTCCATATTCCTTCGCCGATAACCTCTCCTTTGATCATCCTTTAACTGCTTTGTATTCCCCTCTGTCTTTTCCATAACTTTCTTTGGCAATACATTCCCTTACAAAAATAGATCCATCCATATTTTCCACCTCAATTATCATTCATCAAATTAAGTACCAATACCGTTAAAATCATATTAAGAACTTCTTCGTTTGTTATATAATCAAAGTTAATCCAGAGCTACTCGTGCTGCGAAATATTCATTTATTTTTAATTAACACGTGCAAAAGCTTTTCTATCCGCAAAAAAACTGCATGCTCATTAACCACGTTCTCGCAAGAATTGAATTTGCCACATTTGCACATAAACTCGCGAAGTTTTCTTAAGTCAGGGATTAAGATGAAGCAGAGTCGCTTAGGTCATTATGTTTTCTTCTTTAAGGAGGATGGGATCATTATTGGCGACATTTCCTGGATAACTCATTCTCAAAAACAAGGAAGGTGGGAAAGCAAAGTAACTGAGTCTATATAGGCACGACATGCGGAAGTCATATATCAGCACTTTTGGATTACACCGATACACTTCCACCGTTTCGTGTTTTCAATATCTATATAAAAAATCTCTCTTCGATCTCTTTTAGTTATATATCAGCTCCTTTTCGTTCATTCGATTTGCTTAACCAATTGCTAATTTCCAATTAAATTAAATTTATGATTTATGAAAAAAGGTGACATTACGAAGTACAAAATTACGAAAAATTTTATATTCAAGCTTACAATGATATATTTTCGATAATTTTATTTCGTGAAAACATGTAACACTGTGGGTTATTTTCAAATTAATCGTCATGACTTTCCTCGCAGTTAAGTCTTCCTCATTTGAATAAATTTTGATCGTATATCACAATGCAAAAAAGGGACTAAATCAAATGAAATCGATATTTTCAGGAAAGACTTCATGAAAAGACATTTCAGAAATGAATAAACGAAATACGAAGTTTTTCATTTCTGAAATATTTCCCTATATTATCAGTGAACAGTTTGTGTTATCTAACCAATAATTAGTAAGTTTTAAACCACAAGCATTTTACTATTAAGTATAATTATATATAAATTATATTATTGTATTTATTATAATAATTTTAAACTAAATGCTGAGGAATTGCTTTTTTATCACTTCCTCAAAGTCTACTCGCTATACCCGCAAATCATACAATCTTAATAGCAGAAAACGATAGCTACCCTGAAAATTCTTAATGTCAATGTAAGTTCATGCGAGAATACAGCCATGCACCAATATCATCTCTAATTTTAATCGATCAGACATAATTACGCGTCGTTAGGCTCACAGTCCTATTCCTCGCACGAACAGTCAGGTGAGAACATACCGTTGAAGATCACATGGACAGTGAAAGCGCTACAGTCGAGGACTATTCTTCGCCGCATCACTTTTGTTTTCCATAAAGAGTGGAAACGACTGCATCATTCATCCGCCGCCTCTTTCTTGACATCTTTCCAAGACTTTCTCATTCACGCAACCCCTCGTCTGAGCATAGTGATCTCATTTCCATCTGCCTCCCAACCAAGCTTCAATCTTTCGGTACCAGATGCCGCGAGGGTACTGAGTTTACGCTCCTTTCCCGGCAATTTTCCGCCTCGAAACACCCGCGACTAATAACACATCTATAAATTCGACGGGGAAATTATTACCGGATTTTTTCACTTGCCTCCCGGGTGAGATATCGCCGTTGTAAATATCAAAAGGCCTGGCTGAAGTTTTGGGAAGGGAAATTGAAGATTCGACGTTGAATTTGCATGGAAAGAGAAGCTTAGGAAAGCGTCACGGTCAGTCTCCCATACAAATGATGTAATGATTCATCATGACGCTTATGGTGCCAATGGAAATTTATGAAGTAGTAACGTTTGAAATCAAGATTCCAGCTGAAAATAATACAAAGGAAAAAGTACTATGCATTTCGTACTATATGCGAATTTTCAAAGGTTTTCAACTGATATTGCATTGAAAATAAAGATAGGATATTAATCCCAATAACTATACTATATAATATTATGGGCCTGGATAGCCAAGTGGGCAACCCGTTTGACTTTGGTGAAAGTGGTCCTGGGTTCATTCCTCGGCGAGGGCTGACGGATAAAACGACTTCATCTATCGAAGCAGTTTCCAAATTAATAATACTAATATTTATTGAATGCTTATATTATTCTTAATTTGTTTTAAATGATTTATTCCTTGATTTCAAACGTATCAGTGTCAGCAATGGGAAAGCTATTCTCGCACCAGATCTTACTACGATATATTTTTAGAAAACAAATGTTGCAGTCATATTTCAAGAGCTAGGTCTGCTAAAATTACTTTTATAATTCAAAATAAATTAAAAGTTAAATCGATAATTTCGATAAATTAAGCGTTACATCGTGTGCTTTAGCCAAAAGAAATAGATTTTCCTTAACCGGTTCCTGTTTAGCAGTTCCGCAATGAATCAAAACGGCTCTCAGGGACTATTTTTGTCCTCTGATTTCGAATATTAATTATTGTAATTGGTAATTAATGCCAATCTTAACTCGATCAAAGTTTTCTTTAACTGAATAACTTGAGATTACTTTAATTTATGTGTATCTCTCAAAATATCCTGAGGAGAAAAATGTGATATGACTTGCACTCGAACCCAGGTACTCCACTTTCCAAATCAAAATATATCTTTAAGATAATGATATTTTCAACCAACTGGTACTCGTTTAAATTATTTGAAGTCACCATGATAATAAATCGATAAAATACTTATCCACTCTATTTTCAAGAAGTAGACTCAAAAACATTTATGACACGCTAATAGATTGTAAATGGTTTCCAAGGAAATGACAGCTGGAGAAAACACGCTCCTAACAATATTATGGAAAAGTTTCACATTTTCAGATTAATATGATTTATTATTCCCATTTCCTTTCTCTTGTTGGCGGAATAAATTCTCGTTTTCTTCGGCAATTTTATTTTTCGTCCCGTCCTTCATCCTGCCCACCAGCAGTCTATCGCATTCTTTTATTTCGGTCACCGTATTAACCTCCATTTCGAAGCACACAAAAATGTATTTCTTTTCTGCCCACCACTTTGCATTTTAGATCCCAGTCTCGCCTTCCTCTCTTCCTACGCCTCGTCTCGGATTCAAACTGGATGGCCCCAAAAAGGACCATAGGCTAAAGGCTACAGTTAGAATAGGTGTGGCTTCCAAGACTGCTTTCGGCCATGCAAATTCCAATTTGTCTCGTTAGATGAGCTTCCGAAATAACCGGCGATTTCGTCAGAACCGTAAATTACTTAAAAGTGACCGGATTCACATTTTGCTGAGTACCAATCAAAAGAAAATCACAAGGAAGCTCTTGGAGAGAAGAAAGTCGTATAAACCTAAAATATCTCGCTATAATTGCATCCCACAATGAATATCTACAGCACCACTTTACGTGGTAGAACACGCATACTGTAAGAGTTATTAATTTTCGATGTAGCAAAACGATACACGAAAACATTGCAATACACCTTGGAAACGTTCATAGGTTATTTCAGCTAATAACTTAGTAATGGGTCAAAGGTTGTATCGTACAATGTCATTAAAGGCATTTTCTTGTAAGATTTACACCATTATTAATTAAAAAGTACTTATTACAGAAGACTACTAATATTGAGTAACAAGCTAGGTATTGTTATGGCTCAGTAAAATTCTCGAAATATTTTTATGAAAGCGTGATTCGGTAGCGTACAGTAAATGTTATTTTTTTTAAAAACAGTAAATTTTTTTCCAATTGTGAGTAAAAATAAGACATCAAACAAATCGTAAACGAAATTTTCCTCTGAATAGATCACAGAAAAATAACGCAAGATTGAGTAATATAATAATTATTGCTGTAGAACTTTTTGCCCTCAGTTATTTAAAATATACAACTCATGCGGCAGAGTCATAATTTAATTTGTAATTAGACAAAATGGTATTTATCTAATTGTAAGTCTAAACCTTGTAAGGGTCTACTTATGTTCATCGGAATTCCGTTCTGATAATGATTTATTTAAGCACATAAAAACAAGTCTTAAACTTCATAGACATTCGGCAGTACACAAATCTTCAGAAAATAGGAAGTTGCCCGAAACAATAGAATTATTAAATCTATATTTCAGTAGTCTAGAACTATTCAGTGAGGTAATAACTTCCGGAAAAGAAATACCAGTAGCTCTCAAATAACGAATTCTTAAGATGCATCCAGTGACACCTCGTGTGTTGCCCTACATTTCCTTTGTTCCTCAAAAGAGAGATTTTCTTCCTGGTTCACCCACGTGATGTACGCATCTCGAAATGTGTTTCTAATCTCTCTTCGGAAGTTAACACGGGACACATTCACCCGTGACATTCGGTCCAGAGCCCCGCCCGACCATCTTCCTCATGCGTTCTCTCCAAAACTCCCACACGATCTCTATCTTTTTTCCCTCTGTGTCGATGACGGCATTCCCCTTCATGCGTCGCCCCGTGCATGCACAACATTTTTATTCC
The DNA here is from genome assembly GCA_036926295.1 of Pachydiplax longipennis. Taxonomy (NCBI): domain Eukaryota; kingdom Metazoa; phylum Arthropoda; class Insecta; order Odonata; family Libellulidae; genus Pachydiplax; species Pachydiplax longipennis. Next base: position 7,238,322 of record JAVFKF010000017.1, on the reverse strand, counting down.
CAGAGCGAGCGCACTTTTTTCCTTCGCAACCTTTGCTCTTTCATTACGTCGCCTCCCGTTGGTGTTTTACACGCTCTTTTTAACTGCGTGAGTACGTGCATCTGATCGGAGCCGTGGACTAAGCGTGCTTGCCCTTATGCAGTGGACTGTTAAACGTGGATAGGGGAGACGTGATATAGCCGTGAGATGTACATTTGTCGGTGTGATCGAGGCTGGTGAACGTATCCCTTAGCTCACGGATCTTAATGTGTCTTCTTGAAACGGGAGATATCGTCAAACCGTAGTGTGGACCGATTCAAATTTTGAGCAATGTCAATCAAGAGAAAATTACATATATGCTCTTGTGGGAAGAAAGATATCCTGAATCCAATATCTTTTAAACTCCAATTTAAGGATCACTTACTAGTGAAAGAAATTCTTAATGAAATTTTCGCTATGAATATCTGCAATTTTCTTAGATGTTCCAAAAAATAAATTTTAGCTAAAAATTAAAAATCGGATGAAAAATTAATGGAAATGATTGTAAAATTTCGCAGAATTATTCGCGAAAAAACTACATCGTGGGAATATTTAATTCCCAATTTTTTCTCCGGCAAAGTTATTTAAAAGGAATTTAACTATAAAAAGTTCATTAAAAGAAAGATTGCTTGAAAATCATGGTGGAAAATGTGTGTTCCTACAGCCTGGAGAAACTACTTGTATAGAGTAAGGAATCAAGTCAAACAAACCCACATATTTCAACAATTTATAGTTATATAAATTGACGATTTATGGACATGAAGGATAACTACGGAATTTTTTCATTCTTAATTTTTCTCTTAAGGTGATAAATTGTTTAAATGCAACTCTTAAAAAATATATAGCAAAATTACTGAGTAATAAGCCAATAGAATAAGTACATTCCATACAAAAATATCCTACTCAAGATTGGCAGAAGTTATACAGAAATTTATCATGTTGTCATTATTCCTCTTCGTCAACATAGGATTAAAATCTTTCATTTGCTCTTTTTACATCTAAAACAATTAAGTTCTCCATAGCTTCCTAACGTTAAACAAGAAATTTAATTTTGGCGTACCTAACTTCTGTTTACAATGGACTATTTAGTATTCATTTTATACAATAACTACGACTAATTTCAATTTTTAGTTTAATATAAAATTATAAATTGCAGATAATATACCAAAATCTTCATACAATTATGGTCTTCATACAAAGAGATTGCGCCTCTTGCGCAAATGAAACATGCAAGTAACCGTGATGCCCTTTTGATGTCATGGTTCTCCTTAACAGACTATGAGTAAATGACCGCGAACGATAACGATAAAAACATCTCCCTCATTTTCACTTGTGGGCGAGTGCTTTCATACTGGATTATTTTCACACGATCCAGACAACAAGGGCGACTCTCTTAAGAATACGGGAGCATGAAGTCAGCTTTTCCTGTAATTGGCTTGGTCATCGCTAAACGCGGACGCATAAGCACAGTTCCGCCTATCAATGCAGCATCAGTGCCATAACTACCAAGCGCAGCACATCCGATACGATAAGATTGATATCGTCCCTCACTCTCTTATGGACGAATGTGTCGTCGGGTTTTCGAATAGGATTTAAAGAAACTAGGATTATAATCGTCAGAGGACAAATGAATTTATAGAAATAAGCGATGAATATATTTAGAGAATACTTATAGGTCTTCCAAAGTAAGTAGGTTACATTATAACTCCACAACTCTTCATAAGCTGATGAGATAAAGCGAGAAAAAGAAAGGTAAAAATTGTAATAAATTAGAGTAATTAGAATAGAATAGAGTAATTGTAAAAAAATTGATTAAAAAATTCACTTCATCTAAACTAGAAATCTAATATGCACGACCCTACGCCACACATCTCAAAGGAGATTCTATTATTTCAAACTTAGCTGTTATTTATCTCACATGAGGTCCTCATTCCCTTATTTTGAAATAACAATGACACATAGCATTGAAAACAAAAACAACATAAAAACAAATATATTTGAACGATTTTAATGGGAAATTCTAAAAATAAAGTGTAGGCGAAGACGAAGAATTACTTAAAGAAATAGAGTTATTATTGCATGTCGATATAGCATCATGTGCATTGTTAGTATTAAATAAATTAAACTTAGAGTGACATTTTTTTAGATATGTATATCCCTGTAAGAGTTTTTACACTAGCATATCCCTATGTACTTGTTAATCATTCTTCCTACGTACCTCCTACATAGCGACTCATAAATCTTGATTTTGTCACGGATATTTTGCGCTTCGTAGCTTACATATAATTTCCGTGAATTAATGCCTCAAATACATGCCGAAAGAACAATGCGCGTTGACGCGGCTGACGTGAAATAAATAGCGCCATTTTGGTTGTCTGCTGATTTATTCGTATTTATTTCCATTCGGGTTCCTTTTGACTGCTTATCCACACATATCATGCGGTTGAAACTGAAACTGTTCCCTCCATTTTAGAATATTAATATTTATGTCACCTACCTACCTCTACGTATTTCTAAATTTTCGTATTATTAAATTTAAATCTTTCCTAACACCTTTTATTTTACTATTTGATAACTTGCACGCGCAGTTTTTTCACACCACTTTCTTTCTGGATGTTTTCCTGTTGTGTATCTTTTTTCCTAAGATATTACGCAAGGTTGTCATAGATCTACTACTCATTTTGAAATATTCCTATCTATTTCTATTACGCATACATCATTCGTGTTTTTATTAATATCAATGGTGACTGGTTAGATGGAAGTAGAGACTTTTCAGATTCTGTCATTAATAAAGAATTTTACCCGTCCTTTCATATCATCTGACGCTTCTTGTCTGTACCTTCACTTTCTTCTGATAATCATTTCCTCTAAGTATCAGACCCACCCACTTCCTGTATTTCCTTTTAATATCCTCCATCAGACCCCTTTTCCTCTTCTTCAGCTCCCTCACTTGTTTTCCTATCAACACGACACTATCGCTACGTAACACACTCAGAATCATCGAATCATCATCTCCATCATCTACGATTCCTCAGACCAAGGCTTCCATTTTAATGTACACTTCAAACTTATTGTTTACCAAACCTCGCTTAATTTCTTTCTCACCTCTCTTTTACTCTGTTCTATTAGTATATGAGCGTCTTCTGACTCTATTCCTTTTCCAATAACTGTATCACCCAATGAAGAGATCAAGCTTAAGTAAGGAATTCGTTCCTTATGTGCTAACTTTTTCATTCATTGATTCCAAGCCCTTTTCTTGGTTATTCAGAACCTTTTTATTCACTAGATGAATTTCATAATCCGGTATATGTTTATATAATTCACTTAAATTTGCATAAATTCACTCATTACTTAATCCACTATGTAAGATGGTATAACAAATCTTTATAATCTGGGATATTTATTTACAAAAGATAGGAAAAACGATGCGAAGAAGGAACTCCTTTAAGCCTCACCTCTTATTGACTACGAGGGATTGTTCTGCAGTGCTTCAAGTCGGGTTGAATCCAAGAAGAACGTAATGGAAGTCAACAGATTCATGCTTCTGAGGAAACCGCACTAAAATATTTTATGCGGCTGTACGCCAAGTTACAGCGGGAATTTCTCCTCGTTAATTCATCACAGAGATAAATTTTTGAGAAAAGGTCTCACTTGGATTCTAAGGCTGACGTGTTGAACAACATCTAAACAGCATTACGACTGAGAAGGCCGGACCTCCATTGTCTCCTTGTTATTGATATTAACGAGCGAGAACTGTGGATATCTGGCTATCGTTAAGCCCGCACCAACCCCGCCTTGAACCCATGACCCTCTACTTTGATGTCTCAGCCGCACGACAAACATTCTCGGAAGGGTTTCGTTTCCGAGTAAATATATCAGGGGTCACATCAGTGACGTCATCGTGACCGAGAAATGCGCGGGAGAGAAACAATGGAACAACGAAAAGCGGTCGGGACCTTTTCTTAACCGGTTGGGCATTTTTCACGTTTGAGCTCTAAATGGATTGGGCGAGGTCTCTCCTTTTCAAAATGTTTTACGGATCCAATTTACTTTTAATATTCTGCCAATGCCCGTGTTAGTACGAATGCGATAAAAGTACCCTGCAATTATCTAGCGGCCGTGAAATAAATTTACGGCGCAACCACTTAATGGTTAATGGGACAAAAAAGGTCTTTAATGCATCTCGTCTACTTTCCCCTCTGTAAATTCTCCGTCACGAAATACCCGTTTTCCTCATTAGTCCTTTTAATGTTATTCGGAAGAATGCCGACTCATTACCCTACGTTTTCTTTGCTCAAGACCGCAGCCTTTCTTCGGCTTTTTCTTCGGATTCTTTATTCACTTTGACTTACGGTACTTCGACTTCATTCTCACCTGCTGTTGCTCGCGTAATTCTAAGCATTTTCGCTGGTTAAAGTTCTCTCTACGTCAAACTGCTGTTACGATTTCAATTTTCGGTCCCTTTTCACGGGACGGACCAAGCTCATTAATACGTGAATATAGGTGGTGGAAAATAATATTTATTACTAATTATATATTTAATTTAATAAGACCTGATACAACACACTCATGAAAGTGTTATGAAATCTTCGTTTGTAGATTCATAAGTCAAAATTACTAAGAATTATTTTTTTTTAATCATTAATTATGACCTCCAGATCTCCAAGGGTCCTCCAAGGGAGTTTTAATCAATCCGTTGTATATTATATTTCACGCTAATTGTAAGTATGATAAGAAAATCCTTGTAGTAAGATTTAAAATCCAATGCATGTTGAGTTTTACGACTTTCACTCTTGATATGATGATATTTAAAGTGAAAGTTAAAAATTGAATCTTTCGTAATTAAAATTTTAGAATTAGCAGAAAACTTCTCAAGCTGTTATACCGCGGTTTTGACCTTCTCACAAATACTAACTGTGAAAAAGATTTCTTGATGAATCCGCCACGTACTGAATCAGTACCAATACATATTCTAATTCTCAAATCAAAGATGCAAGTTCGAATATATTATTAATTAAGAACGTATTTTCCCAAACTTCCAGTAGCTCAGGATCCGCATTCAACGAAGGAACCAAATTTAGTTCGCGATAAATCTTCGTTAGACAGCAGAAGTGTCTACTTTCATATGCTAAATGTTTTCATCTTGAGACCATGAACTGAATTTCAACTTTCCCTGATTCTCTTCATCCTCAATCCCTGAACCCATCTTGCTTTCTTCCTTCATAGTTTTCCTCTCTCTCTTCATCTTTCGTTTTCACTCTTATCTTGTGACTCCTCTTCCGCAAACCTCATGTGTGCGGATTTGCGAGTTTCTCGCTTGTCTTTTTTTTGCGAGCGGTTGTTAGCGGTCGGGAGATGAAAGAGGCGCCATTCACAAATAAAAACTCCCGCCCTTTCCATTGTCGGGTGCAACGAATCTTCCCTCTATTTCACTGTCATGCTCACTCGCCCACGTCCCAGCGTTGCCAAAATTAATATTCACTTATGCCCAAATATGATGTGCTATTGCGGATTTATTGCTTAGAAAGAAGCCGAAATTCAATTGAAAATATTATTGTTTAACTTTAATTTAATCCACAATAATCCAAGAATTATAATTTGGTATTATTGAGGAATACATTATTTCTATTAATTTAATTTACGCGATTCTAATATATGACAATGTACATACATAAATTGTGTTAAAATTCTCTGTTACTTTTTGAATTATTGACTAATCGAGGAACATTTAAAGTTATGTTCATTTTAAAGGATATTTTCTAAAATTCGTTTTTAGAAAAACAAAGCGAAACCCGTCGCAGTTTAAAGCTGTTTGGATAATTTGATTTAAAAAATTTGATTTATCCTGTCTTTTCCAGTAAATTTAAGAGCATTCTTAGCAATAGTTGAAATGTTAATCCTTAAACAGCATCACTGGGAGAAAATAAACTCCATTTTTTATGCAAATGAGTTTTTTATCCCATTATCCTTTCCATCTAATAGTATAACCATCGAATAAACAAATACGGCGAAACTAAAAAATCTTGGTCTCAGGAACTTTCAACATATCGGTGACTTGAGTAAGTTGAAAAATAGTGATATCAAATTAATGAAAAATAAGGATCACGTGACTTAATATTAATGATTTAAAAACTGTCATATTTTGTGATCACTTACGTATCAAAATTAACAATCATGTTTTCTTATAACTAGAAAATTTTACTGACTGTACAACTAAAATCATACTAAAATTGGTAATAATTAATAAATGTAATAAAATTTTTCGTTACTCATCAACCAGAACTTTTCACATTAGCTTATATTAATTATTCAGTCCCAATGAATAATGTGATAAGGACTTTTCCTATATACTGAATTTATCTACTAATCAATAAAGAGCGCTAATTACGGAGACTTAGATATACTTATATGCATACCCATCAGAGTTTAAAGACCAAAATCTCTTTTAAAATAAAAAGGGATAAAATACAGCGTATATCGCAAAGTCAAAACCCTTTACTCTCTCTCTCGTCTCTCCTTTAAAAGTCTCCCTTTATTCTTTCTCCCACGAGTTGCATCTGGAGAGCTTAATTAGACATCTAAATGCCACTATTTTCTGCTCTTATCCCTCCACTGTGTGCTCCATTACCAGAGAAATGCCTCACTTGCTTTTTTAACGCTAAGCGATTTTTTAGCACCGAGAACTGCACTTTCCATCTCCCAGACCCTCGATGCTTGATCCCTCGGCTATTTGACGTTATATCATGTAGATCCTACGTATAGCTAAAAGAAACAATTTTCTTTTCCCTTTCTACCTTCCGGAAAGTACCACTTCGAGAGGTTTACGTTTTTTAGGAGTTTTAGCAGATTTAGCATGATTTGTTATGGTCATGATATATTCCACAAGTCAACATCTTTTATACAGTTATATTGACAGATAAAAAGTTTATCGATTCTCTTGGAATGAGGCAACAAATTCATTTCCTAACACCTTCGGGAAAAATATTTTTTTCGTTATTAACGATCGTAACTTAATCCTAACTATTTTCTCAAACCCGTGAATCAAAGTGATGAGTTGAATTTCGCTAAGATATTGCAAATAATTTACTAAGATAACTATCTTAGGTCTTCATCAGTATTGGCTTACAAAATTATAGCTCGCAAGTAAAAGAATTTGGTCGCGAAGTATGGAAAAGAGATCGAATGAGCCGTGCATTACATGCTTGCTGTCGATTAGTAATGGAAATCCTTCGTGAGATTGCGTATCTTTACGATTGGCAATTAATGCTTATTTATCGCGTATTTTAATGAAAAACTCCAAGGGATTATGGGAAAGTACTTAACATAGCTCGATTGCCGCGTGGCTGGAAATCCAATGAGAAACACATGTAAAAAGCTATCGACATGGTAAGAACACCTGCCCGGAAAGTGAGGATCAGGGTTCAAACTCCAGCCATATCGATAAATTTTCACATCTACTTCTCCGTGAAAAAACTCCCATGTTTTTAGACCTTCTTAAATTCTTTTACTCATCCTAGAGATTTCAGTTCGTTTAAGCCTTGATTTAATAAGTCATAAATCCTGACTAATGACTAAGGTAGATTTTAAAATAAAAAAATAGAGTTGGAGTCAATGTTGACTCATGTAACAAAGGTTATAGGGAAGTATCTAGGAGACGCGATTAAGTTTTCGACCAGCATTAACACCGAAAACCAGCTAAGAAATAAACTTTACTTATTTGTAAAGAGTTTGATTAAATTTTAAATTAAAGTTCAATCAACGAGAACAAAATGGAAGCAAAAGAATTGCAGTTCTATACTCTGAATAATTCGTTGAAAATGAGTGTTTGGTGCTTTCTTCCGTAACGACGAATGTCTGAGATGCTCGGTCATTCCTTCCGGAATCTCAGAGGAAGGAAGAAATTAAAATGACCCACAATCTCTTGCGCTAGAAATAAGCTCCTTCGTGATCTCGTTTAGCGGAAAAATGCTATCTCCCCCACTTTGCAAAAGTGGAATTCCAAACAGACCGGAGATAAGGAAGCTGTGGCCTTACAGGAGAAGAAGTGACAAGGTTGAGATAAGGAAATCAAGAGGGATGCTCTTTCATGCGCTTGCAAAGGATGCGAAAGACACATCTAGAGGAAGATGCATACTCTGTAACTCGAGAAGTATCGGAGAATGTAATGGGAGAATGCAAAGCAGCTTTCATCGAGCTTACTTTAGAATTGCTATCATATTAAATGCTCACCCTTGGGTACTGGCTGGGACTGTCAATGATCCAAGTCTTGGATCGATTGCTGAAAATAGGGGCAGACTAATTGCTCCAAATCCATGAGTGCTATTTTTTCCCACATCCAGAAAAATTTAATTATAAACTTCGTATATACTTCTGAATCCTCAGCGAAGTTTCCTAAATCAATACGGAGTAAAATAAAAATAATTTCTATTAACTGCTAAGTTCTTGCTAATTGATAACTAATGAGGAAATATGGTACACGAGACATAATATACAATCATAAAACTTAATTTTTTCGGTCAACTTGAATTAAGAGTTGTCTCAGACTTGTTCATAATAAAATACTCCACGATTGATTTCAAAGGAAGTGCCCCTTGCCTAAAATTTACTACGAATGCAATAATTTGCGCAAAAATATATCGTACTGAAAATATCATTTAAGTCCTATAGTTTTCATTATTCAAAATGTACCACACAAAGTTAATACAAATACCAAACCACGACGGTAACGTAGTCGATGCGCCGTGCTTTGGGGCAACCCGCATTACAATAATTCCGTGTCCGAATGAATGTTATATTGAAAATCTAAGCAGGCGTAGATAACATAGATTATTACAACATAAAATACGTCAATTCCCAATATTTGAGTGAATATTTCGATAAATATATTTGCGAATTATCTCTATGTTTACCTTAAAGAAATGCATACATAAAAAAAGGTCCCGAACGTCGAGGATACCTTGTTATTACTAAAGAGTATATTCAGTACTTTGATATGTTTATTCCACTATAATACTCAAGGAGTATCAACAAAGTAGATAGTACACATAATAAAACATTCTAGAACTAGAGGTAGCTGCATTTTCGTACATTTTATAATTCTACTAAGATAACGTGATTTCTGTTATTCTATTCATGCTTCGTATACTATTCATCTTTTCGGGTTAAATTAGGAAAAACTTTTGAACTATCTACAAGAAAGGATATGTAAGTTCGAATTAAACGCTGCCAATTATGAATAGAAGTGCTATAAAAAACATGACCTCAATGGATCCTACAATCTGTACACTAAAATTTAGCTTTCGATATAGAGCTGGAATAACCAGTCAAGAAAATTTTGAAACCACTTTTCGGAACCTAAACAGTATCAAAAGTTGAGTAAGTATTTGAACTGAATTCAAGTTTATATCGAAAGCTACGGTTAACATGTGAATTGTGCCTTATTTATAAAAAAACTCCTATGATTAATAAGGATTTGTTGATGTTAGGTCTACCTAAATATCCTTTTGAATATATTCCCTCAAGGAAATAAAACTTTTCAGTGATAAAAGTAAATTTAGAAATCGAAATATTTTCATTGACATTTTCTACTTCATTTAAAAATTAATTTATAATCTACCAATATTCCATAAAGGCAAAACCTATGAGACTATATTTCGTGGTACGATCTTGATTTCAGATTAAAATCAAACTGATGAAAGCGTAATATTGTCTTTCCCATTATCTCATTCATTAAACTTGATCTTATAAATCTCGCATGTGAACCTCGTAAATGTAGCATTTAATAGCTCCAATTTGTCTTCGGTGGGCCTCTTATCTCGACGGGAAGTACATCCGCATCATCATCATCTTTTTCGCAGTAAATAAAAAATTAAAAACGTCCCAGATTATCCGCTCTCTTTGCACTACATCATTTTTAGGGTCCATTTGCACGAGAAGGCCTTTTAAACTTTTCGGCACTCTCTCTTCGAGTCGCTTTGCACGCCAAAACAACCGATGACGCGCGAGATAAATTAAATGATACAGACACCGAAAGTCTGTCTATTCAATTCGGCGATGAAACGATTAACAGAAGCCTCCGCTAATGAAAAAAGACGGTTTTTCTTCGCCATGACATAACGCCACCGAATTCCTGGAGGGAGATTAAATAAACCCGTTTATTTGGACGGATATCGAAAGAGAGAGGGAAGTTTACTAACCAACTCCGCCTAGCAACCCGAGCTCTGGAGAATCTCAAAAGAAAAAAATTTCCCTCGGTTTCTTTCATGAGCTTTTGCGGATACATAAATCTTGCGAAGGATCTTTACGAGTTTTCCTGCACCTCGCGACGAGGATACCAAGAAAAACCAACCGCTTTGTTAGACTCGATCCGATGAGTTTAATGGAGAAAAAAGAGCTCTTAGATGGGTGCATGAAAGAGTTTATTAGCCCTCGTTGGGGTTCTCTTCCGAATTTAAGGCATTTTGTCCGCTTTATTTTCATTCATTCCCTTTCATTTTTAGCCATTCCACTTTCATCTGCATTCTTTTCACTTTATTTTCCCCTTTCACTTCCATATATATTCCTTTCACTTTCATATATATACATTTCACTTTCACCTGTCCTTTCACTATCATTTATCTACCTTTCACTTTCATCCTGCTTCCTTAAAATTTCATTTATCTTCCTTTCACTTTCTTTCTACACATTATTTTACGTGGCTTAAATTCTTAGTAGCTCTTCCCTTTTGATATTTTATTTCTTCTTTATTTTTCCTCGGATGTTCCCATTTATTTTATTCGTTTCTCCCCTAAATCATACTCTTTTCACTCATCCATTGTATCCTCCTCATACAGCCTTTACATTTCAAAAATCAAAATCTTTCCAATATCGAGCTTTCATCAACAATGAAGATGAAAAATTAATGCGGTGTATCCAATTGGAGTTTTCTATACTATCATTCCTCTGAGAAAACACTTCGAAAGCTTTTCTATGAAATTTAGAGATAAAATAATTAATAGAGAGATCTAATATTCATGCTTTAATTAAAAAAATATCGTTCTACTCTATCGTTTTATATGTTTCTTTCTGAACGCTACACAAATTTTACCCCTTTTTTCAACAAGTCACGGTAACATTTTTATCCTTAAAATTCATTTTTCACAATACATATTATTCCATTTAAATACATTTCCGATCCCTATATCGTTATTGTTTCGTTTTTTCTGATAAATTCGTTCCTCTTTCCACTTCATTTCCTCCCCGAAACGCGCTTCCGCCTTCACTAGACCACCCTCTGCTCTTCACCAAACGAAAACACCAAAAAAGTACCATCGACGCCTCCCGTAGTGCTTTTTTTATCGTTTTGACGACGTGAACTGCTCCAGATGGAATAGTGGGAATCTCTTAAGGCCGAGATTTGTTTTAAGCGGAAAATGGAGAGGAAAGATACACTAATGGCGCCAAAAAAATATGTAGGTCGAGCCACTGGTGCTAACCAGACCACCAAGTACGGATAACTTGTATGTCAGTACATCAATAGAGATAAACCGAGAGGAGTCTTCTTTCGATTCAAGTAGTTACAGACGGCAATTACGATAAGAGGCTGTCATCCAAGAATCTTAAGCTGCTATTCAAGAAGGTAATGCTTCTAAATCAACATTCTGTCAATATTTGAATGTTTAATTATATATAGATTTATCAGATCTTTCTAAAGAGAGTAATTCGATAAACTTTAACTTTAATCTCAATAATCATGGATTTTTTTAACTTCTTTTGGACTTTGGACTAAGATTCGAAAAATGGAAGACAAAGATGTAAAGAAATTAAATGAATTATACTCATACTCAATAAATAATACTCAAGATGACAGAAAACGATGCTCCTGCGACTAAAAAGAATACATCATAATCCTTTAAACCTTATTAGTGAGAAACGATTTGAAATTAACAGATATCAATCGATATAATTTTCAATATATTCTTAAAAAGTACGTACAAAATGATAAATCGCCAGGTATTCCTGCATATCGGCAATTAATATTCGTAAAATTATAAAATTGATTAAATAATTTTTGGTGCCACCAAGAAATATTTTATTTCTTTTCATAGGTGAAAGATATCTTAGGGAATGGTTGTGGTAAATATTTTTACATTGAAGTTAATGTAATTAAATAATAATAATAATAAATCGTCTTTATTCGGGCGAGATTGAGACTGAAAAGTCTCTTCTTACATCTAACCCTTGATGTAACTAGAACAAAGCTATCTAGAGATTCGTGGCTGGACACCATAGATCTTCAACTAAAATCTGACTATATCGAGCTCGACCTTGCTTTATGAATATAAAGATGAATTTAATCTTATAACGATGAATTTTAATCTTACGCAGGTGACATTTACTCGACGCAATATATTAATTGAAATACGAAAATAAAATTGAAAATTTTCTAACAGAAGCAATTTTAAGAGTACATACACAAAAGATTATACACTAGACCAATGAAATATAAAACAAAATATATTCCTTATGATTCTCCAAGAATTTGTCACACGATTCTCTGATGATATCAGAATACAAACTTACTTCGCGCAATAGTACATGAACATGGTGTATCTTCTCACGAGTAACGTAAGAAAAAATGTCACAAAATTGCAGCCTCTTTTAAAGTTGTTTACGGGTCGAACGCGGAATTTACAGTCACTTGGTCCAAAATTAGCATCACGGATCACTCCAAACAAACCCCGCGATCAAAAGGATTATAAACGAAGCGATCGCACGTGTTTACATGTTAATCCATACAAAATGTCCCTCCGACATAAACAGATGTACACGCAAATAGTAAGCGACAAAGAGATGTTCCGACAAAAAAGCGGCAGATATCTCTTCCATGCGCGAACGGGGACGTTAATGTAGCGCTGATGAATGTCTTAAGACGAATGCAAAGAAACCATGACGATGGGTTCATACGTCTATTGAACTCCTCAAGCGCAGCACTTAAAGGCGATGACAGACTTGCATTGATAGATAAGCTGGAGTAAATATTTACTGAAATAGAAACGGACCTTGAAATTTCCCCATTCCTTGATTTGCTCTAAGAGGAACGGAATTCTCTGGACTGACTCATTTTAATTATTTGACAATCAAGTTTATAAACAAACTATGAAATCGTTACTCTTTCACAATGAAAGATTATTAAAAATCTATGAAATATAATGAATAATTATGAATAATGAATATGACGATAATGATCACTGAATACCAAAATTATTATGACAAATACCCATTGCGCCAATAGACTGCTCAGTATATATCGATTACTAAGGAATAGTAAGATTGGCATTGAATACAAACAACAGAGGCTTGAGGTATGTTGCTCATCTATTCTTTGTCAAATTTGTAAAAATATCACTTTCGAAATAAAATGTTAATTAATAATAGGAATATAGAATTTTGGTTTCATTATATTCGTCCAACGTTAAACTACACGGTTGATTATCGTTCGATGACTGATTTTACATTCCAAATTACTTGGATAGAATGCTGTAGAATACACTTTTACAATCAGAACCAAAAATTAAGCGAACTGGGAAAATTCTTTCTCGCACCAGCATAAAATTCAAAACTTCGCAAATTTACCTCATAATTATTCACAAGGGTAACAAAAATTTTACACGAGTCATGTTCAAGTTCAAGCATTATTTAGTACTTCAATTTTCCTACTAACCCGAGGGGTTGGTCAAGTTTCCTTCACCAATGGCTAAATCAGACTAAAAGGCTCCCCAATTGATGAATAATTGCTCACCCCAATATATTTCTGCATTGAATCACTCCTCTTAGAGTCTTTCTGCATGCATACGATCAAAAGAGAGCCCTACTATGGCCAGCTTCCGGAATTCAAAGCGAGATTCAGTCAAAGTGATAAAGGCACAGCTGACAGAGAGTAGCTTGGGCATCCATAACAGAAAGGCACATGTCAGCAGAGGAGGAAGATGTGAGTATGGGAGTTAAGAAATGGGGCGGCACGGGAAGATTCAAAGGGAATGCGATGAAAGACGTGATGACGGAATAGAATGGGCAGAGCAAGCGGAGTGGATTCGGTACACTCAATATATGAAGAAGAAATACTCCTCATTTTCATGGCTCTTTTCTCCTCTACTATTTCCGAAATATCTATTTAGAACTAGCATTTGAATACAGATTTCACCACGAGATAAATAGAAGATTATTCACGTACATTTGATTGTTACATTTGAAAAGAATGATATTTTCAAAGATTATATTTTTGTATTTATACTGTGAACTTGAGATGAAAGTGTCAAAGTCTATTAACACAGGTTCTCTAGTGAAAGTTTACGGTATAGGTTCTCCAGAAGTCTCTCCTATCTGAATTAAAGTACTCTCTAAAGATTCTACTTTGGATTAATCGTTGACTTTAATGGAATACCGTTCCCAATAAAAATTTTCGCGATAGAATTCAAATTCGCGGCCTATTAAGTCACTGGAAATATTTTTCTTCCCAAACTTAATTTTTCCGTCAAACTGAAATATAGATTTAGATAAACTTCACGATTACTTATACGTAGGCGACTAAAATTTTCGAATTTGTTTTATGATTGATTATTTAGAGTTTAACGGGTGGGTATTTCTAAGAAGATGTAACTTATTTAGAGTAATGCTAAAAATTTTAATGCGGTCGCTTCTTCTGAATGTAAATGGTTATGAAATTAGACCAAAATCTTCTCTGCCCTGCTACACCGAACAAAACAGTTGATTTCAACATTGCTGAGGATTTCAGCTTACAGTGTAACGAGAAAGACGTTAAAGTAATACATGGCATGATAAAAATTTCTAAATAGGGATTGAAAACTTTGAAAAATCTATTCGACTTGCACAGTTTAATTAGCGTATCTGGCATATAAGACGCAGTGGCATAAAAGATATAGCCTAGTTTGTTAATTTCCGTTTAGCGACTGAGATGATAAAATCAAATACTGCAATCCATCCAGGTCGTTCGGTATCTCTATCACACCCCTTTTGATATTGCAGAAAAGATTAAAAACGGTAAAGACGCCCGAAACTTCGCATGCAAGTCGCGTAAGGTCATTTTTTGTTCATAATTTGAAAAAAGGTTCCTACACGCAGTCAAACATGTTAGCATGTACTAAACATCATTCAGAGCTTTTTGCCAACGATGACCCAGTTCACACTGCTCTTAAATTAGTAATTGGCCCGCAAAAACGTATGGCACTGTGATGCGTAGTAGGAGGGGAAAGGGATTTCGGAAAGGGTTAACTAAGAAAAAAATTACACAAGGTCAACATAGAATGATGCCATATAATAGTTAATTCAACCCCTCAAGTAACTTCTTTTAGAAAGTGGATTCTTCCGAGTCGAAATTTGTCCTCAGCGCTTCTGTCATACAATTTCACAGTGCTTTCCCTTTTTTCTACTCATATACCCTACAACAAACAGGCACAAATTCCCTTGTCTTTGCGCAGCATATAACACCATGAAAATCGCTAATATTCGCACGAGCAGATGGAGAAAGGTTAAGTGAAAAAGGGAGAGTAAATACAACGATGATAGGAGGGAATGATGAAGGAGGAATGGCAGAATAGATTGGTATCTTTATTCCTTTTCATTTGCGGGAAGGAGGGGGAGATGTGAACACCCGGGCTTCAAGAGGCAGATGGTCCTTCATCTACTCCGCCCACTCCCCACTCAAATGCCTCCCAAAACGATGAAGATTACCGCCGCAAGATGAACACCGCCATCGCTTTCGTAGCTACATCTTCGATTAAATCGGAGTTTTACGCGTGCCTCCGGAATATCACGGGGAATAAAATTGAAACCACGCGTTCTGAAGGTTGACGGATTGATTAAATAGATCCGTGAGATAAAATTGTGATCAAAGGAGATAAATGGTCGCTGGGAAAAGATGTTCTCATTGAAAGACATTAAGAGCATGAATGGCGCGAACCAGAAAATTTGTTGGGTTGTTATGCTTCCTTACTATTACTACTTTGTCAATATGCTATTCATATAGTTATTTATTTAATTACGTATGCACTCGCTAATCTGTTCCACAGTTCGGACAAAGGATAGCTTTTTATTGTTTATATCATTGTTTAGACAACATTTTTATTGCTGCAATTCGTTTTTCATCTTATGCATTTCGCAAGTTTTCACAGTCCCTCTGTGTTGGTGATTTCCTGCAGTAGAGTTCAGTTCTGAGTTCCTACATAGCTTCTCGTCTACTTCTCAAATATGGAATGCTATTCATTTCCATATTAATTTCCCTAATCCCTATATTCTTCAAAAAATACTAATTTTTATTCCTAGTCGTGATTTACAAACGAAGCCGTTAGTTTGTGCATTCTTGTATGTAAAGACAGGAAGTGTATTCAATTATTCATTCGTAAGATAAAAGAATTAGAAATAGAAAAGTGAAATGAAAGTAACCGTAAGAAAGTTCTGGTAATGAACATCATCGCTGAGATAAATTTCTCGAATTAATATTCCTGTAATTGAATCTAACGCTTCGGACTTATACCGTTTAAGCCTCCTCTTTATGTGTCTTTGTCCAATTATAACGGGATACTCGTTTTAGAAAATAATACTGGCAGTAAGAGATTCTCATAATCCTATTCGATTTGTACGACTTAATAACCGTAATTCACCGCATTTAAGACGCACACTACCACATACCGTAAGGCTTAAGTCGAGTTATTTTAATTCATAATCTCTTAAAATTACAAGTATAATCACAAGGGATGTAAAATAAGATAATCTTCGTTTAATAACCGCTAAAAGAACACGGGTAATGATTATTCACCCATTTTTGCTAGAAAGACAGGATGAAATTGAATTTCGAAAATAACTCCGGCCAATTCTTGGCTGTAGACGTTTGCATTTTAGAACAATTGTTAGAACGGGAATTAATTCACACCTAAGGGGAATAATGTCCCAGTCTTACTCTCCAGTTAGTTCTGACAATAACAGTCTTACATCTACTGATAAACGGCTTAGCAACAAATACATAAGCACTCGTTAAAGAAAAATGTAAAATATCTCCATTGAAACAATGCCTCCTTAAATTCATCTTGCTAAGCCTCGAAAAATTCACTTGCGAATCAATTTCCCGTATTCCCTTAAATCCTTCCTGACCTCAGTTACTTCACCATTAAAGAATCTCTCACTCTTTGCGTAATAACACATCTTCACAGCGCATTTCCTCGTGTAAACTCGAAGCATCATCGCATCTCCGTTCGTTTAAGGTGAAGCTATGAAAATGATTATCTCTCATCAAAGCGCTGTTTCCTTATTCTCGCCTATTGCCCTGCGAATAGTCGTAAAAGCGACTACGACTAAGTAGAGTTGCCATAAGGCATAAGTAGCGCGTCTGCGAAGTGTTCAGAGATACGACCCTTTACAGAGAGGAAGTAGATGCCGTGTGGGAGAGGCTGCATTCACGCGTCTCAGTGCGTGCGTACGCGCACTTTCCCTTAGCGAGTTCATTGAATGGAATGCTCCGTGGAGTTTAGAGAATTCATTCGCGGAAAATTATTCTAGGAATCTTAGGGAGGCGTTCTTGACGCAAATGTCAAAAAATGCTGTAAAAACGCAATCGTGATCGCACGAGAAAAAACTTATCATTTGGGTAATCACGGTTTGCTACATGTTGTTCTTGAGTTTATCGCCCGCTAAGAATCTGCATTGAGATTCATTCTTTCTTTGAATTTTTTAAAGTACGGAATGGAATTTGTACCCAAGAATGAAACCGAGCAGGTGATTGCAGAGGTAAACGAGTCATTTTTTATATGAGATCACACTGAGATCCTCTTCAAATCTATAGCCATCTTTCATCCCCAAGAATAACATTCCCACAATACTAACCACGTCGAGTCAATATAATTCTGTAAGATGCTTTGTAAGAACATCTGCATTGAAAGTGGATGGTTTTATTTTCATTAAACTCTTTCACTTTTGTTCATTTTCGGAATTCAAGGTCCACCTCTAAATACGCGAATTACTCGCACTTTAAAGGTACACCTTTCATTAGCATAAATTTGCTCAGATGAGTAAATTTTATAGAATCTTTTCAGTATTACAGCGATTTTTCTCAACTAATCGCCGTGCATTTCAAGTTTATTCTTCATCTTTCCAAAGGTTTTCAGCGTTTCTCTTAAACTATCAGTTAATTTCTTCGTTCCTCCTTACTGGAGTTATTTCCATCCTCTAATTTCATAAATTTTCCGTTACTAGTTTCCAAAACTGATAGTAATTCATCTCACATATAGCTAATAAAGTTGTAATAGAATTCTTAAACCGGACCAATGACGACTCTCACTTTACTACTACATTGATGCAAATAAGTAAATAATATGATGAACTTACCAAACTCTGCGATGATATTCAAGTACATTTTATTCTTGATGAGTGATGATCCCTCATTCATCATCTCTGTGAAGGTGTTTGGTGGAAGAAAAATTCTCCTTTGAATGAGAAAAATAAACGAAAATGAAAATAGCAAACCGCGATCATATGCTTTGATTATTATATTGAAATCTAATAATACTGGGGAATATAATTATTTTCTTTTATAGAAAAAATCCTAATTTTGGGAATCATTTACTGAATGAATCATTTATTGTTGTTCTAATTACTCGGATACCAGTAACTAGTCCACTCTTTTTGAATATTTTTCTTTTCCTTTGACTACTAATTCTCTCATTCTCTTTTAAATGTTCAATAACAAACTGTTAGATTTAGGAGCGATGAATATCTTTTAATTTCGTCCTAGTTTCGTATAAACTTTATTATTGGTTTTATTAATTATTTAATTATTTGTTATGTTTATTACCTTATTAATTAATTATATTATTATTATTTAATTGTTATCATTAAATAATTGTATATTATGAATTAAAATAATATTATGCCAAAAATATAATTGAAGATATTTATATTATTACTGTATAATATAAATAATTATTAATTATAAGTAATGAGTTTCCTACAACTTCAACTTTATTTGTCCACACAGGAAGTATTATTCATTGAATCGTTAACATGAGCTTGTTTCCTCTAATTGAAAAAGTCATTTGAAGTTCCTCTCTATTGTCTACAAGAATCATAATTGACTCTTAATGAGAAATATTTGCGAAGTTTCAAAATCTCAAAGTTTACGCTCCCCGATTCTCTCAATTTCCAGCCTTTAAGAAATGCTATCCCTCCCCAAGTGGTAAACTCTTCACCGTCGAGCAAGCGTAGATAAATCTTTATCCGTGATATATATTCTGAGCGTAAATAAGGAAACGGCGCACGTATCGCTCAGGATAGACAAACGAGTTGCTCCAAGTAACTTCCAACATGGCCACAAGGGGAGTCTGATTTCTGAGTCGTGGTTTTTATGTGGATGGGTCGCGTGGGTGAAGTATCGAGTGCGTGGAAGCGTGACGAGGTGGTCGTGGAGAAGGCGGTCGTGCGAGAAATTCGCGAAAACATCTGCGACGACGAAGGTGGTCAGTGGGCGGGAGGGACAACGCACTGAAGGACACTCGGATGCTATGCAATTCGGATTATTAGAGCAAAATGATACTGCTGATAAGGCTGTGATACTCCGGCTTGCCAAGGTATCCATTCTTCGTTAAACAACTTCGTTAGGCGAAGTAAGCAGATATACTGATTCGAAAATCATTATAGTAAATCATATTTTGAAGCTCCCGTATAGCTATGTGTCTATATTTTGTTCGTTATATTTGTCTAATATAAAATATTTTCATGAATTTTCATGCGATTTTATTTTCATTTTCTTCTATTTTGTTTATTTTGTCTTCTATATTATCTCTTACATATTTTAAAATCATGGCCATTTCTATAAATATAACAACTTGATAGATATGAATAGTTCTTGATGCAGGGGCAATTAAATTAAACGTGAATCTTAATATAAGTATTAAGGTAGCGGAATTATATGTATGTATTCCCAAGGTAACGGATAGGAATATAGGCTCAATACAAAGATAAAGGCATATATGAGACGATATTTTGAGTATGTACTGGTGTAAGAACACTGATATTTTATGAACATATCCAATAAAATATAAGACGGGAATGTTATCTTTTTTGAATGACACTACTGATAAATGTTGCCTCTTAAAACCATAATAATCTCTGGTGAAAATTTTGACTGAAAATTGTAACCTGTAAAATAAATTAATTCAGTAAAATCTCCTTTGCGAAAGTCAAATTTCGATAGGAAATCATTCTATTGGAATTATTACGAAATAAGGGGAAGTTTACAGTAAATCTTTCTTCCACAAAAAATTAAAAATATCAAATTAAAAGTATATATAGTATACTCCGTTTCTTACGAGGTGGAAAAAATCAAAAGGTTAACTTATTAAATGATTAGGAGCTTCATTCTTCATAAGGAACTTCAATAGATTGAGGACATGGCGTCGAGAGAAAAAAGTCCGTGGGCACCGCGAAGGAAACCAAGAGAACACAAGTGCAAAATATTATGTTGTGGACATACTCTTAAGAATTAAGATGGCATTACAAAATAAAGGAAGTGGGAGGACGGGAAAAAGATGCGTGGACACGGAGAGTGGGTGCTTGAGGAGCCTTTAGTTGGACCACTTACGTATGAAGTGGTGAGGAATGCAAGGGGTGGGCGATGGGCAGCTAAACGCAACGGCCAATGCGAACATTAGACTTGCCTTCAACCTCGACTCAGCTTCACTTTCATACAGTTTACGAATGGAAACGGTATGGAACCAATAATGGATCCAAACGGATAGTTATGAGAGCAGCTGTCTTTATGTGATTTTTTGAATGATATACCAATACTCTTATTCTGATCTCTTATTTATGCATATTCGCGATAAAATTGAATAACTCGACCTTAATGGCGGAATGTTTAGTAATATAGTTTTCCTAAGACAAGGTTCCGAGTTCGTTTCCCGACTGACTACGTTTTTCTCATTAAGGCATGGTTTTCACTGTTCATTCTTATTAATAATTCACTGTAAATAAATACCAATTGCAGTTTGTGAAGCTCAGATGTAATAAGTAAATAAACCATTACTGTTATCTAAAGGGCAGACAATAATCATAGTGAAATTAATTAGAATCAAATCGTTTATACAAACAATTATCTATAACCAACTACCAGTTTCAACGTGTTTTATGAATATGCTTATGATTCTACTAAGTTCTTCAGCAACGACGAAAGTCTGGCTACAAATTATATCCACGATTGATAAAACCATGAAGATACCAAAGAAAAAGAATTCCCTATATGATAAATGCTTGGCCCTCCTTAAAAATGTCCGGCAAGCTACCTTCCAAACAACGACTCCCAGGTAACGATATGATAACCATGTCGTAGGAAAAGCTCTTTGTTCTCATAATTTCTTCCAAATTCGATAATCGACGATAATCAAACAAATTAGACAAAGTGGTGTTTTCAAAATTCGCTATCTTTGTCTCTAATTCACCTCACTCATTAAGAAACGCAAGTAAAACATTTAACGCTCCCAGATTATCTCAATGAGTTCACAAAAACATTTTGGCGGAGAATTTCGGATCTAACGAGCTGTTCCTCAAACCGTTTCGTGGAAAAGCCGTAATTTTTTTCTGGCGGGGATCCCATTAGCAGGGGTGTTTATCACCTCATAACTGCGAAAAATGTACACAAATACTTCAGAAAAGTGAATCCTGTGTTTAGCGCCGAGCAAATTAGAAGTGCAAGATTCTTCTGCAACGAATTTCTCCGTATTTTGTACAAATTGTATCAAGTGCAAATAGTGATATTCAAGAATAACATAATGAATAGCACCAACGCATTATGAGTAACACTAATACTAATAATAAATGCTTTATACAAATTTACAATAACGCTTCCAATAATATCCTTGTTTTATATTTTCTATCATCACATTCTTTTCTTTCAAACGTTTGTGTAATTTCATGAAATTATTAAGCCATTATTTTAAAAAAAGTTAATGCCGAATGTGGTGACGACACGAAATTATTTACCTTTATGCCACTTTCTCTAGGTGCAAGGCAACTTTTATTTATGAAAAAAATTACTACACAGAGAAATTAAAATCAAATATAGTAATATCAAAAGTTTGATACGGAAGTTGGTATTATGAAAAAAAGAGTAAACCTCTAGGAACATGAAAAGAGCTCTGAAACATGACTAAGGCGACGAATGAAGAGAATTGGATGGAAAGATAAAATTAGGAATGAAGAAGTACTGTGGATGCTTGGAGAAGATGAAAGTAATCTGAGAGAAATTTAAAGAGGAAGGCAAAATGAATTGTAAATATTATAAGGAAGAACAGTGCGCAAAATAAATAGTAGAAAGAAAAGTAGATATGAAAAGGCAAGGAATGCTGAGGGAAATTAGGGAGGAATTACGCAGAGATGAAGAGAGAGGCTAAAGACAGAATACTGTTGAGACAACCTAACCTTTGAAACCTGTCTAAGTATATAATCACTAAAATAAAAGACTAGAATAAGCAGACTAAAAACAGGCCTCATGGACCTATTGAAAACAGCGATCCATTGAAGATGACATTGAACAGGTCAATCGCATTTATTTAAGCGATCAGTCGAATTGGGTATTTGGGTGAATCGCAGAATGATGGGATTTGCGACGCCCTTAAGGACCTGTCTGCTGGACACCTTTTTTATTGCCCGTGCGTGGGACTGATGACATTTCCGCCTGGACACGGCACTCTTTTTTCTTTCTATGTCAACAGTCTCGTCATCGCCGAATCAGCACTCCCAATAGAACAAAGATGTGCCGCGCTTTTTCTAATTCCATTATTAGAGGGAATTTCCATCGCAAAATTGTGTTTGCCGAGTGTGTTTTGGGAGGACGGTTTGTTTTGCTGTGATGCTGCGTGGCCTGATTGCTCTTGGAGCGTGATTTCCTTGTTATGGCGAGATTAATTGAGGATGAATATTAAAGGGGTTTATTATGACGAAGCAAAATATGTGATAATTAGGCTCTTAAGATATTCAATGTGTAACTATCCTTCAAATGGCCGAGTGTCTGATTCTAAATTCGAAATGCCGAAATTTCCAAAGCTTTATCCAAACATTAATCTTCGAATCCTGTTTAATTTAGTGGTTCGAATCCTGTTTAGGGAATTTCTTTTTCTGGAAAATTTTGTTCAGGTTTGTTTCGGAAATTTTCAGTTTTACTAAGAAACTTCATGAGAAATTAAGAGGTTTCCATAGCTTGCTTGCTTTAGAAAGCAATTCTTTACTTGGTTACGCATTGTTTATTCTAATGACATACAATTACATACATGTACGGGTATGCATAATAATTTTATAATTTTCGTGGTATAAAATGACGCTTACTTTTGTTCTCATGTATTTCTTACGGGAGTTACTGACATCGGATGAATAAATATACGCGCAACGGTGATTATTACTCAAGATCATATTAAATACCTTGGAAAACCTAACTAGTCTATCCATATAAATCTATATCTATACTCTCATATTATATACATTCTGATTTTTATTCTTAATTTTTTACGTAATTTAACTTTTGGTCTTATACACGGATATAAACGGTACTTATGAACGTCTCATAGCAACACATATCTCATTCAGTTACTCACTCATTTTCCTCAGTCGTTTAAGAATAAGTTAATCTTTTGATCGAAGAAATTTTGAAATGGGAATACATTTCCGCATCGGATACAAAATCGCTCTCTAGCTGTTTCATAATTTATGCCTCGAAAACAAGATTTTGTCGCTGAGACACCTCTATGAGTTGGAAACGAAGTCCCTCGCGACACTTCTTCCATCGAGCAATACTTCCGCAGAAAACAAAAAAAATTAGGACGTGCTCAACTGCGTGAGCAACTTCATACGTTTTATAAACGGTATGGATGAAAGCGGTGGAGGAGAAAGATGCCGGAGAGGCATCTGGAAGTGGGCGGAAAATAAACACTAAGAGTGAGGTAATGGCTGGAAGAGGGGAGGGAGCATGGAGGCATGTGGAGGGCCGTGAATGGGCTGGGCAGTGTGCGTGGGTGGGTTTGTCAGAGGGGAAAGAAGACAAGCGGGTGCCAGAGGGAGTCTAGGAAAGGAATAGAAGCTGGAGAGAAAGTTTTAGACAGGTAGTACTACGCCGTTACTTAAAATTATCGCACAGAAACCGTTAAATAATCTCGAATTGGCACGAGACGCTCTTCCTGTATCAACGATATTTTTGATTTATACAGATTGGACAAGTGGAAAGAAAACTTTTCACATCTCTGCTGTAAAAATTATATTAAAGATAACACAATTGAGCATAAGATAGGAATTCTATAGGTCAACTTATATTCTGCGATAACTTCAAAGACCGATTTGTTGGACCTTTATCGACTTAACAAAACAAAATTAGGGATTTAGTAAACAGGAAATATTTATAAGTCGTATCTCCGTGTTTCAGACTTCTAATTTTATTTCCATCTACGGAGTACAATCATCTATATAATTACACATATGGCTCTCGGTTAACAAAGTGGATAGCGCGTTTGCCTTTAGTGAAAACTGTCCCGGGTTCGATTCCCGGTGGGGGTACCATATGGCAACGCAGAATTCCTCTCATTATGAGCTTTAATTTAAATTTTCCATTAAAATGTAATGTGTTTCATTACAACCAAATTATTTGCGATAATTTTGCGATACTTATTGCTAAATCTTTGGCTAAGTTCTAAGCTAAGCTTTATAGTAAGCGTTCAAGTCGTTAGAAAAGGATTTTTATAAGGATTGGATAAAACCTCTATTCAATACAAAAGTAAATTTTAGAACTCGACAGTCATGCGAAAAATCAACACCAGAATACATTTCGTGATTCAACCAGCCCATGTATTCCATTCAATCGAGGCGAGGATACATATTACCCTCAAGAACATCGGATAGCTTACCCTAATTAAGTCAGGAAACTGCCTTGCGCTAGGTTATTGGCCTTGGATACGGAAAATGCAGTGGAGAAAAATTTGAAAGTGATCCGGAATAAGCTCATCGCGTGAGATAATAGGTCAATCATCCCCTCAAGCGAAATAATTATACCTTAATTAAGGTTGAATGTCGACACCGCGAAATATTTCCATAAACTCGGCATGTGGCTTGCATGCGATCTTCATCGAACTCAATCCGATGGGCAAATCTAGTTTTTCCTGGAATTCCTAAGGAAATAAAGCAGCGATCGCTGAGGTTAATAGCTGCATGGATCAATTGCAACTCACGGATGATCTTTACTTCCGTCTGGCTTTGCTTAAATGTTATGCTTGAGATGGGGACTTGCGGCCTTTTCTTCACTTCCTGAATCACATACACGGATCTAAACTATTCAGTTTATTATTCTCATAAGTGTTAAGGAAAGACGAAATGAATTTTACTGGCGGATTATTATCGGAATATATATCTCGAAATTTACGTGAAATGTTTGAAGAATTTGTACCGTTTAAAAGGTGAAAAATGTTCCATTCTCGATTACTATAAATATAACCAGGTTACACATAACTCAACCGTTTAATTTTTACATTATTAGGAATTACCTATTTTAATTCAATTTTAGCCTAAAAGATTGTGAAAAAATTGGAACTTTAATGTCAATAGGACTCATCTAAAAATGGAGATTAATTTCAACGATAAAAGAGAGACAGACAAGAACTATTTCCACAATTTCATCTTCCTCTACAGGTTTCAATAATATCCATCAACAGGCGACGAAAAAAATTTCCAAGCGTATTTAAAATTTTTTGTTGCCTCATGATGACAATTACTCTCTGAAACCGGTAGTGGAAAATACTACTGTGGAAGAAGCACTAGTGTTTCTCTCATCTCTCCTTGTGATGGATTTCCTCAATACAACACCTTTCTCTGTAGAGATTCATTTATTAACAAAAAGATTTATGGACAGTTAATACAGGCAATTATTAGCACGTTGATAACTTGAGTAAACTGTCAGTATAAAAGCAGCAGATCCATATATCAATCCTTTCACGTAATTACCTGAATAGTATCGTTAGCAATTATGTCAAACTACTATCACTGCGAAAACGAAAACCGTAAAACCGTGTATAACTGATCGCTTTTACGGCAGCTTTCAACTTCGATAGGTTGGTGAAATAATTAAAATTGCAGCGTAAAGTTCGAAGAGCTTTTCTATCATCAAGAGAAATACGTTCTTATCCGAGGAATGGATAGAGGAAATTAGAAAATTTTTACGAGGAAAGTAGAACTTTTACGATCGCAATTCCAGCTAGCTTCATAACCTTTTTAGCGAAAAAAAATACGCTGTTTTCTGTAGCTCGAAAAGCGTGGTACATTCTCCATAGAATAAGAGCGCAGCTGACAGTTCCGTGGCATCTTCAGGTCTCTCGAGTTACCCATCAAAAGAATTCGTAGAAAGACGCGGGAGCTAATTGAGGGGCACCCATTAATTAGCGGGAGTTGACTCTCCATTAGAAATGGGCACACTTGTCCCTATTTGACTTGATGGAATGCCTCTCTATGGAGCTGTTCAGATGCGTCCGTATTCCGCTCTTTGATGGGCGACTTAAGTCTGAATTTTTTTTACGAAGAGGAAGCAGAAGAGCGTATGTGGAATCGAAATGAGGAATCGTTGGCTAATTCTGGGATGGTACATAATTATCCATATCTCTGTTTCATAATTTCATTACCTGTCTTATGATTAATTCACGTCTGGCTGAAATTAAATTGTTAATTAAACTCTTAATAAGATAATAAAGCGATTCTTATTTATCTTCAACATTTGTGAAAATTTCACCAACAAATGTGTTGTAATAATAATAAAAATTATAATTGAAAGAAGAAGAAATACTGCGAATTGAGTCATTTTAAGAAATTATTCACCACGTAAACGATACGCGATAACAACCAGCTAAAGTAGCTCGAACATTCGATGTAGTACCCCTTGTCACTCGCGCAAAGGTTGTAGGTTATTCATGTAGATGTAGAAATTCAATTTTGAATGGAAGCATTCATATTCTCTTAAATCGCTACTGATTTAGGAGAAAATTTCACAGATAAATATTGGACCTATATACTAAAATCTAAAACTGTGAGCATTATCTAACCAAGAACTAAAGATGTTTCCCTTTTGGATGAAAATAAGAATAAGCCTTTATTTTTAATATTTATAAGAAGAGCGGCTCACAGTTATCAATTTTGAGGCCATATTCTATTTCTATGAAGCATTTCCATACCAATATTACAAAATAAGTTCACTCATCAAATAAATATATGAGTGATCTTATATATGTGAATATAATGAGTGAGCTTATAACTAATGAGTTATATATATTATAACTCATTAAATTTAATCTACACGGTGAAATTTAAATTTAATTATTAGCCATTAGTGCTAATGCCGCGATGTGGTACAAGATTTTTAATTTCACGTTTTCAGCGGTCTATAACATAAATTTAGATCCTTGGTACAAGCTCTAGTTTGTACATGTTTCTTTGAATGCATGTTTATAAATGTGTGACCCCTTACTATTTTCGAGGGATCACTAACATATATACCATGCGATCTATCTAGTTCAACACGAATTTTACGAATGCTCTAAACTTAGATCGACCGAATTTAGAATTTCCTTAAACGAAATTGTCTTTTCGAGTCATAATTGCATTTTATTAAGCCTGGATATATACTTGAAGTATCGATATCATTCAGAAGGTTATAAGCATGTCGATAATCGGTCGCGATAATCTAAACATCACTCAGCGATCGATTTACGATTGATGTTTGAGCCTACTAAAGCATCAATCTCATGTTAATCCATAGCTATTGATTGCATATGATACTTATTCACCCCTGTAGTTACAGAAAGGTAAATGATATTAAATCTAGTTTAGATTCCAGCCCGCAAGAAGAAGATAAATCATGTGAGGAGGAATGCTTTGGAGAGGTGGTTGGGAGGTCGTCGACGCAGGGAGGGCATCTGGTGGGAGGGAGCCGAGTTAGTGCGGCTAAGGGTTGAGCTTCGTGGTCTCTCGTCCGATGGTAATTTGAGGTCATTTCGGAGTGCGGCCATCCTCCGGCTGCAACTTTTCTATTTGTGGAGGCATTTTATTTCCTCGGCCGTAAGGATGCACCGCGTCATCTTTAAGTTGATTGGAGATCGAGTTACTCAAAATTGAGAAGGGAAATCTTAAATGCGCCCGATGCTATTAAGCGAACATCACTGTGTCTCATTCAAATTATTTTATGGGGTCAAGGATGCGCATCCTTACAATATAGTCGCTGTAGAAAAGGTCTGGTACTCGGGACCCGCCCCAAAGGGTTGGATAGCGCTTGGTTGGATGACAAAGTTAACTTCGGCATCAGGTCGTGGTCGAACCTCTAATAAGTTACGGTAGGATGATACTAAAAATGTTAATAGGCATTAGAGAAATTTAGCGTACATTTTTCTTTAATTTATTTATTACAAAGAAACTGATTATACATTCAGCCTCCGCTGTATCTGTTGCGTTCGATAGCATAACTTATTTACGGTACAAATTTTCTGATATGATACCGTCTTCTTGTGGCTCTTTCCTGAAAAATATATTCTTTTTCGACTTTTGCCTACGCTTATTATCTTAAACGGTTTTCCATTTAATGATAAAATATTAAGACGATTTGGGTCAGTATATTGTTTCTGAACTTTTAAACAAATTTGATTTTTTTTGATGTTACTATCTGCTTACATTTCTCATAGCGTTTGTTTCGCAAGTTAAATTTTACATTTAAATAATGTGACATAAAGCATAATTGACTCCGGTGATCAATTCTTTCCTTATAAAACCTGAAAAGTTATTCCGACATTCTCATTTTATTATCCAATGGCTTATTGATGTAATTAGTAATTGGATAGTAATGTAAAACAAGAATCGAAGGATTTTGCTTTTGAATATTATTTCAATCGAGTATATCTGTATATTTTTGTTATTTACTTATTTCATTTACTATTATCTTTGTGTGTTTTGAGTTAGATTAATTTAATAAATGAAAAGGCCGAGGCTGTTCTATTCCGTTAGAATTGATACTTTTCTTTTTAATCAATTTTGAATGTTTCATTCGCCTAGCCTGCCGTAATGAAGATGTAGTACTCATCACTTTTACCATGCGTAGGCTTAAACGGAAGTCAGCATTGAAGATTCGATTCGACCAAAATAAATATGTTTACATTTGTGTACGGGGCTTGACTTGACGCACAACAAATTAGTATATCTTCGAAACCCTTAGCGTTCATTATAAAGGCTACATTCGTATAGCTATATTCAAGTAGTTGGTTGTCATTCAGATAACCACCCCTTCTGGATGACAACAAACGGATCTCCTTAATGCGGTGAAAATATTTCCGTTTAAGTTCATATAGGAAACCCCTGCTTCAACCCAAACGCTAGCAAACATGACAAAGATACGCAACTTTCACTCCCACAAAAAATTTCTGACAAATGACAACCTCTCCGTGTAAGTGGGATTGGTGCGACCTTCCAGAAACGAGAGCAGAACATAATGGCCATTTGTGCATCTCATCCCCAAAAGGAAAGGTTCCTTCCTCAGTGCGAAAGGGACTCCCTTGTCTCCGTAGTCGAGAAGAGAAAAGGGATTTAGCAGCTGACCATCGGCGGCGAGGACAATGGAGGAGGAAGGCCCTTGGTCAGTGCCGACCTTTTGGTGCTTGCGTGGATGTCTAGTGGGCGTGGGCGACACATGTGTAGGAAGAGAGGGGTCCTTAAGCATACGTCCTTGCTCCTTAACCACACCATACTCGCATACCAACGCGTCCCTTGAATGAATTTATTTATAGCAACTAAAATAACTCCAGTATAGCTTCCATCATCATATATTTCAAACCTAGTTACGCCTCAAATGAATTACATTCTCTCTTTGGTCTCAATCCGAAGATTGGAGGCAACTGTTCTCATCTCTATTTCTCTCTGTTTTGTGTTTTGTGTTCTCCTTACATCATTTTTATTTTAAGAACTGGTTATCTTTCTTTCTTTTACCATTAATTCCAGGATTTTTGTGGATAGAGAGGATGACAAGTACAGGACGGATGAATGTCATTCTTTTGTATTTTCTTTCAAAAGTGCTCTTCTTTCACGAATTCTACTGAGAACCTTTTGTTAAGGTATCCTTTCAGTTCAAATGATTCCCTCCATTCTCCTCCTGCGCTACATTTCGAGGACTTGCGGTCTTTTCTTATCAGTTCTGTAGGGACCCAGGTCTTTCGACCATAAATTCAACGCTCCAAATGCATCCAACAATTATTTTTCCTATGCTCTAAGGATATGTTTATCAATAAAAATGTATGTTAGACGTTACCCTCTTGATTACTCGGAAACCGGTCTTTCTTATTTCTGAATTCAGTTCATATATTTCAGCTGAACTCATAAGGCATGTCTGTGATTTTTACTGAGGCAACCATCTTTTTATTTGACATTTTTATTTGATAAATAATTTCAGCTTTGAGAGATGGTGTAGTTTTCATTGCCAGCAAATTTTTACTTCCGTTCCTTGCATTTATTTTCATGCTATACTATTTCCGTTAAGTTTATCATAAGAATCAATGAAATGCCACTTTTTCTATCTCTTAACTCTTTTTGAGGATTATTGATTAACATTTTAATTTAAAATTAGCTCCGAAATTTAAACTACACCAAGTTTTATATGATAAATCTCATTCTCTCTTACAGTAGAGTACCGACAAAGCACTGTAATCGAAAGTAAACTCTAGGTAATTTGAACTGAAATACTCTTCTGCACCTTCATTTAGTTAGTCAAAATTTGTGTATTATGGATTTATGGTATACTCCCATGAAATGCAAAATTTTTCTGAGTAGGATGTGAAGAAATTATGAAATAATGAAGTACTGAATTTTTCCGGTAGCCTTGCAGACCTTATGGACGCAACCCTCCAAAATGATGGAAAATGCCCGCTCGAATTTTTAGTTAGGCAAAGCAAATTCATTATGTTCGTGGAAAAATACATCCAGGTTTTAATTTCAGAGACCAATATTTACCGAACTTCTTAAACCGGAGTATGAATCGCGCATGACATTTGATATCCCTTTAATTAACTGATGGGTAACCTTATCTGCAAACAAATATTTGAATCCAAAATTTAAGGATTCTTAAGCCAGAGTTCCAATCAAACGAAAATATCAAATGATGAGATTAAATAATAATTTCAACATTTGAAAATGTCTTGAACTAACTAAAGCAAAAAACTGTAGAAGTTTGATAGACGACAAATCAATTCTGCGGTTAATATTGTTGACGCCACTTATATAAAAGCATTTTTGGAAGTAGCATGGATAAAAATATACAAATTTCCCACCTTTAATCAAAATGGAACCCAAGAAAGGAGAAAAAATCATTTCATTGATGAATAATTCTAATCCTGCTCTTAATAACCTGAATTTTTCAAAAAGAATCACCACGCTACGTAACGTCTGTGTACCTGTCTGCGATAACACTATGTGAATTCATCCATGAAGCCACGTCTCCTTTTTCAAACACAGAATCCCAATCGGTTAGGAAATAATTTGGTACATGAGGCAAATGGGTGAGGTATCTTGATGGAGGTCAAATACCATCAGCAGGGATCTTATTTTCAGAGACCAGACGCGTTGCTCTAATCCTGAACTCATCTCCGCTTGGAAAATTTAAAAATCTGATCCTTAGAGGAAGGAAAAGACAACCCCATTTCAATCAGCGTGATCTCGCTCGTCCACCTTTCATTCCATGCCTCGCCACGGATATCCGAACCCGGTTTTCCCGCTCCAAAGGCCATATTACTGTCACTTTACGAATGATCACCTCCGCTAATCTCAAACGAGGTTCTTCATTCCTTCCCTCTTATATTAAACTTGTCCATTAGCGCCCCTTTTCGCTTCGATGGGTTTCAAACGACGGCAGTGTTGCCAATAGACAGTTTTCGAAATACAAATTTACAGTTTACATTTTTCGTCTATTATTTTGTTCTTTTACAATACTAAGCTCCATAAACATGGTCAGTAGAGTAATTCAGTCCTGAATTCGGCAACCTCCTTGCTAGTGAAATCTTATCTCCAGTAACTTTAACTTAAAATAATTTTGGACTAAATAATTAATCGCATAAAATTTATATCGATTCCTAGTTTTTCGCTCCATAATGAAGGCCGCTATAACGCTCGCTAAAACCAACTTCAAGGAAGGAAAGAAATAGGAACTTGGCTATTAATGAACTTGAGGTTCAAAATACTCTCCAATCGCCGATATGCCGGTGATCGTCGAGAGCCAGTTCCTCGAAAGGAACCTGAAAACCTCGGATTCCCGACCTTCTAGGATGCTCACTAAACCAACTTGAATTTGGACCGTCTGATACTCTCGTCGGAGAGAAATGCAGCTTTCTGTATTTAGAAATAAAGATTTTCTCTGTCATTCTGTAATTTGAAATCAAGTGGATGAAATATCGAAAAGGCGCTTGAAATTATGAAAAATTGGCTTTTCTCCCGATGAGGCAGGAAGACTATTTTTTTTAAATAAATTCAATTCTTCACTAAGACAACAGAGGTTATTCGGAAGGCATGGTTCACGTCCATTAATCTCCATTGCTTTCGATATGAAATTTCCTGCTGAATTAAAGGCCATTACCATATGAGGGAAAATGATTTTATATTAAAATTAATACCCGTAGATTTATAAACAGATAAAAGCGCTACTTGGATTTAAATAAATTTATACGATAAGGAGGAGAGTTTACTGCCGGTAATACATTATTACTTAAAAATTACCTGAGAAAACATATTCTAAGTTTTATGTGATGTACTTTTTGTACGTGAAAGATTTCACGTAACAAGCGTGAGTGAAATATTTACGTAAATGTCGCTAACATACTCTTTTACCTTTAATTTTTCCTCAGAAGCTTCTCTTGAGCGCAAAAATCATACCGCTAATTCTTTCCAAGTACTCGACGAGACAAATTTAGCATCGCCCGAAAATAAATTCCAACATAAATGAAACACGTCCCGGCACTTAGGTTGTCAAAAATTTACCCTCAAACATTGACCGAAGCGTACGGATTGTCGGCTGCAGTCTTACTGTTTTCGGTATTATTTAACGCCTTTTATTTGCGGCTTAGCAGCCTCTTCGCGAAGGTCAAGCTAGCGGAAATTCGAATTTTTCGACGTCGTTGACGATTACATCTCGTTCTTTATCCAATCCTTCGGTTTCCGCGACACTTGTCCCTTTCAAAGGCGTGCCGACGATAAAGTGCTCGTTTGTGTTATAGAGAGAGACGGTGCAGCGAATAGCGCTCAACTATTAAGCGACCGCGACTTGTAATATCTTCGCGGACTCGAAGCGTCTTTTTTCCGCCGAGTGATGGATTAATGGAGAGAATGATGTTTCCTTGCGAAGAGCCCACGCGGCGCATCTCGCTTTTTTCCCAACGGTTCCTGAGTAACGATGAGAGGGATTCGTTCCCTATCTCTCGCATTGGAATTCGAAAGCCTTCGAGTATGAAATTAATTTGCGAGAGGTTTTTGTTGCCTTCTCGTTCAGCTATGCAGTTTCGATGCCGTGAGTGTGAAAGCTAGCGTCTGCAATAATATTGATTGCAGCTTTGAACAACTACCGTAGAATTTCTAGCGACCCGAATTCGGGTGTTGTGAGTATAAAAATGTTATATAATAATTCTACTAAGGATTTAAGGTTGGAATAGGATGAACAGATGAATATGGTCAGAAAGGAGGGCATTAAGTGCTAAAATATAGGACAAGTGTTGCGGGTCGCATATTTGGAGGCGCTCTCCTAGAATTTCATCTAATTGTGAGAGAGAAATAGAAAATAAAAACGTTACGTTAAATGTTTGAGTTCATATTCGGATCTTTTTCGTTTTTCAGAATTATTTCTCAGAAAAGCTGTTACTGAAGGTTAAATCTTGTGACTAATAATTCCGCTTGATCTTGAATTCGTAAAAATGCTTTATTTTACCTTTGGATTAACATATGATTTTATAATTAATGCAACAGGGGAGTCATAGTGATAATACAGCAAATGCTTATTTAAAATATACTTGCTGATTATGCTGCTTTTACAAATTATTTGATGCTGAACACTAGAAACTTGATTCTATAGATATAGCTTTTACTAATTCAAATACGAACTTTAAATAATAATCATTTTCAAATCCTGTTCATCAATTTCAAAAGCAATATTCAAAGCAAAGCAAAGCATATTCTGTAAAATTCTTAATATTAGAGTTGACAGATCACGAAAAGGAATTCCGGACAAAAGCCCAACATTTTCAAATGCCTGGAGGGCAGCAAAGGAAAAAGGAGGAAATGTCCTCCTTTTGCCGGACATCTGGTCAACCTAGGTTAGAGTAATTTTCCATAGTACGATAACGATCTGAAATAGGGTCGCTTTAAATTCTTTTATTTTTTTTTTGCTTGGCATTTTAAGAATTTAATTCATGCTTATCGTGTGTCGAAAATATACGAAATCAATGGTCCGCCACGATATGTACCAGTAACCCTTCCAACGATTTTTTCGGCAAAGATTCCGATTTTCGGACTCTGCAAACAAATACGTATACGGCTATAACTTTTCTAGGATACGCGCTCATGTATGTACGTACGTTCAAAAGAAACAAACAATAATCAGGAAATTGGAGGTGGTTCAGTAAATTACTAGTCCTCCCAGTATACAATCTAAGTGGCATTATACTAAATGAAACTTCTTATGAAATTCTTCTTGGTAGCATATATATATATATATATATATATATATATACATTACATATTTAGTACCCCATCGGAGTACTCTTATCATCAGTGGAATACTTACTATGTATTACATGATATATAAAGATTTCAAACTTAAACAACAGTTTTGTTCTAGTACGTGCCCCACAAGTGCAAGTGTTAAATCAAATAAAATGGAATTCATATTCTATACAGAGCATAGTTCTGGTACCCGGCACGCCCTCTCGCATAGAAAAGTTTGAGTCCCTAAAGATGATGAAGTTTGAATGAGAAATTCATTTGAAATCATTTCTCCCGAATTTTTGGCCAGACTGTTTAATGAACGCGAACTACCGCTAGGCTTGGTATATATGAACTTGGCATATTTGAACCCCATGCATACATGTGAACACGCTTAATAAGAGCATTTCCATCTCCATGCGTAGAAAACGGCGTTTATGGCAGTTTCATAACTCAGACTAGCTGTGGACCTGAGAACTTCTGGGTTACCCATCAACCGCAAAGAGATAACACATGCGAATTCGAGTCATAAAACCCCTCGAACAGCTGACACTCGTCATTTACGCTTTAACCCTCCGCTGACGTCAGACTCGTCTACAATAATTCTCAACGAGATGGCTCAAAGAAACAGCGCCCAATTTCATGCATCTGAGAAAGTGCCTTTTTCGATTCTTGTCGCTTAGATTTTGGTTATAAGGCTGACGGGACCAGAGAGGGAAGCGGCAAAACAAATTTATCTTCGGTTAAAAAAGAAGTCCGAGGCAAATATTTACCGTCATTAGCGTCGAGGATATTTACTCAACGAGATTGGAAAGCGGTAGTGAGACGGAAAATTATATTACGAGCGATTTTCGTTTGAGCAGCGCGGATTTGCAGCGATATTCGGAGAAAACGGGAATCGGCGACGCCAGAGCCATCTGACATCAGCAACCCGAAGCACCAGAATAAACAAATTTCCGCGGCGAGCATTCCGTTTGGAATTTACCTTTGGCCGTATGTGGATTATGAGTTAGCGAGGCGGACGGATGTTTCCCCTTTTTGAGAGGGAATAGGTCGTTCTTGGGTGGAGTGTGATAAGGGCATGCGCTGTTCCATTGCGGTTTGAGATCATCGGCCTATTGGAGAAATAAGCGCAGGCGCCGAAAGCGTTGGCTTCTGAAAGGAGGAAGCGAACTCTTCGATCTTTCCATCTACGGGAAGTAAATAAACGAAAATGGTCGAAGTTGAAGAACCGACGATGCACACACGTCTTACAAACCTACTTTCTGCGGAATTTGTGGAAAACTATCTAATAAAACTTATCCTACTGGTTTTGGTAGCATATATTAGTTGGTTCAATCAATCATTGAGCATCTAAATCAGCGGTGGGTCTAATTAATGCGACAGTGATTTCATTTCTAATCAACGTGAGTCATTCAGTCAATAAGGGTGTGTTTCCAGTAAAAAATGAGCACGAACTCCGAAAAACATAACTAGAAATTAATCACTAAAACGAATTATTACTTCTGGTCGTTTTTTCGTCAGAGAAGCTAAAACGTAATGGTGTCAATACATTCAATGCCATACGCCACTGGCGGCTCGCGGGATTTAGATTTAAAACTAAGCATCAAAATCTATAATAATACGCCGTAGTCTACATTAATATATTATAATCATTGCGCTCAAGAATATTCCTGTCTAATTCAAGCTGTTGTTTAGACATCTGATTGTGTCTCCCTGGGAGATTAAATGCATTGAGGATCTGCACTACATTTGATAGTTTTGGAGTAAGTTTGATTCTTGTTAATATAATCAATGTATTCTCTATAGTTAATTGGAAGGATTTGTATTTGAATATGCTGGGCTAAGAGGACGATTCCGTGGATGCCTAGCATCTAAACCGCAGCTGCCTAAGGTATAGTGTGGACATCTCACCCTGATGCCAACTATGTTAGGGCTCTAAGTCGTCTAAAGTACTTCCCTCGACCCAATGTAATGGTGACATATACAAATCTAGCACCCGGGCGCCAAGAACCCTAGGAATGTCCTACCTAGAATCTAATTTTCAAGTTTGTTAAGAGGTAACCTCGTTACTTTGTGGTGGGCAAACAATACATCTATAATAGAAGATACGGTTTCTACCAGATAACATCCTTTATTTATTATTACTTATTTTATTGGCAAAGTAAGCGGAGATGGGGGGCCCCATAGAAATATTTACCGGTGTACCTTTAGTGAATAGTATTCTGTGAATGCGCTTCGACAACTGAGATAATTTGCACGAGAATCCTCATCAGGAATCAAACCCAGGACCGCTGCCACCACTAGCGAACGTTTTATGCGCTTGGATATCCGGGGATCCCTGTACAAATGTTTTTCTGTACATAAAAGAATGTCGGAAATTTATTCTCATTTTTTATGAATACAATGAACCGCTTACAATGATGAAATGTGTCACCTTTGGCGGATGCGTCAGAAGTTGTCCATCTCTAATCTAAACTCTTCCGAAGTCGACCTTTTAATTATAGTATCAAAGAGGGACGAGTCCATCAGTCTACACGTGTCCATGGCAGCGGCAAGCCTTTGTTTACTTAGCAGTGGGTGCGCCCGGTAAAAAAAAAAACTTTCCCTGAATTCCATTCCCCTTCCCCGTTTAATCCCTCCCTTAAAACACTCGCGCCTAAGGTTCCCTCTGAATAAAAAAGAAGAGAAAAAAGGCCCTATTCGACTGGCAGAGTCCCTTCATTCCACTGATGAAAAAGTGCTGAGAGGCGCCTCCTCCGAGATGTGTTTACCCTTTGACGCCCCATAAGGAAGTTGTAGTGTGTGGGATTGGAAGGGAAAGAGTAGATAACATCCACCGACTCCCTTTCCGTAATCTTAGGACAGGGTGCTGTCAGGAGAAAAAGGAAACTATTGACCCGTCAATTACGCCGAAGAAGAAAGAGAACTTACAATTTGACGGAATAATGACCTCACCTACGCTGTTGACATTGACTCGTCACCTCCAGAAATTATAATAGGTCATATTGTTGCGTAAATATAATTACATATATCAACCGATATACTTTATATAGAGCCTGGGATATTGAAGCGATTCCTTCAAATTTCTAAATTCTCCATTCATAGCCTTTCAATACCTGATCTACCACGCCCTTTTTATACCAACATGTGACCTATCCCCAAAGAAAAACTGACTTGAAATAAGTATGGCGAGAATGGGAATCGAACCTGGGATCTATCAGGTAAGATCTGGCTGAATAGGTTAGGTGGATAAAGCAACCTCACGGAAAGGAGAAGATACCAGGTTCGATTCCCGATTCCGTCACAATTTTTCCAAGACCGTTTTTCCTTGAGATATTTCCTGGCTACACGCTTTTATATACAAAATTACTCTATCCCTCCACGTGATCTACCTTCTGTAGTCCTTCAAGTAATCAGGGAACAATAGTTCGACAAAGCAAAAACTCAAAGCAAAATTTTGTAAAAAGATTCATTCATAAAATGATTGGTGGGCGAACTTACAGGCCCCGCAGCCACCGCAACGTA